>JAQFJA010000006.1:18796168-18811345 GCA_029874485.1 Naso brachycentron
TTAATTACTTTGACCTACTTAACGTTTCTCCTTCTCCATCGTCTCTCCATCACAGTTTGTCCTGCAGGTTCAGCTTCACCAACACAACAATTAGCAAGCTAAAGAATTTCAGTAGTTTTTTTCAGTAGCTCACCAACGTCATTAATATTCCCATCCAGTAATGATGATCTCTGACTGGCGTTTAATCGTTTTTGTCCGCAGTCATCGTGCAGCGTATTATTGTTTGCATATAAGCTACTAAAGGTTTCTGAGCACAGAGTGCTCAGTCAAATATATATCACAGAATTTTTCCTTGATTTGGATTGCTGTAATAATAATAAACATACCATAAAGCAAGCATATTTTTCCACTCTCATGTTGATAGAAGTACTGAAAACTTGAAAAAATATCCCTTAAAGGTACATTTACAACTGACAGTTTTAAAAAGTGTGATTAATTTGTGATTAATCGCGAGTTAACCATGGAAATCGTGATTAATCACAATGAAACATTTTACTCAATTGACAGCCCTAACTTTAGTTGATCAAATTATTATGTGTGACGTTTGCAGGTCTCTCACACACACTTTTTACACCAAAATCAGTAGGTATCTGCTGGTTTTTTTGTTTGTTTGTTTTGCTTTTTAATGCAGGTGAACCCACTAAATCCAGGTGGATGACTCCTTTCCTTCAAAAAGATGAAGAGTTAAGTTTTTGTCTTTTTTTTTTTTTGGTGTATCATGTTCAAAGTCTTGCTCCCAAAATGGCACCAGACGACATGACAGATATTTCTCTATAGAGGTTTATGGATCGGGCGCCGCCCTTCAGCGTGACAAGAATTATTCATATTTACACTTTCAGGGCTCTGAGTAAATTGTTATCAAATGATTATTAAGAAGCATAACTAGACTTAGCAGACACTTTGTAGTTTGAGTGTCATCATTATCATCTGGAAACAAACCAACCTAAAGGGAGAAAAACTGCAGAAGGGGAATCAAACGCAGCAAATATGCTGTTTTTTTTTTTTTTTAGCGTTCACACGTCTCTCTTCCTCCTCCATCTTTAATTTGTTTCCCAGACCTATTTTCACATCAGAAAGCCGTGGCCTCGGCAGCCTCACACCGTGCCTTTGCCTCTGAATGCTGAGCTGTGATCAAATTCCTCATTGAGATGCAGATGAAGGACCAGCCTGCTTGAGGCTCAGATCATGGCGTTGGAAGCAGCCGCTAGGGTTGTTTGTTCTCCCTCCATGATTTGAGCTCATCATCCGCAGCACAGACTAACAGGATCTCCTCCTCCTCTTCCTTTTCACAAGTAGCTGCACAGCCACTTTACCTCTCAGTGGCCCTTTTGTGGTGTGTGAACCTGTGTTAAACCACTCTTGGTGGAAGAGCACAATGGCACGGTGTCGCTACATAATCTCTCTGATACAGAACACACTCATATGGATGGAAAGACACAATACATGAAAAAAAATAAAGCACACTAAATGTCTAAAAATGACTTTATCTTTGTTCTACATGTTTTTGAGTTGTGTCCAACAAAGTTCAGACTCAGATAAATCTGTCGTTTTTCATTATTCAAGTGAATGTTTCACTGAGTCTCCTGCCTCTGACCTCCAGGGCAACAGCAGTCAGAGAGTGAGGAAAGAAGTCATCAGACGTGACTAAATGTAACTTGAATCAGACTTTCATACATTACCTCGTCTGTGAACATTTCTGACTGAGTTACTCACACAGATTCTCATCTGCAGCAGAGGCTGTTGAACAGTGAAACGAGTGCAAATTTGTTATAGCTGCAGCCAGCAGCAAAAAACATGGTGGATGCAAAATACTTGTTTGATGTTAAATTCTTTCTTTACTGCATATTTGGAAAGTAAGAAAGTTAAAAAAATAAATAAATGAAAATTTCTGTCTGCAATGACGCCTCTCACAAGAGTCTACTGTCCACGACAAAGTGTGTTTCTCTACAAAGTTTGGCCATGCTACATTAATCCATTTGGAAGTTATGCATCTTTTTGCAATAGGCCACTCCCATTGCCATGCCCCCTTTTAGCTAATTGGCATGAACAAAAACACACACTTTCACACACACACACTTGAGCTCCATGCCAAATTTCATCCTCTTAGGGCACAAACTGTGGCCGTCAAAGAGTGGGGGATTTTTGTGGACCAACTGACCAACCAACCGATCAACCAAAAGATTGACCGACTTACCAACAAAGTGACCTATAGAGCTGCTGGTCACAGCTAAAAACACCAAAAGAGATATTATATATATATATATATAATATATATTTCATGGTAATAAATACATATTTTTACAGTATGCACATCACACTGGTGTGAACTTTTGGTTTCAGCTAGAAAGTCAGTTGCTTGGCAATAACTGTGGATGAATGGGAACAGGCTCTGTGGACCAGATGCACTAACTCACTCTGCTGATTGATGCATTGGAGAAGAACAGAAATTCGTGGTTTCTGTCTTTCCCTGAAGTCACATTCCATTTTAATGGGGATCTGTCATTAAAATGCAGCAGTTTATGATACAGGGTAAGTACAGGAAGATGATAGAATGTCTTGATTTTCCTTTAAAGCATGCAGATAAGAACAATTATAAGAAAGGTGACAAGTTATAGGTCTGGGATCAGGCTCGCAGATGTCTATTCTCTAACACTCTCATGTACGGAGAACAGACACATATACATAAACACATCCGTGCAACAGAAACCCTCCGTAAATTTTCGTCGCAGGGACATAAGCTGATTCAAGCTTGGATTTAAACCTTGTAGAGGCCTCCGTTCACCTGCTGGTGCAGATGTTAAGCGCTCCTCAGAGCAGCTATTGATGGCGCAGGTTTATAAATTCTGCTTTCTGTCAGCACACTGCAGTATCTGTTACCAATGTGCATCTTACTCAGGACTGGACATGAAGATGATGATGTGGCTGTGAACTGATCTGAAGTAATACAACACATAGCTAAGCTGAGGCTGTCTGTGAGAACGTCCAGTTTGCTGTCTGCCACTGGCATTGGTATGATTACTTGCTGTGCAGTTGTTAAACCATCACATTTTTTATCCTCAATCATCAACTCAAGCTGTTTCAACTATGAGAAAATCAAACAGGAAGATTAAAACGGTCTCTGTGTTGGTTCCTCTACAGCCAAAACCAAAAATTAGAACAACAACTTGTGGTCCATATGGAGTTGAAAAAGGTTTCAGATAGTCCAAAAGTGGATTCCCATGTAACATAACTAGCCAGCTTTTGTAACAGTTTCTTGGAAAATGACAACACAGCTTTTAAATGAATTCTTAAAATCTGTTCCTGACGTTATTTATCAGCCTATCATGACGAAAATGTACAAGGCTTACCCCTACAGCTCACATGAAAGTGTACAATGTACAGGGCATATTTTTATGGATAGAAACGTAAGTTGGATACTTTTTGTAATTTGTACAACATGTGTTTTTTTTTTGTCTTGTGGATTACTCCTCTACTTTTTACAGAAGAACTTAAGGTAAGTAAATGTAGGGCAAATATATCCATTTCAGTGACCTCATCACCCTTACTGTAGTTTAATGGTTGACTCAGGCCTGCACGCTGTCCCGTCATGGATCTGACACAGCGGCTTGCTACAGTAGTTCCCATAGACATAAGCCAGCGAGCTGCCTGCCTGCCAATGAGAGCGCTTGTTTGCTTGGCATTTCCATGGTTTCCATGCGCAGGAGCTTAAAAGAGGTTAGTGTGTGTGGTGGTGTGTGTGGGTGAGACTAACTGCATCAAAGAGAGCACGTTTTCCTTCATGCACATGGATCGATTTACCTACAACATGTCATGCATATATTTGGGCATGTGCACAAGTGTTTGTTCATGCATGTTTGAGTGTGTGCACGCACTTTCCAACCTGTGTGGGCTTGTCCAAATGACTATCCCATTTGGCCTACTGAGCTACATAATGTCTCGTTTCTCTCATGCTCATGAGACCATTTGGGACACGAATTCATTCACTGGCTTGTAACTCTGAAATCCCAATGACACAATACTTTCCGGCAGGTTCTGTTTGTGCATCAAAGTGGTTCCCTTTTTGCACAGAGACTACACTGGGCCCATTGTGTTTTGTACTGACTGAAGCTCACTTGCCCATTTTGGTCATCTGCAGTTCAGGCTGGGTAATGACCATGAAAAGCTATAATGGGTGGCAAAGCTTTGAGGCTGGTTGTCAAAACATTTAATGAGTAAATTACATTATTCAGTAGTATTTTTAATAAACTTAATCAATATTTTACTTGTGAATTAATTTCTGTTTATTTCATTCCAGGGCACCGGCTGTTAAAAGCTGTTTTTATCATTATTTTTTTATTAAGTTAAGTACTTGCAGGCATTTCCCTTTCTAAGTGCCTCTTAGCTGGGCGTATTAGGGTGTTCACCTACTTCACTGACCAAGGAGTCTTTGTTGGAAGATAAGAGCTTTCATTGTTTGAGTGACCCTGAGAGTATGACTGGGACTAAACCGGCTACTGCTCATTCCAAATGTGAATAACTCCACATTAATTACAGTGTTCAGAGACCTTGACCCGCCTCCATTATCTTATTTCCAGCTGAGAAGAATCTTACAGCTACTCTGTTCCAAACAGAGAATTGGCAGAGCTGTGGCCTGCTTTGATTGGTGGAGAAGTTTCCGGTACGGAAGATACACGATGTGGGGAAACTTTTTGCCACAACTTTGGCTCATGATGTACATATTGTTGAAAGAATCCGATGTTATCTGGTGACCAATTGCAGCACCTTGACCTCTGATGTCATTAAGGTGTGATGGGCCAATCAACAGGCAGGAATTGTTGACGGGTTGCCATGAGAACAAAATAACAGGGATGACCTTGAGAATATTGTTTTTTTAATGTATCCCAAAAGAAAGGTCAGCCAGTACATTCACTTAACAGCAGCCTGAAAGTACATTGCTGGTGAGAATTTCTCCCTCTGTGATCTAAACACTATTTTGTGTCCAGTATAATAGATTTAATTTTTCCATCAGAGTAAACATGACATGTCTAAACAAACGATGGTTATGGTGTCAGGAAGGAAAAGTAAGAGGTGCATGCAAATGTCAGCAAGGCCGAAATCAGTGTTGGCAAAAAATGCATGCACCCCTTAATTTTCTTTTGTGACACTTGAGGGTCAAATGCTGTTCATATTTTGAGCTTTTATGACTTAACACTGAGAATTTCATACATCTATCAACGACCTGGTCTGAAAAAAGTGGGGATGCAATTCATGGCATGTAATAATAACATATCTGCCAAATAATGCTTCCAAACTGTAACTTTACTTTCAGAGATTATTGAAACAAAAAAGTTTTGAGTACCTAGTAGTACCAGGTTGGTGAACTGAGCTGAAGTGCATAGCAGATGCGTTTCAGCCATTATAGTTCCACCAAATAATTACTTAGCCCTTAACACAATGATGGTCGCCCATTCAAACCAATGACGCCAAAAAAGTTTTCTGAAGTCTGGGTTTACTTCCTGGTTATGCAGCACACTGAATATGTACAGTCAAGTTATCCCTGTCGGCACCACCCGCGAAATCCTGCCAGTGTTTTAAAGCTGAAAAATTTGCTTTACAATATGCAACACCATGTAAGTTAACAAAACCCCTCGAGTTTAAGTTTAGCATTTTAATACTTCTGTAACTACATTTGACACAGTACTGGAAGCACAGATGTAATTAAACATATTTTAATAAAGTCTGCAAGCCATTAAGTAACATACATCATGTATTCTGCACGTTCTGCTGACATGACTTACTGACTGTCATTAGCGTTATTGTGTGTTTTTTGTTAAGTTAAATGTTAATTAAAAATGAATGTAACGCTCCAAATACACAGTGAGAATTAAGATACTAGTTACAATTGGAAAAAAAATACTAGACTGATACTTCAGCTCAGAAAACTAAGAGAAATAAAGTAATTGATATGTCAGACATTTGTAGAGCTCAGTATGAAATTTTTTGGATTTGAAATCAGTGTAAAGAAAACCTCACTGAGTGTGATCATACATTAGCACCATCTTGTCTAAGTCAAGTATTTAACCCTTTCAAATTGCTGTGTTTACATCATAGCATTTTGTTTGGTGTCTTACTCACTGAATTTCAGTTTGTATATTAATGCTTGGATTTTGGTCCACTCTCATCTGGCTGGCTGCCAGACCTATACAGTCAAATCCTCAGACTGAATGTAGGATAAAAGCTGCAGCTGTAGAAGCAGCAGGCAGTTGGACCAAAGTAAATGGAGTCATTCTCCAAATCAAGGCCAATTCATTGGACTGCTGCAGTTGTAACCCAATTATTCCCAGGCCACATGTTCTCCATGCAGGGGCGTCAGGCAGTGGGGGAAGCCCTCCGTCTCCTCCTGCAGTCACAGAGGGGGAGAGAGAGGGTAGCAGTGGGAAAGTAGGGAAAGTCTTAAGTGTTATTCCATATGACCTAATTGTACAGTCAGTTTCAAATATTGTGGTTGTGGGTGAGGATTGGCATATATTTCAGTGTGGTGCTAATGGAAAGACAGAAGGTTGACTGAAGATTGTAGTTTGCAATAGAAGTCTCTGTATGGGAACAGGCAACTGCAGACATGACAGCAAACCCTCAGGAGATGGAGAGAACGATGATGGGTTGTAAGGTGGTATGAATGAAAAATAAGAGACAAAGTCTACAGGTTTACCTCTTTTTTTTGGTATATTTTATTTCACGTAAGAATTTAAACACTGTCAAAATAATTTCTTTTTATACTCAAGTAACACTCTTTTTAAAGAAAAAAAATCGTTGATGGATCATGTTGTGTGTGCATCTGCTCACTTAGCATATTCTGGGTGTAGCCTAACTATAATGAATAGAAAAATAACAAAATGCTTGCCAATGAGATTTTAGACTGAACATAGATAATGCAGCTTAAGTTGAGTTGCTTTACTTGTCTGGAGCTGCAATGGAGAAGGATTTTGTTAGCACTTCAGTTATATTAAAGTTATTAATGATGTGAGAGTGAGTGGTTGTTGCAGGGAACTACACACATTTAACAGCTTCACCTATTCACTCTGTTACACCTCCCTTATTTTCTCCTCTCTTTTCTTCAGTTGCTCCTTTTGCCAGAATGAAAGCCACTCTCCTCCATGAACTGAAGGAATAAGGGCTTCTTAAATGTGTCGAGTTGTTAATTCCAGTGAAAACCTAGTGATATGATGACCTGTCATTGTCTGACATGTTTTGGGAATTTGAACAAGGTAAAGCAGGACAACTGTGTTTGCAAAATCTTGAAACAACATATTTGAAGTGATATTAACAATGTAACAGCCAGTCAGCCAGTTCAACATGCTATAACATGCAAACCATTATACCATTACCATGGTTTTGCTGGCATTCACAGTTGTTTTCTTATGTGTGAATGGCTAAGTTATAGAGGACATAGGACCTTGTTTTTTTAGATTTAGAGACAATATCCTTTCAACATACAATGTGTAATTTTTGTTTAACCCTCTAAATAGTTAGCAAGTGGACTGAACATTAGGGTGTGTTGCCAAATGTTTTTTTTTTTTTGTTTGTTTGAGATTCTTTCTTGTTTTAACATTTGCCACCATCCATATTTGGTTTTTTGTATTGGATTTTGAAAGATTTTTTCAGGTTTTAAAAGTTTGTACAATGAATAAATTCAAATGAGGTAAATTGGATTTTCAAGGCCCACAGTGACACCCACGTTTTGTCGAATGTTATGCCATCTTGTGGTCAAAAGACAGAAAAAAAGATGACTAGTTTATGTGACTAATTTGGCAAAGCAGGAATTAGAAAAAGTTGTCTTAAAACCTTAATGCTTCAATGAACAGTGCCTTTTTTTTTATTATGGACCAGATGGTCTGCGATACATTGTGGTCCTTGTGTTTAAGTAGACTATACCATGATTTGAGCATAGGAGCAAAAAAAATTACTCTGCACCAACTGGGGGTTTAAAGTTACCAGCCATTCTAAATGAACTGTTACCAAAAATACACTGATTACAGTGACTTCCCTTATCCATAATCTGGTAATGGCCTTTGTCTCCATCGTGTGGTCAATGATGATCACTACTTCAGTTGCATGTCTACCTATAGTAACTGCAAAAACAGTGTGCAGAGACTTCAGCTGTGTGGAAGTCCTGAGCATAATGTGTTTCTATTGTTTAAATTAATTAAAATCATTAACCAACTACGCATTTTAAACCAATGCAAGGGGAACAATCTCAGCTTCTACATAAATGCTTTTGAATACTTTTTCCCCAACACTTAAAAAAACACACACAGTCTGACAAGAAAAAGAAACACCATTTAAAGCAATGTTAACTTTGTTTTGTACAATATTCCTGTTCAAAACAAAGCTTAAGTTTCCACTGACGAAAAAAGTAATAATAATACAGTGTCCTCTTGCATTAGTTGTACAAATTAACTTGTTAAGTTATAACAGTTAGAATACAGTCCTTGTTAATTGTGCAAAAAGAGAGAAAAGATAACAACAACATAAAAGTAGCTTGTTAATAATTATCACTCTGTATGGTGGTAAGACACTGGCATGTTATTTATCAACAATTTATACCTCACTCATGTGAAAGCAGACAATCTTCCCTAAATTTTCAAAGGCTTCCCTCATAGTTCAATGAGTTGGTTCTTTTTAAGCACACAGTTGTGAAACTTTTTTTTTTTTCTGCGCTGTCTCTCAGTAAAGGTCTTTCAGATCATACATGTCACACCTTAGACACAAGATAGTAGTACTTGTAGGACTACAAGTGGGTGCTGCTCAGCTGATAAGCCTGATCCTTCAAGTTTGTGCTTTTGGTTCTGGAGCACGCTGAAGCCGAGTCACTAACAGAGTTCTTTGACCACATGTTGGTTGCTGTGTTGTCTCTGTTGTCTTCTTGGTTGTGTTGTAAATCAAAACATGTAGGATTGTTCAGTCCTCTTTGATCGTGCCAGCTCTTATCAGTCTCATGTCTTTTCCCATTCTGCTGCCGTTTCTCTCTGACTTTTCTGTCAGCGCTGACAGTCATGACCTCTGGTGATGTTACCTCACCTGCATTACGATTGCAAGTCTGACCTAAAAAGCAAAAGACAGGTTCAGTCTCACTGGAACTTGCAAACAGGAAGAGGTACTGGGAATTATTTAAAATGTGATCAATCATAACTTAACCGAAAAATCTCACTTAAGATATTTACCTCTTCCCTGCCTACATAAGAGGGTCACTCTGGTGATGAGGTCATCAAGTGGCTGCAGTGAGGTCATCCAAACTGGAAGAAAGTCCCAATTTTGCAGTATGAGTGGCAAACAACCAGGTCTACGTGCCTGGAGAAAGTTTACCATGGCAATAGATACAATCACCATAATGACCGGTACGCCAATCCCGGTCATCACCTTCCACCCAGCCATGGAGATGCCAAACACCAGGGATGGAAATAACAGGAAGCAGAGGAAGAGGTATAACACAGCAAACCAGCGGTACCTGTGTATGTGTGAGGTGGTAATAGAATATTTCCATTTACTATGATGGTTCAACTTCCATCTGTAGACATTTGTTTGTTGTGAGTACAGACAGAAACTAGTACCTGGCAGTGCATTTGCCAAGAGCACAGGCCATATGTATGGGTAAGCGGGTGGCTGGAATGGGATACCACAGCAGGATGCCAAGGAGGTTAAAGAAAAAATGGCATAAAGCAACCTGAAACAGATGAGTTGAGGTGAGGATAACAGATACTTGCATAACAGTGAGCCAACAAAGAAACTACAGGAAGTGAGTCAAACAAGGCAACATGTAAAAAACTTGAGAGGATGTGGATTCTTTGTCACACAGCAGTAAATAACGTAAGAAAAGCAACTGGAGGCCCATTTATATTCCATGATTTAGACCTGAATACAAATGTCCAATTAACATGTCAATAATAAAGGTCCTTTTTTAAATGAATTTTTTACCTGTAGCCCATCAGATGTGTCCTACCTGGTGTAGGTATGTCCTATGTATCATACCTAGTGGGTTGATGTGTGAGGATATCTTCTCAGAGTCTCATTGTCAGACTTTATTCAACAATTGCCATGTGTACAATTTAAAACATGTGACACAGAACAGGGCCAAAGGACAGCAATCTAACAAATTAGGCTGAAGTAGGAACAAAGTCAAGAATAAAAATTTGTATTTTTTTTCCTGTTGGTTTGTTTACCTGTGTGGCAGCAGCTAGCTTGTCCCCCGGACTCGCCAGGGCCGCCAGAGTAGCAGTTGTAGTGGTTCCGAGGTTTGAGCCCAGGGTTAAAGGGTAAGCTCTTTCAATGCTGATCACACCGATCCCTGTTGGTTCATAATATGCTTAAAAACATGTGCACTAGCTCAGTTTCCGCATATAACAATAGATTTTTTTAGAAATTTGGCTTAAAACAAAAAGCATGAAGTTGAAGATGAAGAGAATAACAGGACAAGGCACAAGTCAAACATAAAATTCTATTCTTCTATTATTCTTGGGCTTTTGTTGGAGGAGGTGAATTTCAGTTTCTGGCTTCCTTCTCGGCATGCCGCTGAGAACAGTCTGATTGTTTACAGTCCGACGCGAGAATGGAGTTGGAGTTGAGAGACCACATCTACCAACGGATCTTTTCACAAGTAGCCAGTTTACTTGCCGTTAACAGTTAACAGTCTGCCATTAATTATGTGGTCTACAAAAGACTACAACCGGAAACCAGGGGTTTTCTGGTACGAAGATCGCCCTACTGTGCCTACAGAATGTAGAGTCTGTTTATAGAGACTAGGTAAAATACGTGAGTAATGGGCTTACTGAAAGATCAAGTTGTACCAAGTACAACAAGTAGTTGTTACCAAGTCTAGGTGGCAAAGAAAACAGAAAAGTCATGCTTCAGGTTAAGGATAGACATTGTGACCAGTAATAAGATCTAGCTATAAATGGATTTCAAGGCACCAAGAGTCATTCAGGCCAAATTTTAAATTTGCAAAAAGGTTAAAAGATTAATCCCAGTAGGAATTTTGTGAGCTCTTCACAGCTGACGGCAGGATCAGTTTTGTTAAGATACTAACAAAAAAGCATGCAAGATATGGGAAACTTTTCTATGTTATTACTGGATTGAAAGTATGTCTGGAGCTGATCAAATATTCTTCAGATGGAAGATTTTAAATAAACGTGCTTAACCATTATCTGAGTCCTGTTAATACGTTACCAAGCCAGCAGGAGAGTGTCGTACGTAACTGTAAAAACACTGAGGTGATAATCTATTAACTGGTTAAATGTACAGCAAAAGAGGACAGTGATGCTGGAATTTCCTGTTACCACCAGCTCATTTCTTAGCACAATACATAAAAAACTCAAAGTAGTATTGATCAGTTTCAGTATGTCAACAAAATAACTTTATAAATCAGTGCAAAGTTCAGTTTTCGTGTGTGTGTGAGAGAGTGTGTGTGTGTGTTACCTATCAGAGGAGTTATGGCAGAGGTGAAGACAGAACTGCTCTGAACCAAAAAGGTCATGCCCGCTCCCACTAACAGAGCCAGATAACCTGCCAGCCAGGTAAACGGGAAGGGCAAATCTAGAGAACAGGAGAGAACAAGAAAGATTGTCAGAGTCAAAATGATGTTTCAATCAATTGAGGAACAGTTTTCAGTTAAGAATCATTTAAAATGTCTATGGTTTTAGAGAGTGTATTTGTTCCCACTGTACTGTATATTACCTGTATTGACAACTTTATTAATGGAGCTGGCCACCTGACCCTTCAGCAGGGAGTTGAGAAGTTTAACCAGCATTACCAGACAGCTGCAAAGCACCAACAGAGAGCAGGCCAGGAGGATCAGACCTATGGCCAAGTCTGACAAAGGGCAGTCAACAAAGAGATGCCTACCTGGGCAGAAACAGATGTGACATCATGAGAATTTGATGTAGAAAACAACATTGTTCCAGTGCAGAACAACATTAAACCAGCAGGATGTCAGAGAACAACAGTCAAAACTTCAAAATTGGTCATCGTTGTGTTTGATTGCCGTTCATATTGGTGATTAATGATTGACACCCAAGTTATATTTAGAGATGTGCAAGGAAAAATTAATGAAAGAGAAGGCATTCTTTTCAATCATAAAGATCCTTTAAATCTTAAAATCACAGAAATACATAAAGGAGACAAAATGGCGTACATTTCTGTGTGTGTTCTGAAAAGTTGTGTGATTCCCAGGATGTTTCATTGTCCTGTTAGCAATGATAAACAGGTAGAGCGCAGACTGAGGCAGAGAGATGGTGGGACGGTTTCAAAATGTAATATATGGATTAGTAACATGAGTTATGTATTATGTATTGGGCATTCAGTATAAAGAGATGTTTGCTTAGCTTTTGGCCGAAGGTACAAAGGCTGATGTTATCCATTTTCTCACATAGTGCTGATCTATGATTTTAAATTACCAAGAACAGAAATACACCTGCAGTTATTTAACGTGAAACTTTCTGAAAAGTCACTCAATGAGTTAAACTACAGGTGCACACAGCAAAAGCTGTTTAGCTTATCTCCACAGATTTATCAGTCACCCCTTGTATGAGCATGATGTGCATTGCCAACCTTAAAAATAGACTCAGTATTGTTTGTAGAGTAAAAAGTAAGACAAATATGTCACACACAAAATTTAAACTGTAGACGAAACAGGCAGTAACTTGACATTAAACAGGACACGTTGTATGGTACCAGCACAATCATAGTTGTGGTTTGACACCATTTCTTCACCAGACTCTTGTTCCTCACAGTCTGATCTCCTGCAGCGATGGCTGTAATGACTGAGCGATCCAGCTGCACAGAGAGAATTTAAGTTATTTATGTTGCTATTTTTGAAAATGGCTAGAATTACAGTTTAGTGCTGCCATAAATTTACAACAATAGTACTTTTCCTTTACATGGTACTGGCTCAACTCTACTTGCCTTTTTTGGTTTAGTACCTGCTACCTACTTTTTTGGTACCTACTCCGTCATGGTTCCAAAAAAGTTGAGCAGGTACTAAAAGGTGACATGAAACACTGCAGACCACTGATTGGTCAGTGGTCGCTATGACAACCAGCTACATTGAGGTGGTACTATCATGGGTACTATCTTGTAACGGAAAACGACCTCCAGAAAAGAACCCAATACCAAAGGCGAGTAAAGTAGAGCCACTGCCATGTAATGGAAAAGCAACTGAGGAAGTTACGCAGTAAATTAAGGGGTGGTCATATTAGCTGCCTGCTCTTCGTGTTTTTTTGCTTTTACGTAGTTTGTTCTCATCTTAAACTATAACATGGATAAATGCTGACACAGTACCTGGATAATAGTTTTAGTGAGTGGCTCAGTGAGGACTTTAAGAAGTTCAGGAGCTTCTTCTCCAGTACTGAACTGTAGTGTGTCCACCACGGCCTGTGACATGCGCCTCAGCAGCCCACTCGCTGCTTCCAGAGGGAGAAGTACCAACACAGACAACCAGTTAAAACAGTCATGGACTGTAGCTCCGGAAAATGCCCTGGAATAAATAAAATTTTAGATACTTTTTTCTTCTTCTCTCTCTTTTTTTTTTTCAAATCTTAAGTACCGATAAACATATATTCACACAGGTGTACCTTTCAAACTCATCTCTCTCTCCCGCCTGCATTAGAGCAACAATAGTATTGGTGACTGATGTTCCAATGTTTGAACCCATGATGATAGGAATGGCTGACTGAACATCCAGCACTGAAGAGAAAAACATAAGTCAAAATTACAGTCCACAAAATTTGAATTTGGATCACTTAGTTAAACAGGGGATAATGTGGTATTCAGCTGACCTTGTATTTGTCAAAGTACTGGTGTTACACGTGAAAGTAAACTACTTCAACTCACAACCAGAAGAGACAAGGCTGACTATGATGGAGGTTGAGGTGGAGGAGCTCTGGACTAACACAGTCACCAGTATTCCCACTACCAGTCCTGCCACTGGGTTAGACAGGATGGCATTTTCCTGGAAAATGTCCCCTGCTACCCTCCCTGCAAACCAGGGATGGTAAAATAGGTTTGACATTTAAAATCGAGCATCAGTGTTTCAATACATTGAATTATTCATGGCAGCAATATCAGTATTGACTGCTATGTATTGATTATCTTGATCATCTTCCCTCTGAGTAAGTCCGGTGTTAAGTTGAAAGCTTAATGATAATGTTTATCAGGTGTGGTGATATTTAGACGACTCACCTCCAGCTAGCTGAAAGGCAGAGCTTAAAATGTCAAGGGAGCACACGAAGAGGTACAGGAGCAGGAAGAGGAGCGGGATTTTACAAAGAACAGGCAGCACTGCTTTCACTCGCTGTGTTTTTGACTGAATTTCCATGATCAGATCCTGGAGGGAATCAATTGTGGGTAACAGAAGCACAATTAATAGTGGTTAGTGCCAGTGGTAACGACATTGATACTGTTTTATATAAGCAAAAGCTATAACTGCAACATTATCTCAAATAGTGGGAGGAGTAACAGTGGTAGAGATACTGAAGTGGTAATGACTAATTTGTTATCTAATCATATATGCTTTCACTGAAGAAAAATGTTAGAGTTTACAGTAAGACGGGATTTACAGTAGGCTGATGTAAGGTGGTGATATACTGTATATCAGTGCAATAAAGAGCAAAGGTTAGTTACATTTACTATAAACAAAACTGTGAGCCATTGTAGACTGCAAGAATACTCAGTAGAACGTACATAAGCAATTACTTTAACATACCTTTGGTTTTGATGAAATGGAGCCTTTACTTCAGAAAAAAATACAGAATTAAATCTGAGCTGAAAGCAAGAAATAAAGAGACAAAGACATTTTTGGAGTGAAAAGACAAAAACAAAAAAAGAAAAGAAAAATTGTGCAGAATAGATTATTGTTCTGAAGGTAAAACAAAAAGGAGAAGAGAGACAGATGAGAATGAGAGAGAGAATACAGGAGAAAACAGGGAGGTGCCACTGTGAAGTGTAGATTAACTCTAATGGTAGAACATGGATGAGTTGTGGTGTAATGGATAGCCAAGACTCTCTTCCTCATTCTTGCTTTCAATCTCTCTCTTTGTAGCTGCATTTTTTTAACAGCTGCCTTTTTTGTGCAGGTCATAAGTTTTTTAATGTGTTTAAATGCCTTTTAATTGTGTCCTTAATGTGTTTTAAATATGTTCAATGGATTGT
>JAQFJA010000006.1:18846639-18859286 GCA_029874485.1 Naso brachycentron
TCTTCTTGTAAAAGTCATGATTAGCAGTGGTGGACATAGTGCTCAATTTATTTTAAAGTAGCAATCTCACAATGTACAAATACTTTAAATCAGACTTAAATATACTCAAAGAAGCTTAAAATACATTAATTTAAAGGAACTGTTCACCCCTAAAATCATAACTAGACATTTTTCTCTTATCTGTAAAGCTATTTACCCGTCTAGGTTGTTTTGGTGAGAGTTGTAAAGATGTCTGCTTTCTCTCATATAAAATAGAAGTAGATGACAGAACACCATCAGTGTTTACATCTCACACTGTCATGAGTACGAGCCTCTCAGTCACGAGTAGAAGCACAATACCAAAACACAGTGATGACTGTACTGTTCAAAGTTATTATTTTTGTTGCATTCTTGCCATGTCACATCTATTGTCTTAACCACCTGCAAACACACCATACCCAAAGCTACAACAATGAAAATAAACCTTAGATTTTTACTTTTTAATTATTTATTTATTTTTAGATTTTCTAGATTTTTCTTACTTTTTCTTTTTATGTAAGCACTCAACACCCTGGCAGGGCCAGTGCTTTTAAAATGAAATTGTCTGATAAAAATCAGTCAGTCAATTGATCGACTCAGTTTCCTTTTTGCTTTTTCTCTCAGTCTTTAATGCCTCAGTGTGGTCATGGGGTTTGAAACATTTTAACATTTAGTGTTGTTGTCCTGTGTTATGCTTTGATTTTTACTCTTTTGTGGGTGCATGTTCATGTTGGATTGAATCTGTGTTTTTTTGTTTTTTCTTTGTTTGTTTGTTTGTTTTTTGTGAAAGCGCAGCCTGTAACTGGAAAAATGTGTCCATGTTTTATTACAGGATGAAAAAAACCAAAAACAAAATACAAGTCCAGTTAGGAGGCTTCAACAGGGAGAAAGGAACAAAATGGTTAAAGGAAAACCTAAGATTTGGAGAAAGCAAGGAAAATAGGGGTAAGAGTGTGTGTGTGTGTGTGTGTGTGTGTGTGTGTGTGAAAATACAAACTGATTTCAGTATTATCGCAACCTAACAGCTCCCTATTTGTTAACATTGTCCCTATTTGTTAACATTATGAGATTAGCCTTTAGCTCAAAGCACCATCATTCCCAAAACAGCTCAGAGAGCTGCTAGCTGCCAATTTATACTCATAAAGTGCACCAAAGTCAAATTACAGCCAGGAATATTTCTTAGATTTGCACAAAAAATCTAAAGTTTTATTGAACAAGCTTATATGAGTTGTATGTGTTATGTAAGAAGAGGGCATCTGACCTTAAACAAACCAATACCTGAGTTATGACATCCTGTCAGAAAGGGAAAATGGAAAGTTATCTTCTGTCATTCATCTTGATTGACCTCTGACCTTAACCCCAACCTTTCATTTCTGCAGAACTGCGATAACACCTTTTCTTTTGTGTGTGTTATGTTTTTTATACTGAGCAAGGGGTTTCTAAGGTGATGTTTTCTCTCGTCTGTACTTTGACCTCACTGCAAAATAAATAAAATATAAATGTCCTCGCCTAAACTGCATTCACTCCCCCGGTGCTCCAGCTGGCAGATCACAGGTAAATTATTTGACTTAAATTTAAAGACAGTTTGTAACCGAATTATTTATCTTTCTGACCTTTTTATTCTTTTTTCTGTATCAGTAAACTGCTTGACGTTTTCTCTCAGAGCAACTGTACATTTTATTTTGCTTCTGTCTCGTGTGTTTTCTTTGCAGTGGGATTAGCGAAGACAGAAAAAGGCGAACAGGAAGGGTGTCTCTTCTGCGAGTGACAGATTAGAGGTCCTGACAAGTCGTTTAATAAGGTCAGTCACATTACAAGTAGCACAATCAGACAGTAAGCATGTCGGCCACTACTGGAGACACTAGTAAGGTGGACAATCTCTCAGGCTGAGTGAGTGAACAGGACAAAAAGACAGATATGGTTAATTGTGGACTTGAGTTATTAAGATATCTGCCTGTTATTGGAATATAAATACAACATCAGGCAAAGGCCAAAGACTAAAATCAGTTATTTAACAGCTCATAATAATGGTACAAATCGATTATTTATATACTGACTCATAAGCAAGTCATGATAAGTTTGAGATTAGTTCACACTCAATAGAGTTACTCCATCAATATGCAATCAAGTTTGCTGGATTTCAGTCACAAAATGGTTTTATGACTGTATTTACATCTGTCATGTCATCTAAGGTATGGAGTGTGTGTATGTGTGTGTGTGTGTGTGTGTGTGTGTGTCATTCACCTCTGTTGCCCTAAGTAACCCTCAATTAAACTACGTTGACACTATGCAAAGGTAACACATTTAGTGCATTACAAAGATTTAAGTTGATCTTCGTGTACATAGTTACTAATTAAACCCTGTGTTGAATCAGCATCGGACACAGCAGTTAAATAAGTCCAGAGGTTTACTGGGTCAAAGTGATGATGACTGTTATTTATATTAAGTGCTGTAAATCAAAACATGGGGTAACATATACCAGAGGCAGACTTGTTCCCCTTCTTCAAAGTACAATCAAATAATTTACAGTCCATTCCATTTCCTGCTGCACGCCCCATTTCAAGAGCAACAACAGGAAGAAATATAAATGTCCAAAACCTGCAATAAAACCTTTTTTATCTGGGTTGTTTGTCTTAGATATTAATTCAGTGACTCAGCCTGTGAGATTAGCCAGTTTACAAGCTTCCTCTGCAGTGGCCAACATGCTCACTGTGATATCTTAACTCATGTGTGAAGTAACTACAGTTAAGTTTGACTACTGCATCAGTTGATGATGATGAGCAACAGGAGTTCATGGTCCATTCACTTTAGCATCAAGATTAGATAAACATGACTAACGTGATTTGCATCCTTCTTATGCATTGACATATCAGTCTGCACGTCCGAGATAAAATCACTTTAAATGTGACTACTGAAGTGCCATTGAGCCAAGCAGTGATCTCCCAAATGCTAAAATCACCAAAATAATCTGTGCTTTTAAATTTTATGTCATTCGGTTTTTTTGTTGTTTTTTTTTGGGCTGTCTCTGTGTCATCCATGCCGTCACTCACTCACTCAGCGCCTCTGCCACTTTGTCAGCTTTCTCAAGGTTACTTTAGTTCATTGGGAGTGTCTTATTGTGTCACGTGATCCTGATGCAAATTTACTCCGTGTCAACGCAGTGCCACGCTGCAGGGACGTTTATGCTACACCGGGTGATGTGTCACACACTAAAAATAAGGCAAACACCTTTTAAATAAAAATGTATATTTATTTATAAAGTTTAAAACATACGAAAATACTCAGCCTGTATTTGTTTACTCATATGATATAGGCCTGATGACAATGAAGGATATAAACTCCCAAATAACGCACGGCTCTTAGGATCAACTTCAAAGTATTATTTCACAATAAATATGAGAATGAAAAATGAAGGCTCGGGTAACACGTCTGCATACAGACACGCATGTCACTGCCGGTAACCTTGGCGTCGACTGCATCTTTCGTCCGACCTCCAAACGCCGTCATTTCATTCCAGCAGGAGAGTCTGCCGACGCGCCGCAGCCAACTAGGTGACAGTGGAGGACACACGAGGAGGAAGGATGCTTCAATAGGCCGTCGGGGTCCGTTTCTTCAGTGAAAGCCCGCTGGACATCGCCATCCCCTGCCCGGCTCCCCCTCTGTGCTCTGCCTCACATATATCGCCCCCCCTCACCCCACCCCCCCTCCTTAATCTGCCAGATTGTCGGCGACTTGCTGCAGTCGATGCTGCAGTTCTGAGCCTCTCCTGCACCGGGACCGCTGACTCAATGAGAAAGACATGCTCGCATTCGTTTTGGTCTCTGGGTCGCTCTGGATTATATTAGGTGAGTTTTGGAATCTCTTCCTGCCTTTTTTTCTTTTTTTCATTTATTTTGGTGTTTTCGCGTGGCGTGGGTGCGACTGCAGGCGATGCACCTGTCTCGCGACGGCGGAAACGGACTGCGTGTCATTAACTGCCGGCTTTTTCATTCACTAACGGCTGCGGTTTTTCTATTACTTTACTCAGCCTCCTTCCCCGTCGGGTTTCATCACAGGCCTGCCATGATGCTGCATTTGGCGCTTCACCTGCACGGCCCTGACGCCGGTGACATTTTAATTTTTTTTCACACAACACGTGCGTGAACCCAAGCTGAGTGCAAACGTGTTTAAGAGGCTCTGGCTGCAGAGAGCTTGAATTTCTTCTCCGTGACTTATTAGAGCAACATGGAGGGATTCCTGCAGGTTGGCGTTACCTTTAATCAGGTGCGTGGCAGTGGACAGGCTGCCATGCGGCCAAATGCATGTGGGCCATTTTGCACATCATTGTGTTTAATTTTCCGCGTCTGTTTGTGTGTTGCACGTTTAAAATAAAAAACCTTTAAGAAAGGATGGTTCTCTGTAAGCCAGACGGGGTAAAACGTGGGCGTTTGAGGCCGGCCAGCTGCTAAGGTCGTGTGACATTGTGCGTAGAAACCGAACACACGTCATTTAAAAATTAGGGAACGAACAACCCGCCTCTCACGAGCTCTGAATGCAGCTCGTGCTTCCACCTGAACGAGGCTGCGCAAACATCCATCCACCTTTAATTTACCTCAATTTAAACATGTCGGTTTGCCAATAAGCCGGTTGTGAAAGTCAGCATTTTTCTCTGAGATGTCCTCCGCCATGTCTCAGTGATGAAGGGAGGGAGGATGAGGAGGATGAGGAAGGATGACGCGTTCGAATGGCTGCAGCTGATTGGACGGAGCTGTCCGGGGGAGAGGGGTGCTGAAATCCTACCGGCAACTGGAGAGCACAGCGTGCTCCCCACCGGCGGGGCACAGAGCCGATTTTCAGGGCATCGACACGGTTTAAGGACACGCTCGTTGACTTCTTCATATAAATACGCGGAGATTTTTTTTTCTTTGAGAATATAGTCCTTTTGAAATTTGTTTAATACTTGTGTTACAGATCAGAATAGATGTGAAGGGTTTGCTTTTATGCTGCCGCGAAATAAAACAGTGCAAATGTTCATTAATGGATTTTCTAATTGATCGTGCCTGTAGATTTTATGCAAGACGAGGTTTTCATGGCACATTAGCCTTGGTGTAATCGCTTCTCCCTCCGCCAAAGAGTATAGGTCTTCAGGTCTTCAGGAAAAGCTGCACTGCCTGGTTGCTTAGTGACAAAAACCAGTAAAACTTAGGCCATTTGTGGCTGCATTAATATTAAATTCAGCTGTTACAGGGATGCAGATGTTGCATATTTAATTATTGATGCAGCCAATCAGAACTGAGGCCCAAAACTGTTTGAAACTGGCTGCATTGTTTGGCTGTACGATATATGATACAGTGAAACCCCTCAGGGACATTCATGGCACCTTTAACCTGTCTTCACATCCCAACACCCTGCTGCTCCTCCCTATAAATAATTCATTTTAATCACCATCTAGTGCAGCCCTGTGCAGCCTGTAACCTATTCTTTTTCCCTTCTCTATATTTAATTGAAAAGATGGCCGTAACATTGCCTGGTGGTTTAGTAGTTAGTACTTTTGCCTCTCAGCAAGAAGGTTTTCCCCGTTCTCCCTGTGTGTGCATGGGTTCCCTCTGGGTTCTCTGGCTTCCTCCAGCAGTCCAAAGACATGCAGGTTAGGTTAACCGGTCAGCATGAAGGGTTGTTTTTGCTTTACATGTCAGCTCTGTGAGGAAGGGGTGACTTGTCCAGGGTGTACCCCGCCCCAGTGGCTCCAGCCCCCCGCGATCCTGCAAAGGATAAGCAGCAACAGATAATGAGTGAATGCTGAATAGACAATAAGAAGAAAGTTCCACCTGCTCACTTTCTCTAAACCAAAAAAAAAAGACTTAGACCAGTGTTTAGGGAATGAGTCAGAGGGCTTGTGAAATTGTTAAAAAACCTTCAAATTAAAGACACACTGCATGACTGCACAATATGACAGGATAAATGTTGAGTGCTAAGTCTTTCCTGCTGTGCGCTTGCACTGAGCGTGAGAGATATAATTGTATGTATCAAATCAAGACAGATTCCGGTAGAGATGCGAGTCTGAGAGGTGACTTTTGTTGTAATCAGGGAACAGTCAAAAGTCAGAGAGGTGATTTGAAGATCTCCTTTACATAAACAACCTTAACGTCTCAGTTCTTGTGTAATCAATATTATCAGCCAGCCTCAGTGCTCTCCATTGATCCTCGTGGCAGTTTTCCGTCTGAGTGCCTTTTTGCTGTTTCAGCATTCAGCTCGTTCCCTTCCTCATATTGTGGGATGTTTGGCAGTAATGGTTCCGCTTAGAGTGCTGATCCAGGTCTGTCCGCCCATTATGTGCTCAAATTTAGTTCTTCTACCGATCAGTCATCAAAGTACAGTGAACGAAGCTGTTTTTGTTTGTAGTTCTTTTTTTAGATAAAAACTTCCCAAATGGGCATTTCTAAGATTAGAAAACCCATAGAGAGGTCTTGTTTAATCGTAAAATTTCACTGTTTAATAGTTTAATTGAAAGGAGAACTTTTCTTCATTTCTCAACAATGAAGAGTGAAGGAAGCTGTGTTTACCACCACCCATGAAGGCTGTCACACATTCTGACTCGTTTCTTTAACAATGCAACACTGTCCATAAAGGCCCCATCGCAGAAGCAGAAATTTTAATAAAAGTATTTATCATTTTCAACGCTCTTCAAAAAAAGAGTTAAATTCATGAATGAAAAATGTGCCCCTTTATCCAGAAATGACACCATGACTGAAAAAATTGACATCCACTGGTCGTCCTCTTTCCTCGCTTTGAAAGTCAAATCAAACTGGAAGCCGCCTCCTTTAGTGTTGTTGCATGTAATTTACCTAAATGTGCAAATATCAGCAGTGCAAACAGAAGTGTTTATTTGCCTACGAGTGCCTGCATTTAATGTAGGTAGTATGACAGCATGTAGTTATGTGTTAATATCATTTAGTGAGGGAGAAGCTGTGTGCTGTGTGCTGGCAGGAGGAGGGTGTATGTGTCAGAGAGAAAGTGGTGGAGGGAGGGGCGGATGGGTGTGGTGAGCGTGCCCAGCGTCTGCCGAGCTCAGGGTGGTGTGATACGGAGGCCAGCCAGGCTCAAACGAGGCCAAAACGCATCTCACTGCCTTCCTCTTGCTTGCCTCAGCTTAATCTGCCCGGTGGCAATGGGAAGGTAATCACCAGTTTGCATGGGGTGATGTGATATCCGCTTGAGGCCCCTTCACACACCATACAGACACACATACATACACATACACATACACTTACACATATACAGACTCACATCACACCTCAACGGCTCCCTGGCTGCCTCCGACGCCTTTGTAAGTGCCGCTGCCCGTAGACCACAGCTGTTTTAACCCTCCTGCAGTGCAATTACAGTTTAGATCTTTCTCGCCTTTTCTTGCTTTAGATGCTTCTTTTTACTTTGGGTTTACTGCTGCATCTTTAATTTTACACATTTATATTTTATATATAACAGTCCTCACTGCTTAGTTGATCCCAAGTGCTTCTTTCCTCTGCAGCTTGCTTCACTATTTAATTTAAATTTATGAATGATAACTGCCATTACCTGTTTTGCTGCATCTTATCTGAGGAGGTTGTTTTCGTGTGCACAGGATGTTCTGTGGTTCGGTTGTGTCTGTGGCAGCAGAAACTTGTGGTTTGACTCCTCGAGGGTGGTCTCAGTGGAGGAATGGCAGACAGTGATAAGGATGACTGGTTAACAGAGAGAGTGAGAGAGGAGGTGCTGTGCAAGGATGAATAAATGTCACATAAAAAGAAAAAAATAGAAAGATTCAATGCATGGATGTGAGGGAAGAAAACAGAAAAAAACATTTAATGATTCAGAGAAAGCTGAGTAGGATGTCTTTAAATAGAGTGCAGTGGAGAGGTTACTACTGGTCATCCGTCTCTGTGCTAATAGACTGTAATCTCCCCACGCTGGACTCTAATCATTGGTGACGGCCCTCAGATGGGCTGATGGGGCGGGACTTAAGGAGGAAGGGCTGCGTTTCCTCCACTTTAAGCCTCAGAGGTCACAGGAAGTCTAGCTGGCCCATTCACTAGTCTTCATCCATGCAAAGCTTGCAGCACTCACACTGCATCAAAGTCTTTGCAAAGTGGACTCTTCATGACAGAGGAAGAGAACGGTAGTGCAGAAGCAGAGACGACGAGTTGCTGCATTAAACAAGCCTCTCTACAGCAGAATTGAATAGACAAAAAATATGTTTTGACAAGTAATTACTTGGTGTGTTTAAATGGACTGACTGAATTGTGGGACGTCTTATTGGTCCTACGGGAAGCTACTACTTAGAGGCACTTAAGATGCCATTTGTGGGAGTGTAACATGTTCAGTGGGTAATAACATAACAAGCTAAATGCGTCTTCTTGGTCACATTTAGCTTTATTATTGGATACAGTCAGACATTTTCTGTCTCTAGGGTAGAAATTTTACATCTTTTGTCTATCAAATTTAATACTGAGCATTTTTTTTTAGGATCCTCATACTCATACTATGTAGTTGAACTCAGTCAAATTATCCATATTAATCTACTTCACTAACACAATACTACAGTAATTGTAAAGATGTTACCTGCTTCTTCTTGTCTACTCCACTCTAGTCCAAAGTCAAAGGTCAGATGTTTATTTTTTATTTTTGATCCAGCTGTTCATGCACTCTGAGTGTTTTGTAATAGATATGACAGTTTGTATTACGTTCCCTCAGTGCAGTGTTTGACTGTGCACATCTGCCAGGCTTTCCGGCCAGGTGTTGGTCCCCTGATGTCCCCTCCAAACTTGACACTGAGTGACATTGCATGAACATTTTTTTGTCAGTCTTTGTTGTCTTGACTGGTTGCTGTCTCGACAGAACTTGTTAGATTGGATTTCAAGGTTACATTTCAAAACATGACATTTGACTTATGGTGTAATTGAAGATCCGAAATAAAATTTCAGGAAATGATCAACAAGAAGCATGCTATAAACTGAAGTGCCATTCAAAAGAGAAGTTCACATATCTGGCCTTTTTAGAGGGAGCTACTGCAGTCTGTGCAGCAAAATACGAAATGTGAAATGACGTATGGAGCATCAATATTTTGCTTGGCAGCACAAAACCTGATGTTGACATTTGTGACATTCATTAAAATTTATAATTCTGTTGAGGAAAATCAGGTTAGCTGAGAAAAGTCAGTGTGATCTTGTCTTAAGATTGACTTATTAGCTTTTATTGAAGCTTTCAACCAAATGCAATGGTCTCATGGAAAGAGTTTGCTCAGCCACCAGATAATTTAATGATGGATCTCCATTAAAAATGAGGTAACTAAACACACTGATGAAGACAGTGAGATGTAGCTGAAAGCCTTAATAAAAGCAAATGAATGGACCTTGTTCCTCCTTTCTTTTGTCAGATTACTGTTTTAGTCAAGAGAAAACATTCAAGCTAAAGTATATTTACAGCTTTATACTTACAACAAACCTGCTATATAAATTACACTGACAGCTGTCTATTTCCTGTTACTGTTGGTGGCTTTTTAGCAGATCAATATCAGAAGATTATGTTAAAACTGTGAGATTGCAAACTCTGTGCAAGTCTCTCATCCTCTAAACTTACCTGCGCAATCATTTCTATGTTTGTTAGCTCAATGCTTTAACTGTGGATGCATCAGAGTCGCTGCTGCAGGAACGATGACGATGTCCATGGTGTGATGTGCTCTCAGTTTCATAAATTAAACTGAGGTCTTTGAGTTTGCCTGCTGATAAAAATTGTTGTTGTTGCTGACGGGGATGCCGCTGACCTGCTGGTCTTCTGTCGCACCAGCTGCAGCAACAATCCTTGCAGATGGATAGGGATGGACCTAAAGACCTGAATGTGTGTGTATGTGTGTGTCCCCAGGGTCTGTTATTTAGGTTACTACAGGACAGAATTGGACACCAAACAGGGCCGTAGGCTGTAGCGGAGAGAAAGTCGAAACAGCTGAGCAAATGACCCTGTTTATTCAAAATAGCCACGCAGATTTAAACTTGCAGTGTGAACTCAACTGATACTGCAAGAGCCATTTCTATTCTCCTATATATGAGACATTTACTTTAGCAAAAACACACATGGTCAAAGATGGTTCTCAGTCTTACTTGAACAACTGAATCTTCATTCTGAGAGTGTGGAGACCTTGTGAGAGATTTAAAGGACTCTTGAGGACTGACAGCTTGTGTAGTCAGAGTCTTTATGTCCTCTCTCAATAAAAATCTAAAAAATTGTACTAATGATTTACTGCGAAGTCACCTCGAGTGAAGGATATACTGGTTGTCATTCAAATTAGAGAAAAAGATGACTGCATTTCCTAAAAGAGCTAGTCGAATCTAACATGCTGTTATGGTAGCCTGACTACGCCCTCCTTCAGTTCAACTCAGATATCACAATCTGCCAACGAGATACGTCTCTAGAATTGCAGAGACAAATTTTTGTCTGGACCAATCAGTAACTAGTGGGAGTGGTTAAGTTTGACGACGTAGAGTCAAGATCTTTTTCGCAGTAGTTCAAGCATGGGAGTGGCCTATTCACAAAATCAATCAGGCTACTATAAACCTCTTGTTTTTAAAAACTTCACAATATTAAATAAAAGAAATATTCCGACCACATGGTTAACAACCTTTTTTTTGTTTTTCTGTGATTACTACACACTGGGAAGAATAGGAGCTTTTATTTGAGCTTTTCTACCAATCAGTGCACTGCGGACATGAGACTCATGCAGCTTCGGGTTCATAAAACACGGCACGTTAGAAAACACCGGACAAAAGCACATAAACTGACGGAAATAGCCAACATCACAACACAATATAGCAACATCTATATGATTATTTTACGGATCGTAGATATTTATTTTAGTGTTCCCATTCATCTGTCTGTAGGCCACAGATGTTTGAGCCACAGCAAAGAGTCCGGGCCTGCTGCTGTTAGCGCTTAGTTGGTAGCTAAGCCTGTAGCTGCTTCTACTCGATGATAATGTGATTTTATTTCAAGTGAAAAACATCGAATTGTCTCTTTCCACGATGCGTGGCAGGTCACAATCTCAGTCAAAACACAATATAACAGCATTTATGTGATTATTGAACAGCTCTGTAACATTAGCCACTCGTCCGTCTAACGTCAGCCAGGCCCACAGCAATGCCGATTGGTTAACGGCTGCTCAAATAGTTTTTCACTTAACCACGCTTACAAGGATTCAAATCCTGCAAAGAATCCCCAGTGGAGCGTGGCCAGACCCTTTTCACAAAGTGAATTTATTCGCGAAGTGAATTATGGGTCTGATTTATCAGGCTACTGTTACGGTGCTTTTGGTCCAGTTTACTTCTTTGAAGGAATCATTCCCTAAAATGGGACACAGCCACTGTGTAAAGTGAAAGTCTAATTGATTCTTAAGACCTTTCACAGCCTCCCACCCAGCACTTAACCCTGCTCTGTCTCACTTCAGTCTGACATCACATTTTAAATGGAAACATTCTCAGTAAAGCGTACAGTTGAGGCTTAAGTGAGTCATGAGAGCTTGGCATTAACTTTACAATCTGTGTAGGTAAGATCCTGCTCTGAATGTTTCCTGCTTTGCTGGTTTTTTATCTTTTATATCATAGAAACTTGACCTCCCTTTTTTAGTCAGACGGGAAAATACAGATAAGAACAAAACAAAAAGAGGGAGAAACCAGACGGGCAGATAGATGTTTACATCTACGTCTCTTCTGGAGGCCAATTATGTGTTTGCCTGGCTGTGAGTTTCCTGCTGCTGTCGGCCTATTTCATGGCAGGGAGATGTGGCGTGCTAGCATGCCTGTACTGTAGCATTCACTGGTTCGCTTAACCCCACAGGCTCCACTGGAGAGCCAGGTCCGTCACAAACAGGTGCCAGAAGTGGGGGTCCAAATGTGAGTCGGCATGTGTGGATTATTTCCAGATGTTGTCTCACTTCAGCCCCTAAGCTTTGAAGGTTTAAAAAACTATGTTTCACACCAACACTTTGAGTTACGCAGCTCTCGTTAAAGGCACATGCAGTTCAACTCTTTGAATGATTATGCCTGAAGTTTAGTTTATGCAAAATGCAAATGAGCATTATCTGAGAAATGGACAATGCCAGCCTTCATGCAGTAATCCATTACCTCTGTCTCAAGTGTACACTCAAGCAGGTCCACAAGGACATTTAGGGAGGGTTCCCATTCTTTTGGCACAGTGAAGAAGTGAGATGAAGTGGGATGGTGAAATCAAACATGGCAGAGAGACATCACTGCAAATTTGTCAATCACCCCTCGAAGCATTGGTTTGCAGACATGAGCACCAAAGAAACAGGTTTTGTACCAAAATCAGAAGCTTGTGTGTTTGTGTCAGTTCTCTTTCCTACTCCTGCATGTTGCGTAAAGACGACCCCATCCTCCTCTGTTCCAGGTGTCTGTAGGTTATGAAGTCCATCTATATTTAGAGCTGGTTGAGTGCTGTTTCCCCTCCTCTGCCCCCCTTTTCAAACACCAGCCAATCCACAGTGGCTCTGTCATCCCTGCAGCCAGGCCACATTAGCCATTGAACACAACACAAAAGCTGATGCAGTGAGCTATTTATGTCATCTACACATTTCACCTCCGATCAAGTATTCCCACAGTGACGCA
>JAQFJA010000006.1:18885055-18895654 GCA_029874485.1 Naso brachycentron
GTCTGGTAAACATAATAAGCCAAAAACTTCTTTGTGTTAATAATGTGTTTCTTCTCTCAACAGGCCAGCTTGGGTGGAAGGTTGAGGATGATAATAACAGGAGCAGCTCCTACCTCTCCGTCTGTGCTGGGATTCCTCAGAGCAGCTCTGGGATGCCAGGTCAGACACACACATCCGCACACACACACACACACACGCTTGTACTCCTTCTCTTGGGAGGAACGTTCTTGACCTAATGAATTCTCTAAATTCTCTGGGCTCTAACCAGAACCTTAGTCATCTCAACTACAGGCCTAACCCACACCCTTACAATGCCCTCGACCTGATCCTTGTTTTAAGCTTAAACTAGCCATAATCAATAAGTTTATAAAAAGAATATATTAAATGACAATGTGAATACAGTGTGGAAATGTAACAGGACTCATCACTAACAATGAACCTGCCAGCCTGATATACCAGACTCATTGACTTTGTGAAGTAATTTGCTTTGTGTTCTGGGAAACATCCCATTCACGGCCGTTTCCACTTGTCCAAAAACCTGACAGGCCAATTGCAACCATTTATCTCGTATGGGGCGGGGTTTATGCGATGACTCATCGAAGGGGCTGAAGACGACAGCTCCAGTCTGTGTACGCGGCAGCTGACACGAAGCATTGACAGCCTACAGACAGACAAGTGGCGCGGCTATTAACATGAATTTTCGACGAACTGATAAGAAATGAAATAGATGTTGTTTTATTGTGTTGTGATATTAGTTATTTATGTCAGTTTTAGTGATTTTGTCTAATGTTTTTTACTGTGTTGAATGTGTTGTACTGATGTTGCTGAGTCTCAGGTCGACAATGCACAGATTGGTAGGAAGACTCTTATTAAAGGCTCCTATTTTTCCCTTCATGTAGTAAAAACAAAAATCAGTACTTTTTGGGTCTCCAAGGTTGTTCTCCGTCTTGTGGGAATGTTCCTTTTATTTAATATTGGGTAGTTTTCAATAACGAGGGTTTTCAGAAGTTCCACTCAAAACAAACACGACTGGAGTGCGAGGGGAAAGAAGGGGTTAAATGCTCTGATTGATTGCATGTCTATCCAGTTGTGTCCAGAGGCCGTTTTGCCTGCGCCTGCTGGTACTTCCTCAGGAAATGAACAGTGAATCGAGACATACCAGACTTATTCTCACTTGAGAATTAGTTTGGCTGTGCCAGGCTGTGAACCTGCAGGATTTTCACCTGCATTTAAGTTTCAGCTCATTGTTAAGCTTCATTGAGTTGATTCACTTACAAATGTTCACATTGTGTCATTTCAACCACTGCTGCAGCTCTCTCCAGCAAAAAAAAATCAAAAAAGCACAGATTAACATGCTTCTGACCAATACATTCACACACAAATATGGTATGTGGATGCACTGAAGTCCTTTACAAACTCTCTTCCTGTCAATCTTTGCATCTGTTTGTAGGTGTACGAGGCCTATGGACAGACAGAGTGCACAGCTGGCTGCACTTTCACCACGCCTGGTGACTGGACCCCAGGTGAGCGTCAGCATTTAAGGCCTGGAAAGCAGAGACATATCCTTATCTCTGTCTGACTGTCTGAACTCAGAGTCTCAGTTCAAAGTCTAAAAGTGCTGTGGTTGAGTCTTGATTTTAAGGGTTAATAAAGTCCCATACTGCAACAGCTTTTCTTTAATGGCAAAGTTAAAAACGGGAACTGTGGGTTTTAGTTGCACCTGCTCAGATATTCAGGCCTCAGGAGTCGCTGGACAGATAGCGAAGACAAAGTTTTTAGGCCACATTATTAACACTCTGAATGCCATCTTAGGTGACTGCCAACATCAACAAATGGATTTGAAAGACAAGTAGCAGCCATAACTGTCTGTGTTTACCCTCTAATATGCTGCAAAGATGTGTTAAACCTCTTGGTGCGAATGGAAGTTTTCCAAGGGACATCAATCAAATCTTACAGGCCGCAGATAGCTCAGTGCTGTTACTATCTGCCTGAAGAACAGACCACCATACGCTCTTCTTAGTTTACTTTGTGCTGTAAGAGCTTTAAGCAGAATTAGCTGTTGTGTAAAATAGGCTCTGTGGGTAAACCCCAGTGAGCACTTAATCTCTTATTTAATTCATAAAATAAATCCACCTAAATTCCTGAGGACGAAGGTAGAAATGATGGTGATGAGTCAAGATTTCTGGAATTTTAAATGGAAACTTGAGAAGTCAGCACAATGGGATGCAGCTTAACAGGAGTTGTTTTGAGCCATGTTTAACCTGTTGTTGCTGTCTTTCACATTACATTGTCATTACCTTGCAGAGTAAAGATGCCGAATGACCTTCCAATAAAAAGTATTAACAGCGTTAACAAAAAATAACTGACTCACTCAAAAATGACTCAGGTTCTCAGTTGTATGGCTGATTCAGAATGAGATCATTCACATTCTAAAATATCACTCATAGATGTAACTGTTAAAGATAATGGAATTCCCAATATGACCTTTGAACATCATGACCCAAAGCAGCTACTACAGTCTGCAGGACAGGGTTGTTGTAAAACCAGGTTTATTTAGGTTAGTTACTGCCTTACTTTTACGCAGAACTTTCCAAGGTACTTGGGATTTTATAAAGTAGGAGATAATAAAATAAATTAATTTGAGTTTTAATCATAACCATTATTTTTCTTTTCTTCACATACTGCAAATGGCTCAATAATACACAACTCATAGGAGGGAGAGGCTTCAAATTTAGTACTTGGTCACACATATGACTCTAAACATTGTAAAGTACAGTTTTTCAGAATAAAATGACTGACTTTGCATATTGTTAAAATGACACAAGACGGCAAAGTTTCAATGACAGGGGTGAATGCTGTTAGTTACCTTGACCTTGGAATGCAACAAAAATCCTTTTAGCATCTCCACCTTTTTTCTTTTTTTTGTTTACAGTAAATGGAACAAGCAGAGAAAACTGACAGGAAATATTTTTTTATCACATCACTGTGTATTAGCCAAAACCAAAACAGGATATGTATAGTGCATAGTATGTGTCTCAGCCTGTTGTGCAACTTGCAGCAGGAGCAGAGATTAAAAAACTGTTCCATTAACAACATTAACCTGTAGTCTGACATCGCCCTCTGCTGGTCATTTCTTACTACTCAAATATTCAGATTAGTACAACCTTGGACATTGAACAGTGATAGCAGGGACAAAGATCAGACAATAAAGGAAAAAATATATTTAGAAAACTTAATTTTTTTTGCATGTCCCGACCCTTGAACAGGTCACGTCGGTGCCCCACTGCCGTGCAACCTCATCAGACTGGTGGATGTTCCTGAGAAGAATTACTTTGCCTCGAAGGGGGAGGGAGAGGTAGGAACTTGATTGCAAAAGAAGGGACACACATACTGTACATGTACAGTAGGTACATGTAGTGTGTGTGTTTATTACAGTACTCTTACATGTCAGAGAGTTCATTTTAAGTTCATAAACTTTAACAATGCTGCTTTGACTAGATTATTTTTGTGGACAGAGCTTTAAAAGGACTGCTTTCTAACATGCCAAAGATAAGATATGACCAGGTAAAGAAACAGGGTCAAACTAAACAACAGCGCCATTAAAACCACTAGAGTAAATAAGATTTTTCAAGTGTAAGTCCTCTGAGCCTTTTCTATGCTAGTGATGCCACAGAGTTGCGAAGTAAGTGTCAGATCTTTTCCAAATTTGAGACCTTGTGTTTGAATTTGAACAGGAATGCAGTTTGTATGTTTCACCTGAGACCTCGACCCTTTTCCACTTTTCTATCTCCCATCCAGGTTTGTGTGAAGGGACCAAATGTATTTAAGGGCTACCTCAAAGATCCAGAGAGGACGGCTGAGACGCTGGACGCGGACGGCTGGCTTCACACCGGAGACATTGGCAAATGGTTACCTGTATGCAGACAGAGCTCACAACAAACTCTCATATTTAGACAAAATATCCAAGTATTTTCTTTGCTTGAAGTGATGATTGTTCCTCTTGTCCTTTATTTTACCTCTCTTGTAGAACGGCACACTGAAGATCATTGACAGGAAGAAGCACATCTTCAAGTTGGCACAGGGCGAGTACATTTCCCCAGAGAAGATCGAGAACATCTACATTAGGAGTCAGCCTGTGGCACAGCTCTATGTTCATGGAGACAGCCTGCAGGTAAGAACACTGACACACCAAAGTGCTCTAAATGTCCTGCGGGCTTTGATTAATCAGAAACAGGAAGAAATAAAGTACAAATACTTTGTTACTGTACTTAAGTAGATTTTTCAGGTATCTGTACTTTACCTTGGTATTTATTTTTCTGACTATTTTGACTTTACGCTTTACAACCCAAAATGTCGCTATTTGAGTATTCGGCATTTATTCTGAGAATCAAACTCAACGAGTTTTTTAACTATTTTCTGGTGAGTTCAGGAACAGCTTGGACAAATCTTACTGATTCTACCTTTAAATCTAATAATCTTTGCATTTTATTAATGTGGTGTGAGGTACAGTTAGCTTTGCACAGAAAAAGCCAGTAGAAATGTCCTTCAGAGATACTTTTTACGTACTTAGTACATTTCAGAACCTTCACTTATTTCTTTTACTTCAGCAAAGAAGTTGAGCCAGTACTTCTTTTACCAGAGTCTTTTTTGTACAAGTATCTGTACCTCTACTTAAGTAAATAACAGGGTTTGGAAATAACACATTACTTAGTAACACATTACAGTAATTTATTACTTTTCTCAGTAAATAGTAAAGGATTACAATTGCCAAAATAGTAATTATGTTACAGTTACTGTAACTGATCCAAGTAACACTGCATACTGCACTATTAGAAAGGGATGTGTTTTTAGTCCTCAGATGTGTTTTTAGTCCTCAGATAGCTTATGACAATGAGATATACATGCGTGTGCCAATATATATTTTTCTGCAAGAGGCTTATTTGATTTAAATGGTCGCTAATGTTGAAGCTCTAATAACCTGTTGATACTGTTCCAATAAAGTAGATTAAGTTTTTGGAGCTGGCTAAAAAGGTTGTGCGTCACTTTTTTAGGTTGCACAAATAATGTAGTAAAGTAACTTGTAACATTACTAAACCATAATGTTTCAAAGTAACTTGCCCAACACTGGTAAAAAATGTGCGCTTTGCAACCTCTGTGATTAATATAATGGCCAGCTGTCCTCATGAAGCTTGCCAAGGCGTGAATTAATTTGTGAAAGTTTGTTTATGGCTCCTTTTCTCCATTACGAGCACAACAGTGTTTTGACTCTTTCCTCTTCTGTTTGTGTTTGCTTCTTTCAGTCCTGTTTGGTGGGAATTGTGGTTCCTGACCCTGAAGTCATGCCTGAATGGGCCAAGAAAAAAGGCATAATAGGCACCTACAAGGACCTCTGTAAAAACACTGTAGGTGGCACCAAACCAAACTGCTTCAGATCACATTCATTAATTGATGTTGAGAAGACAGGTGAACTTAACTTAATTTGTTCTTTTGTCAACAGGAATTAAAGAAGGCGATCCTTGAAGATTTGGTACGTCTGGGCAAGGCCAGTGGCCTGCACTCTTTTGAGCAGGTAGGTGGACAGTTACATGTTTGTGTTTGTGTTTGTGTTTGGGGAAAAAATAGCCAATATTTGGTCAGCCTCTTGTTGCAGCAGTGCTTTTCTAATTATCCTTAGATATCATGTAAATAACCTTGGTCTAACAGCTACAGCATGACTAACAGTGTCTCAAGTAAGGTCAGTTGGGCTACTCTTAAAAAAAAAAAGGTAAATATTCATACTGCAGCAGTATGTTTATAATATTACCTTAAATTACACTTACCCAGGGATCTTGTCTGTTCTTAATTTTATACAAATACAGAAATGTACAATAACCTGATGGGGGATCTCTAGAATCTCGGTGTTATTCCGCACTGTTTGTTTTTTTTCCCCATGCTACCTTTGAAGGTGAAGAACATCTACATTCACAACGAGATGTTTTCCATCGAGAACGGCCTCCTGACGCCGACGCTAAAGGCCAAGAGGCCGGAGCTGAAGGAGTTCTTCAAGGAGAGGATTGACAAGCTCTACAGCAGCATCTCCATGTGAAGGCCGGCAGACGTCAGTTTCCTTCAAGCATCTTAAAACTAAGATCAGCTTTGACCATTGAGCTGCAGTGGGACAAAGATGTGTCACCTTAGGCTTAATATGCTTTGGGAAAGCAAGTCACACCAGGCCCAAACAAATGATAGAAATAAACTTGAATTACAATACACATCGTTATGTGTATTTACTTTTTATGTATGCATTTATAAATACTGAAACTTATGTAAAAGGAAGATGTCAAAGCTTTTTGTCTGAATTTAAAAAAATCAAATTTAAAACAGAGCCGGCAACCTTTTGAGGGTGTTACCCTGCACCCACCTACTGTTGGCTGGGATTGGCTCAAGCCCCCCCGAGACCCTGCTAAGGAAAAGCGGTTCTAAATAATGGACGGATGGAGAATTTTAAACAAAGTGGTGCATCTTCACTGTTGTCCAGCAGAGGGCAACACTGACCTGAAATACTAAACACAAAGAACTATCATTGGTTTTATGAGGCTATGCAAAGGAACTTTTTTCTCTTTTTTGAAAATGTGGAAACACATTGAAAATACCACAGCATTGGGGTGGGGCCATGGGTGGAGCTAAGCATCTCCAGCAGTGGCTGATTGCAACCATGGTTAGCTAACCAACCAAAGGGACATTATTATTTACTGCACATTTAGTTTGTTTGTGGTTGTGTGGGCTGCAGGAGGCTGTGCAGACACTTCTTGGTGTAATACTTGGTACATGTCAACAGTTACTGTAGTTAGCTTGTGTTAGCTTACTGTAAAACCCTACAGTGAAGGATGAGCTAATACTAAGATGTCTAGACTAAATGAATTTTTCAGTGCTAAATGTTAAATCTGCTGACAGTCATCTGTCACTATTTCTTTTGCTCTGACAAAAAATCAAACTGTTACATTAAAAAAAAATACTGTACCAAATTCCCAACTGTTTTAGTTGCTCTCTGCAAGACAATACTGAAATGCAATACACCTCTTCACTTTGTTTTCTGTGTTGTTATTTGATTTTGTCTCAATAAAAAAAAACAATTCAGTGAAAACAATTAATTCAGTTATTTAAGACAAATATCTAAATATGAATTAGGTATAACCCAAAATGCATACAGAAAGAGAAAAACATAAAGATGTATATTGTATTTCACATAATTTCTTTGTTTGATTTGTTTTAATTTAGGCATTTTAAATCTTCCATACTTTGATACCTGCTATCCACCCACTCAACAAATGCTCTGCTTCTCATGACTCCTCCATTAGTTAAATCCTACCATCCAAACACAACCTAAAATCCACAGTTGTACGACAGCAAGTGTGATGTCTTTGTGTATAGCGTAGCTCAAGGAGAGATTTAGATCTGTGATAATGACACTTTTTGGGACAGAACTGGACTTCATCCAGTAGAAACAGTATATTTCCATTTGACTGAACAAGCTGCTGACAGCAATGCCATTAAGCAGGGCCTCATAAATCTCACCTGATGTGACCATACAACTTGTATTCAACCCAGACATTTTACAATTAGGTCAAAGATCTAAAGAGCAGGGGTCTAAATTAAGGTAACAACGCAGGGCCAGTAGCAGCTCCTGCCTTCCAAATCATTGCTTTCCACACTGTTCCATCCGGAGCATCTGAATGTTTGAACCACCTCCAAATCACGGCTCCTGTCATGTATTTACTCATTCATTAAGTCATCTCAACGTGGCTGTGACTGGCATTTTAGAATGCATGTTCCTCGTTTATATGAAGGACTGCCCCACTGTAACAATCATAAAGGTTCGTACTCCGCAGCTGGTTTGACCACAACTTCCTTTACATCCATCTTTGCACAAAAAGTATGTCAGGAAAGAAAAAAAAATTAAAAAATAATGCAAAGCCAGGGCTCTGGGCAATGCATGCAGTTTGCCCTGCAATGCTGGGACCATTAACATTTGACCTGACAAAGGCAAGTATTTTTTTGTGGCCATTAAAAACAGGTTGTATGCAGCTGCACACAGCCACTGCTGCTAGTGCAAGGCTTTGACATGTAAGCGAAGTTGATGAATTTCGCCCACCGACGGAAAAAAGAATCATCAACTTCTGAACAAAATAAACATTTTTTTTTGGAGGGTTTACACGTAGAGGTAATGTATAGGCTTTTTAAGTTGATTACCGTCCCAAAGCATAAACAATGTGGATGTACATAAATGAGGACAGCTAGATGTAAGCATATTTATGAAATCAATGGTTTGAATGAATTTTTTTTCTCTCTTTTCGCGTGTAGTGAGCTGAATTGTACCTATTTATTTATCTATTCTGCTGTAAAATGGAATCAGCACCATATCCTTGTAATGATTGAGTGCAGCAATAGGGAGGAGGGAGGCCGGGGAACAGGACATGGGCAATTAAATAAAAGATATTCTGGAATGATTTTAAACTGGAGTCTTGTTTCTTTTATTTTTCACGTGTTCTATGCTACTCCCATACAGGTTTTATTTTGAAAGGTTTACTTGGAATTCATATTGTATCAATGATGTGCCTATGTTTTGATTTGTGTTTATTTTTTACTGTCCTTTAAATGGATGTTTTCATATCGTGTAATCACTCGCGAGGACAGTGAGTACTTTTTCAGTCTACAGTAACCGACAAAATACATTCATGACACCTGACAAACTCTACCAGCAACAAGGCAGATGTGATACCGGTCGTTTATTTTGATAGGCGTCAAGTATTTCCCTTTACATGGATTTAAATCGTCATCAGCAGCTGATTGGTAAATCACTCCGCAGGTGTGCTCGGTTGCTAAGCGCCGCAAGAAGAGAGAGAGAGAGGAAGGACAGTTTTTAGCATCCGGCACCATTTTTAATCAGATTTTCCCGAGTAAAATGAGACTAATATCCATATTAATGTGTTAACAACCATTTTCCCTGTTGGAATGGCGTTTGTTTTGTGCTAACAGTTTACCGACCGTCAAATTCATTCAGAAATGGGTCGAGTCAGTGGATTTCTTAACAAACAAGATACACCCGTGAAAACACCACTGAACAAACGAGGCAGTAAGAAATAATCACTCACACACACACACTAACTTAAGCATTCATTAAAAGTGACTTTTTTGTTTTTAAAATTAATATTAAGATTATGTGCACCTTGATTTAACTCTAACGAGCTTTTTCAGCTTCTGTGCTCATTCGCACATTAAATACAGGAACTTACTTTTTAAAGTCAATAGCATGTCAGCAACTTTAAAATCTGTTTATATTAAACCTATATTGATGTAGTTAGTGCTTCAGGATAAAAGTCATAATGTCCCCTGAAAATACAGCTAAATTAATAGTATCTTGTCGCTGCTGTTCATCATTTAAACTTTCCAGAGTGCAGGAGATTTCTGCCCAACAAGCATTATGCAACCCTTCCAGAGGAACCTGAGGAGAGCCAGATTGTCCTCACTGTCACGCCACGAAACACGGTGTTGGTGGGTGTTCTGATCAGTAAATAGCCTTTTTTTGTGTACGGATAGCAAACTCTGATGTCTGTTGTCTTCATGATAATATTATTGACATATAGAAACTTTACTTCTTATGGGAATGTTGGGTAAAGGGTGAAGCATGAGGTGAGTGAGTATGAATGTAGGTGAAAGTGTTACAAACGTTAAATGAAACCTTTTAAGTGTTTTTTAGTTGATCTTGTTTTCCTTGTTTTTACTCTCTCCTCATTTTCCGTGCTTATCTTTACAGGCAAACATGAAGCCTGTCCATTGCAAATCTGTGTTACGCTTCAGCAGCCCTGCATTTACTGAAAACTCCGGAGGCAAAGCTGTCTCGCCTGCCGCACCGGCTCAGAAAAAATATGGCTACCAAGTGCCACCGGCAGGTCGCTCAGCCATTCAGGTGACTCCTGACGCAGAGGCTTTTAAATGTGTTGAAATGCAGATTAAAAAAGAGGAGAAAAATGTAGCAGTGACTCCAGAAAGCATCACACCTTCTAGCATGGAGTTGGACACAACTTTCAGCCTGGAGGAGGAGGAGGAGGAGGAGGAGGAGGAGGAGGAAGACTGCCAATCTTCTACAGCTTCCAGCAGTCTTCCCTCCCCGGAGATCTTCAGAAAAGAGAGCTTTGGTGTGTGTGTGTGTGTGCGTTCTCATTTTATATATCCACAACAGTAAAAAGTTATTCCATTCCATTTTTTAATCTCTTTAGATACAGAAACACTGACTTTCCCCATGAAGGAGGAGCTGCTTGGTCTCCATCCTCACACAAAAAACTCCACCTTGCTGGATGTGAGCCACGCTGAGTGCATACACATGCATCACCCCCCCAACCTTTCCACCATCATCGGTAATAGTGTGAGAAAATCCTACACATGTTGTTGTTGTCTGGTGTATTCTTTGTTGGTAAAGTTTATTTTGTGGGATACATCGACTAATCTAATAATTTGATGTTAAGATAATTTGAAGGTAACCACAGGAGTTACATTTAGAATGATATATTTTGATGTGTGAATTTTGTTGTGCATCTCAAAGGGATAGTTAAGTATTTTCTA
>JAQFJA010000006.1:18905965-18925466 GCA_029874485.1 Naso brachycentron
AGCGAGGGTTCTTTGAGGTCAGTGGGTAGGCTGATGTCAGACTCACTGCAGTCAAGGAAACTTGATTGCTTTGTTGCTTTATCGGTCGACACATTGGCCAGGAGCAGCGATGGCTGCTGCAGACTTTGCATCACCATCAAGTTAAATTATTGTGCTAATTTCTGTAGAAATCAGAGATTATAAGTTGTTAAAAAAAATCGCAGTGCATCACAGTGAATGCCTAAAATTTAAATTATCTGTTGCGCTACTATTAATTATTCTATTGACACATGGATGTGCACAAGTTTTCAGGGGGACAGCAACAACTACCAAGGCCAGAAATATCAAACATAATTGCACTTGCTGACTTAACATCAAATGTTGAAATTAGGGCTGTGTATTGGCAAGAATTTGGCGTTACTATATACATCACGATACTTGGGTTACGATATGATATATTGCAACATATTGCAATACTGTAAGCAAGGCAGTATATAGCATTTTTTTCCCTCAACTCTTATTTTAGGAAAACTGTCAGTATAAAGGACACACCACAATAAAATCTAAGAAAATAAAGTATTTTTTGTGCAATCAGAATATTCAATAGTTTTTGTGCAGTAGCCATGAAAACTATTAATTAAAAATTGCATGAAAATGATCAATTAAAAACTGATAGTGTTTTTGAGAATAAAATATAATATTGTGGTATCAATATTGATATTTTTTACACCCCTTGTTGAAATTTAATTTATTTCTTAAATTATCCTAACACTTTAGTCTCAGTAATTTCTGTTGAGGTTGTTAATGACACCTTGACAGATAAAATTTGTGTAATTTATATGTGTATATATGTCAAAGACATTTAGAGAGAGACAGGGAGGTTTTATTATTACGATGTATGTCTTTAATGGAGGGAGAAATGATCAGCTTTAAGACTGCAAACAGCCAGTCTTGTTACTATCTTTGCCCCTTTTGGTAAATTATGAATTTCTTGGCAGAATTCTCTTATCAAATGATGCTGCCTAAAACTTTTCCTTTTCCCCTGCAGGAGTTCATTAACTTGTGACCGATCTGTGCTGGCAAAAGTTTCAGTTCTCTTTGCGGATCACTTTCTTACTTTGCCTCAGACTTGAATAAGCTGTCACAAAACTTACCATTTTACATTTATTTTTAAAGGAGCAATTACAGAGGAATCCATATTTGGGAAGCTTTGGTTTCTTAAAACTATTTGTTTCTCTTCAGGCTTGATTTGTTAAGAGGACAAATTGCTAGTTTCTGTGTGTGTATTTTAAAGCTATTGAAGATGTAAAGAAGGGAGAGAGAACACAATGGAGAGAGGAACAAAAAGAGTGGGATCAAGAAACGACACAAACAAATGCCCACTGTCACCCTCTTATCACAGTGCTTTCTGGCAGCCTGCAGTCCGGGCTCGCTGCTGTTGCTGCCTCTGCACTGTCCAGCACACACATTGCTCCTGCGATCACCTGACAGTCTCATGTTGTTGTGTGAATTTAGTTCACCGCTATTCTTAGACCCTGCTTTGGCTGAGAGAGAAGAGAAGAGAGAGGAAAAGAGAGGGAGAGGGCTGGGGAAAGACTGGCAGACTCGCAACGATGCCCAGGTAGGACTTGCTAATATTTAACTATGCTTATGTCCATCCAAGTGGGCATTAAATTGTTGGTCAAAGGAGGTTTGAAAGCAGTGTTTGTGTTAGTTTTTGTTTTGTCCTCTGCCTCAGTGTTAGCAATCTGTGGCTGGCTGTTTCCAGCTGGACAGCGTTTGTGGTCTGATGTGGTTTTTCTGAGGTTTTAAGGGCAGGCGTTGTGGTGATGACAAAGATTGATTCTAGCATTTGAGCTTAATATTATATAATGAAAAATGAACTTGTGGTGAAGCATGACTCTTGTTTTTGTTTTGTTTGTTTGTTTTTGGATAAGAAATAACTGTGGCATATGTGTGTTTGGGTGGAGTTATATTTCAAAGAGTTTCTGTTTTACATATCTGTGATCTGACTTGAGGAGGAAGTCAGTAAATCATCTGAAAAACAGTTAAAGCCTTCTTGTTGACTTTCTGAGATTTTAAAATCCAATTGTTACATGGGGATTTTCTCGTAAGACCAACAGGTTGTTCAAGGAATTAAATATACTGTAGACTCCTGTGAGTATTTTTGAGTCATTTTTTGGTTCAGACAGTTGAGGTCAAAGCAGTACAAGTATGTAACAGTCATGAAGTCATGTGCTGCCTTTTATGAATGACTCTCTCTTCTGTCAAAGCTGTGACTGTCACAAGCTCACTGATGGGATACTTCCTCCTTTGCTTTTGCCTCGCCTTTATCAGAAATGTGTTTCTGTTTATCTCAGATATTTTAGTGTTTCTGTTCTCCATGAGTTTTTCTCTCATTACCTGAGCTTATTTCTGGTTTCTATTCATCATCTTTCAATGTTGGCTGCATTTTTGTTCTCAGCTCTTGTTCTTTGTCTCTGATATTGCACTCCTGCACTTGCTATGAGCCATCTTTATTTTTGCTCTTTGTCTTTTCCTTGCTTTGGGAAGGATTTTTTCTTTTTGTTTGCTTTTGCTTATAAAAAAGGCTCTGTCTGTTATGCTGTCTTTCTAGCTTTCTGACTTGTGTTTATTCCTTCTTCCGTCCATCTCTCACTCTGTGTTTTCTCTGTTATGTTTAAAACAAAGGGAGCACTGAACTTGGTGTCCAGTTATGCAGATCTCCACTGGGCTGATCTGAAAACAACACATTTCTTATTTTTGCAACTGTTGCACCCATATTTAGCTAGAAAGAACAAGAATATAGCTTTAAAGCACCCTTATATTTTTATTAATTCAGAATTGTAGCAGTAAATATTAGCCTTAAAAGGTTAAATTAATCAGTGCTAGTTGCAAAAAAGATTATTACACCAAGGCCTTTGGGTCAACCAAAGTATCCAATTATACACAAAGGCCAAACATATTACACTAATAGCAATGCCAACTTTCTAAATAAACCACTCATTAAAAGCAGTAGTCCGAATGCAAGTATGGGCAAAACGACTACCTGGTGTGTAATCTTACACACAAGTCTATGAGCTGAACATCATCCGAGCTCCATACAACGCAATTTGTAGGCCAAGCAGTAGGTATTATGTCGTCACCCCCCCCCATTTTGTACACAGACTCAGTGGATGTTTAGTCTCCCCTCGGATAGGAGCCAGGAGAAGAAAACTTGTTCACTAACATATGCAAACCCTAAACGGATGATAAATGTGATTAGATCAATTGGCAACACATCTCTGTATTGGTCTAAAAGGATTGTAAGATCAATCAATCAGGCTGGTTAGCGACGAGTCATTGAATAATGGCCGCCTGATTGTCATCGTCAGCTTGTGTACCTGCAACAACTGTATCAATTAAATGTAAAGCCCGAGCTTGCAATAATTCAATATTGCAGCCAAATTTTAAAATCACAACCATGGCAAGAGACTGCTAGAAGTTTCTCAAAGTGGTGACTCTTTGTTACTTCTTCAGAGTAGTGACAGAAGGCCTTCCGAACAACCTGTGTCTAGAATACCAACAGCCTTTTGAATTAGACAGAAATAACCTGCTTGGCAGTGCCTCGGATCCTAAACCTCAGTGTCAACAAATGATGCCGGTTTCCAGTTAGCTTGTGAGAACTTGTTACGTGCCTCAGAGGTTTTTAATTCTTAATCTAGGATGACAAATTCCCACCCAAGCCAGAACAGATGAAGCTGGTGTTACTAGTGACAGAAAGAGTACTACTACTACAACTATTAATGACAATAATATCAGTAATAATTTTGAATGTGTGTCAAAGAAAGCCAGAGGTGTCTGTCTGCTGAATTCCTGACAGACACAAAGGAAGAGTTGTTGCAGTTTCAGCACTGGCTTGGCCTCAGGGCAACCCTGACGCCTCTTCTTCTTCTAGATTTTCTGATGCTAAGAGCCAAATATCAATAGTAGTGTAACATTTCCTGCATGTGATTAATGCCTTAATTAAATATCAACGCAAGGCTGCTACTGTGAAGCCACCTCAGGAGGTGTTGACACTGCCAATGGGGTTAGCTAATGTTACAATAAACTGCATGAATGCTGCTGAATGTGCAGCAGAGTGCAGGAGAGGGAATATAGCTCCGTGTCTTGAATGCCCAAAAAGCACAATTTAAATTCACATGGTGCTTCTGGCACGTAAAAAAACTGAGCTACAGGATGGAATGCTGGAGATGCTTTCATGCAAAAATGGGTGAGGCAACACAGTGTTGCCCCAGAAAAGTTACTTATGTATGATTTCCTCCTAAGACCCCATCCAACAAATGACTTCGATTTTGACAACTTAACACCGCAGCAGGTTGCATCGCGTGACTTGCTCACCACTGCTCCCCTGCAAGACTGAACCATTTGGCCTCCATGAATGCTGGTCGTACTTTGACAGCACTGTTGGGTAAATAGTAGCTCACATGCATGGAAATATACACATAGAATTCTCACTGTCACACATACAAAGGACGGTATACAAACATAAAAGTATTCCCTAAAAATTCAAATGCCATTTCTAATGTGGGCTTGTTTTTGCTGTTTTATTGGCAAGTTAAATCGACTTAACTGATCCTTTTCCATCTCTCCCCACCAACCCATTTACTATAAACACTTGCGTTTAGGGACGTTCCATGTCCCCCAATAAAAAACTATAATTAGTTCCAGCTCTATGTCCATCTGCCTGACCCATCTATCCATCAGATCAGACAGAAATCCTAAACTGTCTATCTGTTGGTCCAAACCCCTGTCATCTTTATAGCCCCTAATAAATCAACCAGGAGACAGTTTTCCCCTAAACAGTTGACTGACAGGGCCCCATGAAGGCCCACTTGTACCCACAGCAAGATATGCCACAGCATTCATCTCTATATTATCTGAGATAAACAGCATTAATAAGATGAGCTGAATGAAACCACACGTTGCCTAGCAACTGCCATGAAGCTGAGGCTGCCAGTGAAACAGATTAACTGTTATTTAACTGTATGACAGGATTTCCTACCAAAAGAAATGAACCTGCGCTGAAGTCTACAACAGTTAAAAAGCTAATACTCCGAGTCTCCGATAGGGCTGCAAATCTTATACATTAGTTTTCAGTGACTCATCTTAACTAGGCTTTGTAGTAACTTGAAAAGCCCCTTTCTGTTATAGGTAAAGGAGGTTCTGATTGGCTGAGATTTTTTAAGTTGATTGTTTTTAACAAGTAAGTTGTCATAATTGGGCAGTCATTACTTGGAATATTGCTAATAACTGTGTGGGTGTGTTTTGATCAGATTTTCTTGACTGGCAACTCAAAAATCAACAAACGATCCACCAGCTGCCATCAGTTATTGATTCAGATGTTGCCAAATTCTTTTTTTGTGCTAGTAAATCAGTGACATCACCCCTTTTTTTTTAATTCTGACCCCGCACACCTTAAGCTAGTGGAAAGAGCAAGGACAAAGACACAGATCTACAGATGTAAATCATTTGCTTATCTTTTTTGACATGCTCAGTTAAAAACAGAAAAAACACTACATGTTTTATGTAATAACTTGATTCGTCAAATCTGTTGATTTTTATAAATAGATGTGTATTCTGAATTGGATGCCAGCAACACTTTACAAACAAGTTTGGACAGGGACATCAACAGACCTGGAAAGTTGTGGAATGCTCAAAACAAACACCAGTTTGTAACATTGAACAGGTAAATATGGTCATTTGTAACGGGTGATAGCATCATCGAGAATAAAGGGTTTTAGAGCAGGTGGGAGCTGCACACAATATATGTTGAGCTCAGGCATATATTCCCTGGAGTGTCTCGGGCAGCTGCCTGTTATCTTGGTACACTGTGAGTCTGCAGCAGCAGGTAGTGGGTTGTCTTGGCATATCTTCGGTACTCCCTGTTGGTTGAGGTATGAAATGGATGAATGGCAGCTATGGCATGAAGTCTGTTGGCTCTGCCATGCCTACTGGAACTGATGACTGCTTAAACATATTTTTCAAACTTGCTTGCGCTTCATTACTATCCTTGTTTCTCTTGCGTAGCCAGTTTCCTAGTCAGTTGCGTATCTAGCATACACTTTCATCATAAATTACCAAGTATAAACCTGGAATGGGTAATTCTACTCTACTCACTGCTTCATTCAGTACTATGCCAGATTGTCAGGGGCCTAATTTTCTCCAATTCCCAAATGTCCAGGTTAAAACACGTGAGATGTTTCTTTACTTTCTCCACTCATCTCACTGATCTTAGTGGCCGTTTATTTTCCTACATGCATTATGTTTTTCTCACACTCTCACCTTCCGTTCTCCCTTTCACTCATCTGACTTTTTCTACAACCCTCCACTTTCTCTGTCTTCAATTCTCTCATATGTCCCTTTTTTCTTTCTATGTAGCTGGCCAATCCCCCAGCTGGAGCCCAGTCAGATCAGGCTGATAGTCTACCAGGACTGTGAGAGGCGCGGCAGAAATGTCCTCTTCGACTCCAATGCCAAAAAGAGGGGCACGGAGGAAACCCCCATCACCGTGAGTCACATGTTGTTGTTTTTGTGTGTGTGTGTTGTCATTGGGGAAACCCATCCTTGGCGTTCTAGATGTTTGTGAAAAGACAATTGTTTGTTTCATGGTTTTGTTGTAGTATCAGGAGTTAAATACATCAGAGCAGCTGTAGTTCTTCTTTAAAAGTCTGAAACTTTTAGCCTTTTTCAGACACAGATACTGATGTTTCTCATTTGTTCAATTCACCATGTTAAATTTAGCAAGAGCAAAGACTAGAGTAGAGAGATGGACACAAGCATTCACAGACCTGACATGCAACAGAAGTCATGTTATTGTTTCATGGCTTTCAGAGGACACAAGCTGACTTATCCTGCTTATCCTGCAGGACGCCTCACTGCCCCACAGTGAGCAGCGTCTGACCGAGGGATCAAGCGTGGAAGGCAGGCAGTGTCTCCTGTTTGACAGAGTGCAAGTCCTTTTTGTGGGTGTGTTTATGTGTATGAATCAGACGTTTAATTACTTTTTTATTTTCTAATTGTAAAGGTGCAAAGAGGTTTTAAAACAATGTGAAGAATTGTCTGAATGGTTAGGTTCAGATGTTTTTATGTGGAGATATATAACTGCTAAGCACACTGTGAAAAAGTCCCTTCATAAAAAAATTAACAGTACATCTTTTGGCCATATCACCCTGCCCTACTCAATGTGGGGTGATTGTGAAGAACTCACCCATGTCAGCCAGTGAGACATGGTGATAACAAGTGTGCTATTACAGCGCAGCAGTCTTTATCAGGGTGTGTTCAGCAATAGCTTTTAAGTGTATCAATTATGTCTTTTGTCTGCCAACTTTGGTTGTTTGGCCTCTCCCCTATTTGATCTGCAGCTGAGTTTTTAATGCACGATCACCGCTCTTTTGCCTTTTTTTATTCAGGTTTACATGCCTAATATTTTTCATATAGCTGATTTGCATTCCTGCCTGACCCTGACCGGTTTGTTCTGGTGCTCTTATCTCCCAATAATAATAGCCTCAGCTGACAGCCTGTGTGTACGCAGCATTCTTTCATCCTCACATGACAGCCGTGTCACTTGCTGTCTGTCGTTCCCTCTGTCTGTCTTCGCCTGTCTCTGCTCCGGTCTCACCCTCTCTAAATTTTCCTCCCGGTCTGTGTCATGCTTTTCTAAAACTGCTGTGTCTTTCTGTCTCTTTGATGTCCTGATAAACTGTCCTTTGCCTTTTCAAGTTCATCTGGTGATCTGGGTCTTCACTCTGTTATTACATTCTCTCAGCTTTTATAAATAATCTCCATTTTTCTCTATCTTTACCTGTCTTTTTGTCTTGTCTTTCACTATCTACTCATTTGTAATCCTCTCACTTTTAAAATCTCTCTCCAATTCACTACTGCTGCTTTCTTTACCCCTTTTCCTACATCTTTGTTTACCTGTCTTGATCTCTCACTACCTCGGCCTCTTTCTTTGTTTTTATTTCCCTTTCTCCACCCTTTCATTCTCAACCTTTCTTTGTTGTGTGTCATTGTTTCTTAAGCTTCTCATTCTGCACCTCCTGGTCCCACCTGTTCTGTTCTGTCCTTTCCTCTCATCATGCTTCATGTCTGTAACCTTGCCATCACACGGAAACATACATACGCTACTGCCGTCTGATGACACTCTGACGTTGAAAATTGGATTGTCTGTTTGCTCAACTCTCTCAGCTCATACATATGGATTTACTGAAGCCGTACATTTGAGCTGGACTGGTTCCAGAGAAGAAGAGTTATGTAGTGTGTGTGTACGTGTGTGTGTGTGTGTGTGTGTGTGTGTCTCTTCCACAGTGACATTTGTTTGAAGTGAGCTCTTACAAAAACACAAGATGGTACATAGAGAAATGCAGCATCAGGAGTCCGTGTGGTGTGTGTAAATGTTGCCTGGGCCGATGTCATTCTGCACCGTTAGGGCTTTGCAAACCACTGTGTGACTTTTATCACATGATGGCTGTTTTTTTGTTTATGGTTTTTCCATCAACTCAGAGAATTTTATTTTACTGAGATCAACAGCCGGAAGAAGCACAGCACAGAGGGTCAGCAAGAATGAGGAATAGAGAAACAAGAGATGGACAGAGATGCATGAGATTAGTGAGAATAAAGGGGTGTTGGTGCGGGGATAGGGGACACAAGAGAGTTGGAGAATAAGACAAAACTGGTCCCAAAAAAAATCTATTAAGGAAGAGACAAAAGGCTGCAGGAAATACAGAAGGATGAAGTTGGAGTGGTAGAGAGAGAGCGAGAGAGGGAGAGCGATAGGGAGAGGGAGGAGGAGGAGGGAGGGATTGAGTGATTGCAGTGCTGCTAGATCACGAGTTCCCGAAAGAGTCATATGACTGGCAGTCACATGCTGCTTGCCTCTGTGTACACACCTCACATTGCACTGCAGCGGACACACACACACACACACACACACACATACACACACGCTCACTCAGAGTCAGCATAGCTTCATCAGTGTCAGAATGAGTTTCTGCATGTACTAGAAAATTTTTCATATTAATAAGAAAGAATTAGAAATGTTTGAAGCAACTTGCACACGTGTCCACGGTAATTACTAATGTACTTTAAAAGAGCAGAAAGAAACAAAACCAATGATCCCTCCTCCTCTACCTCTACTTGTTTTCCTTCTCTCTGCATCATTGTTTGTCCCCCTCTCACTTTTCTCTTCCTTTCTCTTCATCTTACAATGGCAACGACAGTGGTTTCAAATGAGCCATTACCAGAGCCAAGCTAAAACACACACACACACACACACACACAGCCTCCCCCTCTGCTCCCCACCCTCCCAAATGCATTCCTCTTGAATAGTCTGCCAAGTTGAGAAGGTACATGACACACTGATCGAGCTCACATTGCTTTTAGTTTGCTGTTTACACGAGGGCCTCTGGGTTAGGTTTCTATGGTTTTTGACCTGAACAAGTTAAATGAATGCTTTCCATTAAGAAATGTACTTGATATGGCCCATTGACCTTTTGTTTTTGTTTTTGTCATTCAACCTGTTTGTTATTTTTTTCAAGATGTTAAGTAGACATCTACCAAAAAAGGTGATTAAAAGTTTAGCAAGTTAGCCCTAAGGGAAGGTTTTTATTAGGCTTCTCAGTGTTTAAAAAGGAAAAGTGGAAAAAAGATAAACTTGGCTGATGGAGTGATAGATGTTGCTGCATTGCTTTTAATTTGCCAGTGTTTTATATTTTTAGAGCCTGCTTTAGTTTGTGTATATCCTAAATGGCAAAGCAGGAAAAGTTGTGCTTTTTTATCCTTAGTTTAAATCTATATGAGTATAAAAGGAGGACTTTGAGTTAAAGTTTAAGCATATTGTTATTTTCTAATGTAGCTTCTGCTGAGTAAGATGAGCTGATGCTTATTGCATTTGGTCTATAACACTCTATTTATTTATTTGTTTGTTTGTTTTTTGATCCTGTAGAGCACAGAGGCCCAGGTTAAGATGTTCGGGAAATGCTGTCAGCTCCGTCCCACAGGAGGGAGCAGCAGCTCCCTGGACAGCTCCTCCTCTTGCACCTCTGAAACCAAGGACACAAAGGAGCACGGCCTGCGCTTCCAGGTAACGCATATTTAAGATTATGTACTCAACAGTTACGCATATGCAGCTTGTACATTTCACAATTACAGGCACACATATAAAACACTCCAATATACACGTTAATTGCATGTATTACCTATAGGCTCAATTTGAGTAACCTTGTGAGACAACAAATAGTCAGTTCATGACTCTGTATGGGTAACAACAATAGAAAATGTGTGCTCCTCCTACTCGTCTCCTCTCCAGGGTTCACGGTGCTCGTCTGATGTGGCAATGCTCGGAGAAATGATGTTCGGCTCTGTAGCAATGAGCTACAAAGGTTCCACGCTAAAAATCCATCAGATCAGGTAAGAAGATTAAGGATGCATCAATCGCTTTTTCCTCACAGCTGATGCAGACTTAAAAACAAAACACATCCTTTGACCATGTGTCACAGTTTCAATTTGATTTGAGGATGTAACATCTCTGTCATGGAAAAGACAGAATATTGCAATGAACTTTGACATTTTTCATTCTGTGAGAACTGTGTTTTGGTATTTTGATTTATTGAAATGTGGGCTAAAGTACAGTATGTGAACACAGAAGGGAAGGAGACAAGAGGAAAAGAAAGAAAAAGTGAAGTTGTGTGTTGATGAGGATGGATGTGACGTAAACACAAACATACACAAGTCCATGAATTAAACACACAAGCTGATGACTTTGTCCCTGCACTATCATATCAGATCGCCACCTCAGCTGATGCTTAGTAAGGTTTTCACCGCCAGGACGGGAGGCAGTGTGTACGGCAGCCTCAACACGTAAGCACACACATGCTTATCAACACAAACACACCCTTTTCTCGCTCTGTTTCCCATGGCAACTTTTTCCATGAGGCAGCACACACAGTTCTTATGTAGTCTTTCTGTCTGTCTTCGTTTATATTTCTTGTGTTCATGTCAGCTCAGGATACGGTCTGCTTTTGTCTCTGTTCTTAATTTCTTTCAGTCTTTTTTCAGTTGCTTTGTAGGGTATGCCCCCCCCCCCATTATACACACAATATTAGTATAATAGTGCTGTGGGTACAAAACCAATAAAACTTACTGTTTTTTCTGTTTCATCTTCTGCAGGCTACAAGACAGCCTGGAGTTCATTGGACAGGACAGCAACACACTAAGGCCTGATCAGAACACCGGGCCCAACAGTCTCTTAGGGAACATAGGTAACCCAGAAACCCAGTGCCACACCAGATCTATCTAAGCCACCAATGACAGCCCTCCTGTTTTTTGTTTTTTTTTTCAATTTATTGACTAATTAAAAGTACAGCTTTGAGCCCAGAAAGACTGAGATTTTTGTGAATGATTGCATTCTTTTTTTGTGTGTTTAAAACACATCCGACTTTTTTTTCCCCGACTCAATCGAGATCATAACAAGCGATCGAAAAGTTTTAATTTCAATGCTACCATACAGTTGGCACAGTTAAGTTTTTTTTAAAAGCACTTGTAGAGCATGAATGGCTACATATTGATAATCTGTTTAGTTTCTTACATTGCCTTGGTAACAGTCAGTGTTCGTCACTCCTTTGGAGAAAAACTGCTAAACGGCGTGGAGGAATAATTGACTCTGTTAAATATTGTTAGTATTTGCAGATTTAGACCAAGTGCAATTTTGCCTTTTGTTAAGTTTGCACAGTTGAACTGTGTTGGTCGAACTGTGAGGAAGCAGCTGATGTTGTTTCTCTCTTTCTGAGCCTTTAACATTCCCGTTTGAATACAAACCAGGCTGGATAGACTCTGCCAACAGCTCTCCTTTACTCCTCCCCTTCTCTAGCCTCGTGAACAGTTGGAGGACTTTCAGACTGACTTTGCAAGCACAAGGTTCTCAGCTAGTTATCAGGATCAACTGTTATCCTTTAAAACACTCAGCATTTCTCTGCTTTGACTCATCTGGTGCTTCCCTGAGAGTCAGGATGACTATACGTTACTTGTAGTGAAACTGACACCAGTGATTCAAAAGAAGTAGATTGTTCAAAGAAACAACCAACAAGTCTGACAGTAGAAAGAAGAATGTAAGGAAATGTTGGCAAATTCTGTCCTTTTGTGGATTTTCTCTTTCATCCTCACAGAAAAGACAAAAATGATAAAGTTGTACGAATCAAAGTTGTAAAACCCTGTCATAAGTTTTATGTGTTTGGTTTGCTGTGTTTTCTGTGAGTGATACCAGCCTTCTTGTTTGTCTGACTGACCAACCGACCTACAAGATATCGTTCATTATGTCAATTCAGACTAAAAAGCTCCTGTAACTCAGTTGTTAATGATGGTCGAATGACAGGAAGCTGCTAGCTTTCCTCCTCACTCATTCACTAACCATGGTTCATGTTTTTTGTCTCCTTTCCCTCTTCCTCTCTTTCTTCTTTTCCATGTTTTTATTTGTGCTGCGCAGGATTTTCTCAGCTCTGCAGCCCTCGACGGGCCTTCTCTGAACAGGGCCCTCTGCGCCTCATCAAGAGCGCATCTTTCTTTTCAGGTTGGCTTTAAAACTGGCCGTGACTGATGAGGCCCAGTTGCATGGGTGTGTGTAGCCTGTAGTGGCAGTAGTTGTGATTGCACAGGCCTTGACTTTGAGCAGCTGCATGCCTGTGTGGTGATTCTTGCACTAGAAGTGGTAGCAGTAGTCATAGCATGCAAACATCACGGCACATCTGCAAATAACTTGGGTCAGATAGAAGCTGCAGAAACAATTCTTTGATAGCTTCTACCAGACATGTTTGGTATGTTCCTCTGAGAAAACAAGAGGATGTCTCAACTTAAATTAGTTCATTTTGGCAGATGAGAAAATTAAATTTATATCCATACAAGCAATTAATTGAAGCAAAAATGCAGTACCTACCCTGCTTGAAGGCATCCTCACTTTAAATGAGTCATGTGACTTCAATTTACAAACTCTGGTTCACTTGACAATTGACCTAAAAACCACACGCTGTCTGAGTAAGTCACAGAGGCGTAGTTATGTCTTCAAAAACTTCTGTTCCTTTGTTTCTATGATGATATTGTCATGTAAAACAACCTCACCAACCTGCCATGAAGTTCTCTCAAACAAATCATTGAATGTATCTGTCAGGACTGTGTGACCCCAGCCTGCAGGTGAAATGGTGTGCATGGAGTTCTCACTGGTGTTGGTGGCTGTAGTTTAAGTTCTACACTCTTGTACTTTTACTAACCTGTCTTTGACAGTGACTGTGATACTTGGGCAATAAATTTAGACTTAAGTCTAAGTTACCTGTTAATGGACTTCTGCATTGTAAGCTTTTGTTTTCTTCCTTTCATAGGCATTTTAATGATGTGGTAAAATTGCCTGAGCACACATGCACAAATTCACTAACATCCTCGCTCTCATCCAAACAGTAACACACGCTGTGGGCCACTGAGAAACTCTACGTCAGTAGTGGTATGAGCAGCTGGTAGTGAAATGTCTTGTTCAAGGTTACCTTGGCAGTAGCTGTAATTTTTACCCTTCATCCACTATCCAGGTATTTGAACCAACAATGTTTTAGTCACAGTCTCAACTCCTTAAATGATTCAGAGAGGAAGGGCCAGACATCTATCTTCAGTGACGTTCAAAAAACCCACAACATGATGCCCACTGCATTGCCCATGTATCATCACTGTAAAGAAATTAGCTGAAATCTCCCCTGATGAGCTTTTTGATCAGCTGGGTATTTAGCAGGAAAAGTACTCACCTATGTATCCAACTTGCTTCACAAAGTTCTTTAAGCAAGTGTACATCTCACGGCTTAGACTGAGTGCAGCAGCAGCACAATAATAAACTGTACTATACAAACTCAGATTGCTTAAATTTATTGTATCATGCTGATCAGAGGGCTCCTTTGTCAGAAATATTCAGTGGTTATTCCCCATTCCTCTCTCTCATGGGGATGGTCAAACATCTGCCTTTACTGTAGTGATGTAGTATTGAGTTTTTGACCGTGCTGCCAACCCACAATCTTGTGTGCATGATGTGTACCTCTGTCAGTTATGCATTGTTGTTCTTGTCATAAAGCGCGGTGTGCCACAGGAGTGCACATAAACACACAAAGAAGACCCGGATGCTTTCCAAAGAAAGCTCATGTTGACTTGTTCATTAATCATCTTAGTTGCTTACTGAAGCCTCTCTGCTGTGAGAAGCGTTGATATTTTTCCTCTAACTGTCGCAGAGAAAGGCATGAGAATAAACAGACAGGCACAGTGACATTTACATCATGAAGTCTGTTGTAGAAAGTTACATCAAAGCTGTAGTAGCTACTGTAGATAGTGACAGAGTGAGTCAGTGAGCGACAGCCGAGTACAACAGAAGCGCCCTTTGCTGTGATTGTTTTGCTTGTGTCACTTCCCGTTTTGTGTTATAAAACAAAGGAAGCATTAACAGCCTGAGAATCAATCAGTAACAGCCATTTTACAGTAGAAATTAGTGTTGGAAGCTTTTATCCTGGTGACCTCACATGTAGAAGTTGTGCGGTTTAGAGTAAAATGGTGCTACAGTTGTTTTGAAGAAGCTTTGAGGCCTTTTCTCTGCTACATTTAACAACTATTTCAAAAATGTTTAACCTTATGTTTACTGTATGCACTTTGTGATCTGTCACACATGGTGATGTAGTCACTTTTTCCTGGTTGCACGTAGTGAAAGAATGACTGAAGTGGGGACAAACAGATTTATTTTTTATTTATTTATTTATTTTTTGGCTTTAACTGGGACAAGGATGTTAATGCCTCAGACAGCGTTAGTCTCTGTATTTGTCTGTGGAGTAGAAGAGTACCAGGACTTTTTGACCAGGTGGTGAAAAGAGCATCCTCAGCATGCATGGTGCTTCATTTTGCCCATCACATTATCTGTTTCTCACATGTTGTTTTTTTGTCTTTCATTCCTCCTATTTCTCTCTCTCTCCCTTCCCTTGATTTTCTGCTTTCTCTCATTTCTCTTTTTTTTTTGTCCATGGACATTTAACCTTTGATCCCCTCTGCCCCCTCTCTAAACCCCTTTCCTTTACCCTTAACCTTAAACTAACCCTTCCCTGTCTTTCTCCATTTCCTTCTGTTTCTCTAGGCCACAGTCACCCCATGGACATGCCAGGCCGAGGGCTTTACGACGAGAGGGACAGCGGCATCGCCAGGTCAGGTATGTTAATGAGACTAAGAGCGAAAGCCTGGATTGACCTGGGTTCACATTTATTCTTGTCTAGAGAAAAGTCATTGGACTATTACACTTGCTGGAGTTTTGTGCCCTCACCTTTTCACCTCAAATACATCACAGCTTCTTGGAAATGATTTGATCTCTGGCTCTCATATTTCGGATTACCCAAAACATGAGTGATGTTGGTAACAAAGCACTTCCTTGGTCAAAATAGATGACCCTCTTTAGCATCACTGTTCAAGGTCAAGAGAGTGAATGGTTACACAAGCATGGGTTACTTTAACCGGAGGCGCTTCAGCTGCAACTTCACTTATGTGGTAGGCAGACACACATGCACACAGTTTTCCATTCATTAAAACGACCAGTTGGTTCACCCTCTCAGCGCTGATTGTGGTGTGTAGGGAAATAGGAAGTAAGAAAGGTGAGAAGTGCAGATGAAGAGAGACAACATTCCTCTTTACTCTGCTTTAATCTTGATAAGTTTAAAAGTATTTCTGATTTAAAACCAGTAAGAAAGGTGCTGATGCAGGGGTGGAAGACAGCGTGGAGGTTTTACAGGACCTCCGGGGTCAGGAAAATATTGTGCAATGGAAACCGACCCCAGTCTCTCCCACCCACTTGCACCATCCCCTACCCCTCCTCTCTACAAACACCACCATGTCCCACTGGCATGACTGGCATGAGGGGAATTGTGCTTTCTGCTCAAACGTGGGTCACATGCAGAGGATTAAATATAGCAACTCCCACTAGTAATTTAGCTTCTAATTCAAGCCTCGTCCTCTCATCTCTGCCGCCCCACCCCACCCCACCCCACCCCAGTGGTTTGGTTGGAGAACTCTTTATCGAACTCTGACATACACGTCCCTTTGTGACACTTTCCTCTTTTGTTTTTACTGAAGCTCTTCAGCTACATCTACAACACTTTGGCAGAGCGTTCTGTTAAAGTGTCTCACACACACACACACACTCATTCACTCAGTCACCTCTTTATCTCTTATCTCGTCACTCAAACAGGTGATCACACACTAGCTAAATGACTCATGTGACCATTGATCAGAGTCCTCATGTCTTGGCTGTAAATAACCCTGTGATCAGGGATTATATTCTGTGGTTGGGTGTGTGGGGGTGAGTTGTTATTATCATGCCAGTCTGGTGTAAAGCCAGGTTGTCAAACAACTGCAGCATGTGACTGTTTACAGGCCAGCTGACATTAGATCTCATGAAAGCAATCCAGAGTGTGTTTTAGGAAAAGGGGAGCGGTTGCGTTTTAGATTTTTTTATTTGTGCAATTATTTCTGTACTGTTACTGTTTAATTTCTGCCTTAGTATGAACAGTTACTGTCCCCTAGATTTCTTTCTAGCTCTATGTGGTAGTGTGTTTGCACGATGTCTCATTCAGAATGAGTAGTCCTCCGCACATGTTATGTGACTCACTCTCTGCTTTTTCTCTTCTGTCACCCACCATTCCTTCCATCTGTTCATCTGCTCCTCATTCTTGCATTTGTAATTCTTCTCCTCTCCCCCACCATTAATCCTTCTCTTTGTCCGTCCCTTTAGCTTCTCTGAGCAGCCTGTTGATCACACCGTTCCCCTCTCCTGGCTCCTCCCTGAACAGCAGCTGTGCGTCCAGCTACCAGCGTCGATGGCTCCGCAGCCAAACCACAAGCCTGGAAAATGGTGTCTTCCCCCGATGGTGAGATACACTTTAGTACATGCACGCACCTCCTGTGCAAGAAGCATTTTTAAGTGCATTTTATACCGATGAAAGTGCATACAAATAAAGAAACTTCCATATACTGACTGAAGTCTTTCATATGCATGTGGAGAGTGATTTAAGTGAGGGTATATAGAGGGATACAAGTGTTGATTTATTATTTTTCTGCACAACTTTCCAAGCACACCTAACAGAGTCTCTCCCAACTGCCCCCACACCCTCCATTTTTCTTCCCTGACCTGAGCCTCTGTCAGGCTTTTGTTAAGTTGATCCTACAATGACTTCCTCAGAACCTAGCAGGCTGCTGGGAAAATGATACATACTGCTGCTATGCACTCATAACTGCAGTCACAAACACACAAAAACATACTCACACTGCTGTGACTAGACAGGACGCTGTGTTGTCCTGTCACTGTAAATGCGGCTGTCGGCCTCTAAGTGCTCTAATCTTTCAGGCACTCCAGTGGCAAAGCATCTTGTTTACCAGCTGCAACTGTAGAAAAAAGGCTGAGTTAACCTGCTGCATAAGTACAAGAAAAACATTGAGCAAAGATGATCCTTGAACAATATTCTAACTATGTAAGTGAGATAATATGTACGATATAATTTTATTGATGTTCCTGTGCAAAAGTACCAGGATTCAGTTTTACATGTGACAAAAACATTTTGAAGTTTGAGCAGCTTTCAACATTTATCAGCCTTTGGAATTTACATGTGATCTGCTTCTGATCTAAAGCCGACTCCTTGTGTACCCCATCCCGACCAGGTCAGTCGAGGAGAGCTTCAACATGTCTGACGAAAGTGGAGGGCCAAGCCTCGGTGTGGCTCGCAAGAAAAAGATTGCCATTGGTGTCATCTTCATGCTGTCTCCTAACCCTGAGGAGAACAACCGCTTCCAGGATTTCTTTTTCTCCCATTTCCCTCTGTTTGAAAGCCACATGAACAAACTCAAGAGCGCCATCGAACAGGTGAATTAATGTTTATAACTGGGATTATACACCAACTCCATGATGTTTTCAGCAAGAGTGGAACTTCTTGATTTCCCTTTTTTTAGTGTTAAGGTTATTGTTGTGATGTGTAAGACGTTTGTTTCCCTTAAAGCTTTTCCTGTGTTTGTATTCACAATCACTTCTCTGATTGACACTGTGGAGATAAGCCTTTCAGTGGAATCCATTTAGCAGTGACCTATAAATAATTCCAAATGTAAACCTTACACCCATTGCTGTTGTAATGAGCAGAGCTGCTGTCAGATTGACGGGTCAATGGTCATACCTTGTATGTCTGCAGTCCTGTTTATTGGTGTCTGATGTTGGCACCGTTAAAGCCTCTGGATAGCTTCCATCTTTAGCCTCCATCTTAGCTTGTGCCCCTCTGTCCCTTTTCCCTCACAAATTCTTTGCTCCACCTTTCCTGTACTTTGTCAGCTTGAGTGCCAAATATTTGTGTTGTGTCACTCTCAAGGCCATGAAGATGAGTCGGCGGTCAGCTGATGCCAGCCAGAGGGCCTTGGCTTACAGCCGAATGGTGGACGGACTCAACGAGTTCAGGTTGGGCAGCAACTCACACTTACTCACTGTGACACAGACTGTAATTTGCATCAATTGTACTTTCCTTTTTTGACACATGGCTAAACTTGCACTCATAAACATCTCATAAGATAGCTGACTTTTTATAGAGTAGTAATCCCTGAGATTACCCTGCAATATGACACCAGGATTAGGCCATGTAGCGTAATTTAGAACATGTTTTCTATGGGACAAAAACAACTTAACACAGCTAACTCGGCTTTCTTAAGAGTCCTCACTTTCTTCTTTCTGCAAGTTTTTTAAAAAAAAATCTCAAACACACATCTCCGGCCAAAATCACTGTCAAGTTTCTGTGAACCATGGCCATAGTAAGGTGCATAGTAAGGTCTCTGCATCATGAAGAATCAGGAAAAAAATTGCATTTGAAATCTTTTTACAAGAAATCAATCAATCAGTCACATTCATCTTTGCATAGCCCAAAATCACAAATTACAATTTGTCTCAGAAGGCTTCACAAACTGCACAGGTGTGACATCCTCTGTTCTTAGACCCTCTCACCAGGTGAGGAAAAACTTATTGGAGACAAGGGCATGCTTTTTGTATTCTTCATTCTGCTGATGTCAATTCTCACAGGACATCACAAGACCAGTGCAAACTGTGAGGTTTACAGGATTTTGTCTCCCGGTAGTGAGGGAATGTAGGCAGGCAGGATGCAGGAAAGGCAGCTGTGAGTCAGTGAGAGGGAGGTAAGTAGCTGCTGCACAGGGGAAGGAAGGAGGAAAATTAGGCAACAAACAAAACATATCACATGCTGTAGAGGAAACACAGTATGAGGAAACAGTATGAGGAAACACAGTGGCAGTACCCTTTAAAAGGATTTTTTTAACTTTTGTTTTTTTACTGTCAACGTAGGATTTGTCTGAATTAATACTGTTAGAATATTTTCTAGTCAAACAACTTTTCACATCAGAAACTTCCCTCATGAGTCCTCACAACTTCACCTTACATAAACTGCTT
>JAQFJA010000006.1:19039998-19052623 GCA_029874485.1 Naso brachycentron
CCCCCCGCGACTCGGCCCACTGGGAGAGGGAAAGAGGAGGATTAGAGCAGGATTAAGTCTGTGGTGTGAATAGGAGCCACGAGGCCGCCGCAATTATTCACTTCCCCCATCCCTCTCTCACCCAACTCCCACCTCACATCCTTCCCTAACTCATACATTCACACAAAGACATCACCTCACTGTGTCTGTCCTCGCCTTATTTTTATTCTCTTGCATGTCTAAAACACGGACCTGTGAGCAACTTTTTTTGTCATATCAAACATTAAACTTCTCTTAAGTCATTTTCTTCATTAGGAAATAAATCAGACAAAAGGGAGCCCAAGCCCAAGGAATTGTGTGTTTAGATCACACGCACTCTTCCATCCAGGACCTCCTAATCAAGAAGATCAGAACCACAGGCTGATTCAGATTCTGTTAAAAGCAGGATGTGATTATGGTGTTTTGTGTACATAGGTTTTCGTCCCTTATACCCCTTTTCTACTGGTCAAAAAACTTGTGTTAACCCATTAAGATCAGGGTTTTGTGTGCAGTGGGAATGGGTACTCTCACCATTTACATCCTGGTCAGTTGACCCTGAAGTAGACAAGAGTTTTTCTCACCTCACCTTTTACCTCTCACCTTTTCATGTAAACGTAAGACCTGGGATGAACACCCTAACATCTGGTGTATTTCCCAGTGTCTTTCTTTTCCTTCCTCATCTGCTGCATCGTGTCGTCCAGGCACGGCACATGATTTCAGTTTTGGATGGACTTAACAATCACAGAAGTTAACACTTACGGACATAGAGCTAAAAATGATTCCTGCCTGACTTTGGTCTGTGTAAGAGCAGAGCATTTATGTTGAGACAAGCTTAAAATTAACTACAAAGTGCACCGCTCGCTCTCTCGTTAAATGTCAACCTAGCTGTGGAGCGTGGGGCATTTCCACACAGAGCCAACCTTTATGAAGCATGAGTTCCAGATTAATTTCTGATACATCTGCGTTTGTCATTAATCATAGTTAATATTTAAATTGACAGGCATTTGTCTCACACATCACAATGACACTTCCCATAAAATTCACAGAAGGGCTGCCTTGCCCCACACACACACATTTTTCTGTTTCTTCCTATTTACACACTACACAACAAAAGTGGTAGTTTGCAGCATTGATCAACAGTGAGTATCGGGGATGAGAATTAAAAAATTCTACCCTCTGTGGGTTTAGTCAGTAATATAAACAGTCTGGGATTAGGTGTTGCCTGCGGTTCAATAAGTAAAACACAAAATACATTGCACCAACAAACCTAATGGGGAAATGAATTTCAGTGACATGCTTTAGAGTAGAGTAAGCACGCATGTGTGATAGTAATAGTAGCGCACTTTGAAATTTGAGTCATATTGTTAATGTGTTGCTAATAGCACTATTATCTTTAAAATATGTGGGTGCCAGCGAGAATTACAGAGGGACCAAAAATATATGAATAATTTAGTGAGATAATACATTAATGACAGTGTGTGAGTGCAGAAAGAAGGCAGCAGATGCACGTTTACAGTAATGAACAGAAAACCTAAGTTACTGTGGTCCTACAATGAATAATTTTCATTTTCTGTGTGTATGTGAGTGTGCGTGCTTGGACCGGCAGGGCATTTTTTGCCAGTCTTTTTAGTCACTGAACAAAGTCTGATATTTAGCCAAGCAATTAGTCAAAAGAAATCCACTGTGAATGGCTGACTACTTGTCTTAATAATGCTGATTTCAACTATGACCAGTGTCATACCAGCTGATAACGTAAATAAATAATCAGTGCATCCATAACAAATCCATCCCTGAATTACTTTTGCTCCATGTAACACATGTTAAAGCTGTGAAACGATTAGCTCTTGTTTTGTTCAGTGAAAGATACAGAGTTGTGTTTTGTTTTTTGTTTTTTTAATGCACGTGTGTTTTGTTTTTTGGATGCATGTTTTATAAATCCCATGCGCGTTTTATAAATTGGATGTGTGTTTTATAAATTGTACGCCCGTTTTATTCCTATTTTGCATGCCTGCTTTATCAAAACATGTTTGCAAGTTATAACACTCAAGTGCAATTCATAAAACGTCACAAAACGTACTTGAAATACATGACACACCCGCTTTTAAAAAAATAAACACATCCATGTCACCTATCGGGCTCCGTAGAAAGAGGCTGTCATGTTAAAACAGACACAAATTGAGGATATCATGTTGTTGTGGGCTGTTGGAATAATATCATCATTTAACATCATTATCAGTGTGGGTCTCTAACTGTTTATCCACAAAAACAAATAAGAATTTAGGACACCGTCCCTAATGTTGTGTAAATCCAGTTTACATGAATTCATTAAAATGAGTGTTCTCTTTTAATTAATATGCTGCACATTAAGAACAAGCTGTTAAACTTCTTAAACTCCACCCCTCAGTGCTGTGTCTTCCTGTGGGTTTGAGAAATTGGGGGAGGGTTAAGGGCTGATGGGGTCGTACAGTACAACAGGCCCATTGGAAGAGAGGACTGAGGGGGCAGCGCCCCCAGATTCAGCGCCTTTAATATTACATGCTGGCATCGTGGTCCAGCTTTCAAGCGTCCGTTTGTCTTGATGTGGCTGTGCCTGCACAACTGTTGGTGTGCATTTGGACGGCCAGCGCTGTCCGATGTGGCGATGGAGGAGGTGTGTTGTAGGATCATTCGTTGTCGCAGGAGAACTTCTTCTCTCACCTTGACACTCCCACGATCCAAACTGGTAAGACTTGAGAATGAAACGTTTGGCTTTCCTTTTAGAGCAGAGGCGGCATCAAATTTATTTTTCTAAATGTCCAGGAAACAGGTGAAACCTATGGGAAATCTCTTCTTTAACCTCCTCTGTCAGTCATGATTGCAGTGTTTTCTGTGGCAACCTTAATAGGAATGCCTTCTTTAGTTATTCTTTTTTTTTTTCCATCCCAGTTAAAAGACATAAAATTGAGTTTTATAGTGCAAATAATTTTTAACTTTGTAGTCATAAATTCAGGACTAAAACCTGGACTTGACCTTTGGTTGACCTTCTTTTACAAACTGGATGAAACTGTTCATAGACATTGCTTCTTAATGTTTAAACTGGACTGTTAATATTTTTAACATTACGGTAATTGAGTTATGTGGGTGGGTCTGTTGGTTTATGCAGGTATTTTAGTTTGAATGCATGCTGGGAAGTTGTGCAACAGTAGTTTAAAGGTCAAATATTAATCTAGTGACCTGCTTGTCATGGCTTCGATGTCTCTCTGGCAGTTTTTTTTTATCTACAGGATGCAAGTTTTCATTTTGCACACATAAAACTACAATGCTAAAGTGATATTTGCGAAAACACTGAGATTTTTGCAAGTCACTTGGCTGCTTGAGTGACAGCTTTGTCTCATTCTTAATCTAAAAGATTTTCAGTTTGGAGTCTGGACTGTGCAGTCTTCAAAAAGGTGATAACAGAATAATTTTTTTGGTATCAATGCGTTACCCTTGCCTTTTGCAAGTTATCGTCTTATTCTAAAGTAAACAAACTGGTCACATGAATAGATGCCAGTTATTTTATTTATGGTTGACTTGATGTGCTGTATTGGCTGTTTTTTATTGCTAAAATCGCAGTGGAGGTGTATTTGCGTGTGCATTAGATTCTGTGTTTGTTTGGGTTTGCGTAGTAAGCCTGTGTCCGTCTTTGGATGTTGCTCTGTGAGTTAGGTTGTTTGTTCTTTAAAGTGCATTTTTGTCTATGAAGTGTGCACAGATTGAAAAAATCTCATGTAACCTGTCTGCATTTAAGAAACTACAAAAAGCAATGCTTCCCTAATGAGACAGCCACTGCTAAAATTTACAGTTATAGTTTTGTTAAGCAGTCTGCAGCTTTGGATCATAATTTGGCTGTCTGAAGGGTCCTCAGCTCCCTCCTCTTCGTGTCAATGATGTTGGAGGACATGTCAAACACTGCCAGACCAGTTTGGCTCCCAGTTTAAAGACACAGCCTTGATTTTTTCTGTCTGAATGTGTTTGTAAACTCATATGTTTGCTCCTGTTTAATCTCATGTCCCCCTGTCTGTTTTTCTCCTCCTGTCTGTCAATTACTTCCTGTCTGTCTGAACAGCTTCCTGCTGACCTCAATAAGATGCACCTAACAGACCACGCCCACCAGCAGGTGATGCATATGCCTCCCAGCCAATCAGGATGCAGCATCGCCAGTGACTCGGGAAGTAGCAGCTTATCAGACATTTACCAGGTGGGTACATCAATGCTTGTTGAAATGATTTTATCTCACTTTTGTGTTTTTTGTTTTCTGTTGGGTTTTTTTTGTGACTGCAAAAAAACACTGACAAACACTTGGATTTAAATACTATTAATGTACAGTTAAAATCATGACACATAAATGGTCCCCTGAAGCTGTAAAATCTCAGGTTTTTTAGGTTTCTGTTAAGGTTTGGACATTTTTCCTTAACTTGTCATATTTTTTCTGCCAGCGTTACATATTTTATGGTAGAATTTTATCATAATACGTTAATTGTTCAACATCAAAATGATGTAAACCATAGAGATTTTTGACTGTAATGTTTGTTCAACTACCTCTTGTGTAGGTTTTAAAAAATAATATCTTTTAATATCTTTAATATCATTATAATATTTTTGGAAAAAGAAATGTTTTGATGACTCAAAAGTATAAACTAAGTTCTTTCTCTACCCTGCCAACATTAGTTATTTACATTGAATAAACAATAAAAGTCTGTCAAATCCTTGAACAAACCCCTTTTTCTTCCACCACCTCACTGCGACAACATCTGGCCTCTGCCAAAAGTGTTTTACTGCTGAAAGATTCTCCGCAGCTTGATTTGCTCCAATTCTGTCCGTCTACCTGTGGCAAGTCAGTCAACCCTTCACCCTCCCTCCTTGTAGTCCCTGCCTCACTAATTATTGTGCATCTCCCTCTGCACTTCCTGCTGTGGAAGAAAGGTCACATACAGGAAATGAACCTAACCTTTCAGGCTCTGTACCTGTACCACAGGTATTCAGAAGCAGTAAGATCATCAGTGTAGCTGAGCTTAGTTTGATCAATTTGCAGGTATCTCTTTGGTCTGCTTCCAAACAGTTAGGAGAGGTAGGGAGATTGAAAGAGTATGACATTCCCTGTACTGCTATGATGTCATCCATTTCCTACCAGTTCTCTCTTGGCATTAAATTTAAAATACATGTCGCCTAAAACAATTCATAAACATGTAACCTGTTGATTATGACCTTTGAAAGAAAATACATTCATTTTATTTTATTCAATCACTTTGTACTAAAGGTTGCTTTTAATGTCAGCAAACCAGGACACTTTTTCTACAGTTGTATTCATTATATTTCACTTTCTCCTCTTGTATAAGCTGTACCTGTACTTGACATTTATGAGCATTCAGGAGCTCAGTGTAGCTGTTGAAGGCAGGGAATTGAAAAAGGCTGTGAAATGAATCAATAATCCATAAAGGGATACATGTCCAGGCTGTCATCTTAAAATTCTAATCCCTCACACCTCCTAATCTTTCCCCTTTACAAATAAAGTTGTAATGAATCTTTTCAGTCTTGTCTCGTGCTCACAGGTTCCACAGTATTTCAGTTTGCTATTCCCTCTCATAACCTTGTGTTCGTCATGCATGTGTGTGAGTAGGGTGGGGTTCTATTTGACACCAGCTTCTTAGCATTGTTAGCATTCATCACTGGAACTGGTGAGGTCTATTAGCTATGAACTAATGAGCTAGTTACAAGTTAATGAGCTGGTATGATCAACGAGCACTGCTGGCCACAAAACTAATGAGCAGGTTTCAGTGAGGAATGTTAACAGTGCAGATATATGAAATTTATTTCTCTCATATTGTAGCAAGTCCAGGGTGAGAAATACCATCAGTCAAATGCAGTTACTTTATTCCCCAGCCACCTTGCTGATCTAACGTGGAAGCGTCAGTCTGTATTTAAACTGTATCTTATTTTGTGATTGTGTTGCACATTTAACAGGAATCTTCACAAACAAACAGCCAACAAAGAAAAAACTAATGATCAGAAGAAAGTATGTATGGAAAAGGCACAAACGCACAACTTTAATATTGAGAATGTCAACTAAATCTGCTGCAAATTAACGCCAGGCCTTCTTTAGTTACCTCAAAATTATTAGTGCAAGAATGGTGGAATCACGTGTTCAGTAGAACAGAGACTAAAATGACATATTTTAGATATTTTACCTCCTTATCTGCCACAGCGTGTCCTCCCTCCTCAGTCTGTCTGCGTAGTGTTTGCAGATTGATGTTAGGTCAGCCTGAGTCAGACGTTCAACACCTGAGACCTGATCTCTTCATCCTGAGATTAGATATTAATCACATGGATGTGATCCCATCAGCTTGTCACTGACCCATCTCTGTGTTTGTTTACAGCTGTCTTAAAGTGCTGACCCTCCAGTCAGCTGTGGTCCTCAGCTGTCAATGCAAAAGACTGTTTTTGTTATGGGTGTGTCCCACTCATTTTTTCCCCCCAACTCTCCTTCTCTCTTACCTTGTTCTAATCTGCAGTCGTTCACTTTAATCTGTCTCCTCTACTCTTCAGCTGTTCTCTGTCTCCTTATGCTCTGTCACATTCCTGCTGTCTGCCCTTTCCCTTCTTTGCATTGTTGGCTTGTCAGTCACCCTCTATTCCTTTTTTTTTTTTTTTTTGCTTTTTTTTGCTTTTCACTCCTTTGTGCTATGTGCATTCATTTTTCATTTTTTGTCTCTTTTCTGTCTCTGTTTTTCTGACACAGAACTGTAAAACAGATCTGATGTCCCTCGTCTCTGAGAAATGTCCTGCTTTCTCAAACTGTTCTGAGACCAGGGGACTTGGACTGAAAGGGCACATCCTGCATTCTGAATGAATGGGGCTTCTCAAAAGCACTGAAATACAGTAAATGTCAATGACAGGGGTTCAGAAAGTAAAAGCAAGGTGTTTTTGTAGCAGGACTGCACTGCTTTTCTTTTCCACTACTATTATGCCTCTGCTTTTCAACAAGTTTAAATTAGACAGAATTTAATAACGTCCATAAAAGCCTCTGTCTGACAACATTGTTTTTTTGTTGTTGTTGTCGTTAAGAAGTATAAAAGTCTTGTCTTCTGTCTAACTTAGTTTGCTTGAGCATTATATGAGACAAATATCCTCTAAGATAAAACAAAAGTGGTGCACCACAAATTGTCATTAATCCATTACAAGTCATTCTATCTGATTTATTATGGTTAGTCGAATAAAATAAAAACAGGATGCACGTTTTATTTTGGGAAGTATCTTTATGCTTTCTGTTCTTATCTGTTAGGCCATTATTGCTCATCCAACCTAATATATGAAAACAGGAGTGAACCTGTGCCTGAACTCGGGATGGACCGTTAGCTTCATCTCCTCGCCTCAGATAAACCTTTGGCCAGGCTTCAATCTCTGTCGAACCCAGGAGCTTGATCACATTGTTTGTTAGGGAGTCTCTTTCATAGTGTGTTAGGCAGGAAATTAACTTTTTTTCACAAGATACAAAAGCTTATATCACAGTCAATCGTACTCCACTCTTCTATATCAATGACTACCAAAGTGTGGGTGTGTTGGTCTCTAGCACATTATGGTAAGCAAATAAGAAAAAAGAAAAGAAATCATCAAGGAAATCAGTTACACTAGCCTTTAAACACATATCAGTGGTGTCATATTCCGAAAAAATTAATCAAGTTAATTTGAGGACCTGACAGATAAATTCTGGCTTAATATTTCGAGACACTTCTCTTTGTTTTTCAGCCTACCTGTAAGTGCTAACAGATGGCCTGCAGGGCTGCCACTTCCACTGGAGAGCTCCTCTTTTCACCTCTCTCTCAATTCCCACCTGACCTGAAAGTCCCTTTGCCCCCTTAGAAGCATTCTCTGCCAACCATCTGTCTGCCAAACACAGGGGGAATATGGTGAAATATGAATTATTACTGCCAGATTTAAATATTTGGCTGGTGGCGTTCGTTTTCAGGCTCGGGACGCGGTGTCAGTGTATTAGCTCAGGGTCACAGGTACAGCTGCTCTTCCAAGGTTATTCTGCATATGTTGTGCGGATAATACATTGCTTAGAATGAAGGGGTAATGGAATAAAGGAAATTAGTAAGGTGCTCAATTGGTTATTTCTTCAGACATTTGTTAGTCAAAGCTTTGAAACGGTTTGATGCCATAACTAAAGAAAATAATTGTCAAAAAACTGGATGAAGAAAGACTATCACTTTTAATGTGTGGTGTGTAATGCCTGCTCTGTTTTGTTGTGCACTCCTTTCATATCCTCATAATTAAACAGAATTGTGCTTATGTCTTGTAATGGTACTGATTAACCATAAACCTCATTTTGACAAGCTGTAACATGCCTGAAACTGAATACAACTTTCCTGAACTGAAGCTCTACTTCAAGGCCTGCAGTCCATCTTGTCATTGTACACATCACTGCTCCGGTAATAACTTTGAGGTCACATTATGACAGGAAATAAAGCTTCAGGCTCAATCTGAAGGCAAATAACTCTCAGTCTTAAATATATCATCCTATCCAGTTCTCCATAGATAATTCAGGTTTTTTTGAGTTGCTCTAAAACTCTTTTTCACAGACTTATTCTTTCCCTCTCATACTGTTACCAACCACTGTGCTGCTTCTCCACTGTGTTTGCTGCAGGCCACGGAGAGTGAGCTGGGAGATGTGGACCTGTCCGGGCTTCCAGAGGCTGCGGTGGACAGTGAAGAAGAGGAGGAGGAAGATGAGGACCTGGAGAGGGCTTCGGACACTCTCCTGGGCAGAGACCTGGTTCGAGAGTGTCTGGAAAAAGAGCCAGCCGACCGCAATGACGATGACATTGGTAAGGCTGACTCTCGGCTGCCCTCTGTTTTTCTGTCTAAGGTGTCCTTATGTTTGTCTTTATGTTACGTCTTGTTTGCTCATAATTAACAATATGTGTATTTCACACACTTGATTTCAATCACATCTAATTCATTGCACTGAAATGAGGCACTGATAATAAATGTGCCTGCATGTTACGTTTGAGGATGATATTTTTAGACTTCATGTACACCAGAAACAGCCCTTATAGACGCTGTCTGTCATTCAGTAGGCACAGGGGAGATACACAAATGGCCCTCATACAAAAAGACCCCTCGCTGTGCTCTCTAAACACCAGTGCCCTTCCAGTGTGTATTTTTAAGCTGGCAATCAGAGGGAGAATCTCATTAGCGGATCCAGTGGGTTCCTGGAGGAGAAGGTGACCACATCAGAGAGCTGAGAGGAGTCGTAAAGGCCGGCCTGCTGTGTGCCTGCTGAGAGGCTGGCCTTCTCATGGCCTTCAGTGCTGATTGGCTCATTCAGATGACAGAGATACTGTAGAGGGAAGGACGTGATTAAGTTCAGCTTTTGCTCACATAGAATTTAAAAAATATACATTTCTAACTTAAGATCATTTGAGCAAGATTTAACATCAGTTAAAAGTAAATGCTCAGTGTTGTTCAATGTAAACCTAGTGACTTTATTCAAAATTAATTTAAGGGTTAGGCTTTTATAATAATTGAGGTTTATTACAGTATGTCTTACCACCTCTGTTTGTGTGTCCTATCCAGAGACACTGGCAATATTTTACCAAAAAAAGGGGAATATTTATGCTCTCATTTGGCTGTCTCAGGGTGGTTATGTTTTAGTTAGTTGTGACATCCTGGGAGTCAGAACCCACCAAAGCGGGGTGTTTGATAAATTTCAGGGATAGCCAGATCGTCAAAAGAGTAATTTAATTGGAAAAGTCATTTCTACACTGCAAAACTGTCTCTGATTTTCCTCTTTTTTGTCGTGTTAATTACGGAATAATTGTACCTCGTCTGGCCTCTAGATAATATCAAGTGAAACAATCATGGAAAGAAATATGAGTCTATTGTTGCGGTGCTCACAATCCACAAACGTGCAAGCTAACAAGGGGCTGTATGAAGAATTAGCTTTGTTTTGAAACAACTCAAAAAGTTTGGGATCCAGTGCTTCAGCCAGTCTTAAATACAGTCATCAAAAACTTAAAACTGATCCCATTACTGCCCAATTCATAAGATTATGTTGGCTTATTATCTCAATTCTGCCTCATTAATGTAGTCAAATGAGAGCCTTTAGTCTGATGAGAAGTTTATTTTTACATGTATATGCTTGTCTGGTGTTGCTGTATTCTGCATAGCTGACCAGACTGTTGGTTGTTCACATGAGGGTAGTTTATATCAACAATAATCAACATCAGTTTAATCTGAACTCAATTTTTCCCTCCTGACAAACCTTCAACTATTTGGCACTTTAAAAACAACTTGGTAATTGCTTGAAGTACTGTGACTGTTTACCCCAGATTTTTAAAGACCAAAGGAATGAGGTACAAAGATTGAGACGGTGAGAGGAAATGAATGAGGCGATAAGAGCAGGGGGGATAAAAGGGAGCCACCAAGCCTGGCTGCATACTGATGATCAGAAGGGAAAAAACATGGTGTGAAACTCTCATTAGGGCCTGAAAATCTCAAGCATTAATTGAAAAGTCTGATCAAAACAATTTGGTTAAAACAGTCTGGTTATTAGCTTGAGTTCACTGGATGAAACAAACAAGGTTTACTGTAATCCATGTGTAATTGTGATGTTTGATTTATGAGTAAGGTTTTCTTGCAGCAGGGATCATTTAAAAGTCCACAGTTTGTTTTGGAAATGCTGCTGTTTGTCAGCAGAAAATTCAACACATGCTCACCTGAGAAGAACTGCTTTAAATACACAAGTTGCTTTAATAAATGCTCTTTACATGTTGTACCAGAGTTTATGTTTCTTCCTTCCTTAGAACAACTACTGGAGTTCATGCACCAGCTGCCTGCCTTCGCCAACATGACCATGTCTGTGCGCAGAGAGTTGTGCAGCGTCATGGTGTTCGAGGTGGTGGAGCAGGCCAGCACGGTCGTACTGCACAACAAACAGGAGGTACGAATAAACTCATCACACACGCAGAAACCTGTGAACAGAAGTGAATCAAAGAAGTGAATCACAGGGACCCTGAAACGTCTGAGGAAGTTTTAAAATTAATGTCCTGGATTTTAAGCAATACTAAGTAACCGTGACAGTGACCCATGGCTTCTAAAAAATGAAACTTGACTACGCACATTAATACGTCTCACAAAACAGCAATTTTAGTAAAATTGGTTCATATTTTATGGAGAGAATGTCCTCTGGTTTTCCCTCTGATGTCCTACGACTGCTCTGCCTCAACTCTTTAATTCACGGAGGTTCCTGAAAGCAACACATAGGCTGCCTGCAGACCGAAGCTGCAGCTGCAGCAGCAGCAGGTAGTTGTTGGGGACAGCTTTGCTAAATAAAAGGCTGCAGACAGGCAGAGCAGTCACAGGACATCAGAGGGAAAACCAGAGGACATTTTCTCCATGAAATATGACCCAGTTTCACTAAAATTGCTGTTTTTTGCAAAGTATTAATGTACATCATTTAGTTTTGTTTTTCAAAGCAGTGGGTCACAGTCAAAGTTACATAGTGTTGCTTTAAATTTTCAGAGTATTTCTTGAAGTTATTGTTATTATTATTATTATTATTACACATGTTATTGCTTGATTTGGTGCATGTGCCATGTAGATAAACCAAAGACACAGTAATTATAAAATGCAAGTTATGATTTGTTTTTTATGGTAAATCCTTCATTAACACAATTACACCAAATTCCCTTAACACTTAAATTAGTGTTTGTAAGAAAAAAGATGTGTTAGCTGGCTTGCTGATTTTTAATTGGTTCATTAATGTAATTAGTTTTTAAAGATCTTAAATTTGTCTGTATGCGGCCAGAAAATTAGCGAAGTAACCCTTCAAAAAGCACACAAAAATACACACAAGCATGAAGGTAGTTGTCGTGAGTCAGCTTTTGTGAACATGCAGTTGTAAGCCGAAATTATAGAAGAGTGAGAAGAATAAAAGAGCACACAAAAACTCACACAGTTACTTTGAACGGCGTGTGTCCACAAACACACTGGGGTTACAAAGAGTGCATAGAGGTGTTGACACGTTTCCGTGTGTACAGACACACTCAGCCCCACCATCCTCCAGTCTATCCAAAGCTAATTCGCATAGAGAAAACCGGTATGTGCAAAGTCACCGCAGAGTAAAAGCCCTGTCAATCACCTGAGCTGCTACAAAGCTAATTAATTAAGTTACATGCCTGAGAAACAGGAGCTCTGTCATGGCTGTTTGGTTGCATACAGCAGCATTGGAACCGACAGGGTGATAAATGGCAATGAACTGCCAGTGGCCAAGCTCAGGGAGGACAGAAATCCACATCAGCATGACAAAACCATCCACATATACACACATACACTTGTACACAAATAGGAGGAGTGGATCATATTGGTATCTGTGCTTCCATACCATCTGTGTCGAGTCTGCTTGATGGACGGGTCTCCTCCGCTCTGCCAGTCTCTCTGCGGACTCCATGCTGAAGGTCAAAGAGAAGCACTCGGCTCCTCTCCTAAGTGAACACAACTCTGCTAAGTGACTGAAAGAGGGAAAGGAAAATAAAACGATTCTAAAGTGGTGTGACAGACGTAAAAAGAGAGGTAAAGTGCCTCA
>JAQFJA010000006.1:19222466-19232559 GCA_029874485.1 Naso brachycentron
GAATGATACGCCCATAACACACCCATGACTAATTCAGAGAGTAAATCCAACCCTTTTAGACCTTGCGCCCGGTGCAGTGACCGCTTTTCTGCTGTCAAAATAGCAAAAGTCGACTTGGACACGCCCTAATGCGCCTTGCGCCTTAGACTGTCAAAATAGGGCCCTCAGAAACACAAACAAAGGGGTGTTATAGAGTGTAGGTTCACTCCTCACAATGATCTTTGGTAAATACAGACACTGACTGCAGGGAGCACTTAAATGACAGACAGTCCGGTCATCACATCCAGTAATTAACATTTTTTAAAGCAGCTGATCAGACCTGCTGCCAGTGATGTTTGTTATTTTAACCCTCGAAAGCGAGGTCAGCGCTGGTGAAAAAAAGTTCCTATAACTCAGTGTTTTGTAAACTGCTCTATGCTAATGATGACTAGCACTAACATTTAGCATATTTGTACCTGTCAGTACAAGATGTGAGTCTCGCGTCGAAGTGAGTCATGCATGCGCGAAGAGGTCTGCCATCTTGGACAGCCAACTATGGCTACACCACTTGGACATACCACATGTGGTTATTAAATGCTAATGTTAAATCTTAATGATTAAATTTCTACTATTCAAACTTTATATTTAGGTTAGGATTACAAGATGAGTTGTGGCAAAGGCATAGTTTGTTGTAAACTGAACATCAATTGTTGAGTAATTTATTTGCCAGTTATGTTAGCTGAACTGTCAGTGGCTAATGTTAAGCTAACATCTTTGACCAGCGCTAGCAAACTATTAGCTACAAGCTGAATTTATAAAACAGGCCGTCGCTAGCGCCAGAGCTGGCTAGCACTAGCCACACTGCAACTATGATTTAATTTTCAAGCATTAAATGTGATGTAGACCATCAAACTGATTGTGACATGTGGTGTAGGTATATCTAGCTGTCCAAGACAGCGGACAATTTCTCGCATGTGCAACTCTAGTCCATCGACGCAGGACTCACATCAGGTACTGACAGTGCCTTTTGCCAACCAGAGGTAAAAGATGAGACAAGTGCATTACATTACACACTCACTTGGACAGCAGCACTGCAACGCAAACAGACTGAGAGACACAACATAGTAAAGAATAGTAAGGAGAGGATCAGCTCAAGTATAGATGATGTAGATCTATGAATTTATGTCCTCAAATCAACTGCAGTTGTGGAATTTGGAAAAATAAAAACTTAAGATTAATTCCACTAAAAGAAAAATCAGTAATTAAAACTACTTCTAGAAAAACCTGGACTTCATCACACATCTTTATTAAGTCTACTTTTCTCAGTAGACATTTTTCTGAATGCTAAGCTCTTGTTAACTTTGCCAACATGCAAAGTTTTTACTCTCTGTAATGTCAGTCCGTAACTCACAGATGAATTATTTCTGACATGTTCTTTGATGTGTTATGACAGGCCTGATACCTGCTCCACCCACCTGCACCACCTTCTGTGCCTGGATATCGACAACCAGCAGTCGGCTGAGCAGGGGCTGGGTCACGTAGATGTACTTATCCCTGATGTTGACTGCTGAGGACCACACGCAGTGCTGAGGTGACACCCCTTCACCTTTAGGGCACATCTCCTCCTGGGAAGAGCCAACAGAGAACAAAGAGGATGATGGGAGGAGGTGGAGGTTGGCAAGATTTCCTAGTGGATCACAGATCAGCAGGTTATTTATAATCCCTAACCAGGGATTAGTGCTGGGCGATAATTGAAAATTTTCTAGGTTCTCTACTTCATTCGAGTCCTCGTGTGACAATATGACCACAACATTATATTTTTGTAAAATTTATTCTTCAAACAAACTGTGATTGAAAACAACTGAGATGACTGATTCAGTTTCTTGTTAAACAAGGGGAGATCATTTTCTTTGGTGTAATTATTTCTTTTTTGGGGGCATTTTCTTTCAAGTACGAAGTCAAGAGGCAGACAAGAAATGTGCAGAAAGAGAGAGAAACAATGACATGCCGCAAAGGTCCCTGAGCGATTTTCAGTCAAGGGCTGTGGTTTCCATGCTGTGCATCTCAGCTCTTAAGGGCAGATCACACTGAGAGACGTCGCCAGCAAAACTGCACCTGTTGGGCGCTCCTCCCTTGCTGCTGCCCGCTGCAGTTTTCTAGCATTTTTTTGGGCTCGCATTGAAGTTAAAATAATTTCAACTTTTCAGCTCAAGTCTCGGAGTCGCACTGCTCATCGCCAAAGCAGCCAGTTAAGTAGGAGGTGGGCTTTACTACTCACCACGTTCTTCCTGTTTTGTTACTGGGGAAACAGTAGTGAAAGCAATAGGATAATGGTGAACACTGACGAGAAGTTGATACTGGCTGTATTTTCCCACAGATGTGCTTCCAAGGTGTTTTTAAATCATCCTTGAACTTTTTTTCTACATGATGCATTGTTAATTACATAAAATGTTAGAAAAGCAGAAAAATTTCAATCTTACACTTCAAGGTGACATTTTTGAGTTTGTTTTGTCAAAAACAAAACAAAAAGTCAAAAAGCTACGGAATGATACAAAACTGAAGGACAAAAATATACAGACTCAATTTTTAGGAGCTAAAGCCAGTAAATGTGTCATTTGATGTTAATAAATATAGTACCTATGAACAATAAGAAAATTCAAAAGGGCTTAACATGAGACATTTAAGGCAAATCAGTAAGATATAAACACAAGACACATTTAGAAAAGAATTCAAAAGGAGAAAAAATGAAAATGCTAAAATAGAGTAAAACAGATTTGTGCTACCAGATGCTAACTGTATGTATGGCGCACATATATTTATAATGCTGCTAATAATAAGTCATTGTGAGTGCTTCCCTTGAATCAGTGTTTTTGCTTTTGAGTTAGAAATCAGACAAATTCATTAACCAGAACTGACTCAAGAAACATATTGGCTCTGCAGGCCATGCAGCCTGCTTTTTTGCTGACAAGACATTTGCACACATGAAGTGTACTGGTATGTTATCTTACTGCGCGCACACACATACACACAACACACACACACACAAGTTGTCTTTCAAGAGTTTCCACCTCAACAAAGTGGAGAAACTGCTGTTTACAGCAGGAACTGGCTAACACATGACTTATTGAGTTTGTATTGACCCCTAATACAATTGCAGGGTTCTGTAAAACCCAAATCCCTCAGAGGAACAAGCAACTTTTACCATCGAAAGCCCATTGCTCAGGGAGAGGGATGTTCTTCAGTGGATTAAAAGCCTTGGGGTCTGTAGTATAGACTCTATAGTCTACTGGTGTGAGCTGTTGACTAATGGACACATGCAATCTCATTACATTTCGCTGCCCACTCTGACAACAGGAAGGGGCCGAATAGGGAGAATGACCTTTATTTTGGTGGCAATTCACTTCACATTAAGCAACTCTAGTTTAGCATAATTAGGAAGGTGGGTGGGTTTTTTATTTATAACTGGGAGTAAGATGCTCTTACTGTGGTCGTGTACCTGATGTGTCATGATTGTGCGATTACATGCTTTTTTTAAAATGTAAAAGCAGCCATTAAGGGACATCTCTCTGCCTGGCATCATAATTTGATTTTAAAGGCACTGGCTCAGCATTTCCAAACACAACCCCTTGAAATCTATTTAATGAAACGCTGTGATATGGCTATTTTAACATACTTAAATCTCATTTAATCTATTACACCATTAAAAAGACATAATGTGCACTTACATAGGTAGCAACAATTCTCTCCGTCCGCTTCATGTGTCTGCGTATCTCACATTCACTGGGCTGCAGAACAGTAATGCCCTCGTCAGAAAACACATAGAACATATTGCCCACACTCAAGCCTGGAAGAGAAGACAGGAAGACAGAAAAATGTTGACAAACATGCTTTCAAAAAAGCAACAAATACAATTTAAAAACAGCAGAAAATCTTGCCATCTTATCTGACATTTGTGACAGACATTTCAATTTCCCTGCTGGAGGAGACACAGCGAGACTCCAGTTAGCATGCTATCATGTTAGCTGGGATGGGCAGTTCGTGGCTACCAGCCATTTTTTACAATGCCGACAAAGGGCCCTGTCAACATGTCCACAACACAGTGTGGCGGCATCACACAGTGAAAATGCCCGTAAGAGAAAACATTTCACATCTCCTCCGCTCTGACTTAACAGCTGCTGATGAGTTAGCAAGAATCAGTGTGATGTTGAGACATTTGGATGAGCAAAAACCTGTCACTGCTGTCAAGTTTACATAGAACAAGCAGACGATAAACATCTAAACACACCTGCAGCGTACATAAACATTAAAAAAAAGCCTGCACAGACAAAAGCTATAATGATTGGTATGTCAGGGTCTTAACACATTATTCTTACACTGTAACACTGAGATAAAACACCGACAACTTCACAAACACTGCTGGGAAAAACAAAAGATATACAGCAAAACTGACAAATGACACAAAATAAGCACAACAACACACGCACATGCACACGCACACACACACACACACTCTGTGTTAAAGATCCAAAATCAGCTTTGACTGCTGAAAAACACAAAATAATCGAAACGATTCCTCTGCATTCTAAGGCCACATTTAGACGAGAGCAGCCCTACTAAAAACAGAAAGGTTTTTCCTTTGCGTGTTTAAAAAAATCTGCGTTTACCTGAACAACCAAAAGCGCTGTAGTATGCATGCCAGGCCGGTAGTTGGCGGTGTAACTTTGTAATGACATACCATCAGAGATGCTTGAAGTTGTTTATTTCCTGTTGCTGCTAAGCCCTAAGCAGCAGTTTCAAAAGATTACACTCTGGAACCCGCTCTCAAAAGTTTGCGGTTTCAGGGGCGTCAGCACGCCATTGTCATAAAAGGAAGGCCGAACCGCTACAAAAGTGTTTCGTTTAATGCAAGTGGTAAACCTGATGTGAAGATGTATACAAAACAGATTGTGTGTGTTGCACTCTAAACCACAGTGGCCATGCTGATGTGGTAAAAAATATATAGCGTAAACACAGACTGGATTTGTTTTGTGTTGAAAACCACAAAGTTGTTTTGCTTGTAGCCACCACATCTGGTCTGTGTATTTTTTAGCAAAATGGATAAAAATGTAGACTGTGTAAATGTTTCCTCCCTAGAAGTTGAAAAAAATAAAAAAATAAAATAAACTGTGCTGTGATTTTTCTTACATTACAGCAAACATCTTGGATAGTGAACATATATATACAGGTGCAGGCTGTTCATTATACTTTCTTTCTTGATCACAAGAACACAAACACACTTTGAGAGCTGTAATGTATTACCTTCTTCTCTCCACAGAATGTTTGCAACTGCAGAGTCAGGCGACGAGCGTAAGAAAGAAGAGGGGGAGGAAGACAGAGAAAAAAAACAATAAATCACCTTAAAAAAGGACACATCCATTAAACAAAGGAGGTGATATCTCTCATGACATGCAAAGACAAAACATATCTGACAGCTACAAAGTGTCTCTCACTGGTGTTGACGCTGCCATATTTCCTCTTAAATCAAGAGATCACTCAAGGACAAGTCATTGATTATTCTGTGTAATTTCAACTGTCCCAGTAAGCTCTTTCTAGGTACAGATGGTTAACTCCTCAAAATGATGCAATGTAATGAAACACCAAATATCAAAGGAGCCTAAAATATGTGATTTGACTATTTAAAACTTCTAAAATTAGGTGCAGCCTCTTGCACTGCCCACAGTCAGAATGGAGAATAAAGTTACTCATCCACTGATTCTTTTCCAGTAAGACATAAATCCAACTTCTGGTCTCTCTTGTCAAATTGTGTTTTTTTGTTTACACCAAATAAATGATTATATACATTTCTGAAACATGGTGTTATCCGTTTTTCAAATGTTCTTCAGTCACTGCACTTGTCTCATCTTTTGCTGTATTTTTACTTGTTGAGACAGTTCATACATCCATGGTAGCGCTTGGATGATATTCAGAATTAGCTGTTACTTGTGATCATAAATTCTTGTTGTGATTGGCTGAGACACATAGTGGACTAACAACCAAATCATGCTTCCCATCATGCATGGATGGATTTCACTGCTCCATGTGACAGCATCAACATTTAATATATACATATTATATACAAGTGATCTGGGATCAACTTCGTGGGTGTTCTCTGTCTGTGATTATTTTGGTGTTATCCTCCGTGAGTGTGATAATCAAATGCTTATAGGTTGACTGAAATTAAAGAAAATTTTTTTCCCCTCTTCTACTTCACTTTTACTGTTCAATGTGAAGTGTCTGTGGGTAAACTATGTGAAAAATATTGTAGAGTTTGTCAAACAGTGAGAAAATTCTATTCTTGCTGTCTGGATGTTGAGAAGTGTCTCAGATGTTGCATCGGTTGTCCTCAACCATAAAAAAACAACAACGACAACAACAACAAAAGAACAGGATAAAACGAGCATTTGTGCTGTCCCATGTCTCTTAGGTTGGGGCATCATCAAGCTGTTATTGTGTCGTCTCATCTCAGCATTACAATAAAAGATGCCAGGCTGGTAGATACATCTGTGTGCGGCACTGCTGCTTCACTGTTGCTCTAATATAAACAATTGTTTTAGACTGTTTGCTTTTCTTTAGTTATTCAGCCTTCTGAAAGCATGAAGAATCACCTGACAGTCAACTGACATGAAGCAGTTTTTATGCTTATCAGCTCTAGTGTTTACTGCAGTAATAATGCAGGAGATATATGGGGCATTTTTACAGGCTCGTCTACACTGGAGGCATTTCAGCCACCACATAAATATTACTTACTATGTCTGACAGCAATGCCATTAAGATTTACGCCAACATACAAAATCATATAAATGCTGTCTCTATGTTCGACAGAGATGAAGGTTTAAAAGTTATTGTGAATTTACTTATAAATGCTTTACTTGCATTAGTAAGAGTAAAAATCGACAGTGTAGGACTTACGGGTCTTCTTTGCTGAGTCTTCAACAAACAGTGAGGAGATGTCCTCGTCCACTCCCACCTCGTTCTTGGCAATGCAGGTGTAGGCACCAGTGTCCTCGTACCGGACACTCCCAATGAAGAGCTCACTTCCATTTGCTACAGAAAGAAAGGAAGCAAAAGGAAAAGAAACGAGTTAATAGTTGGTTGGTGATGCACTACTTTAAACTTTATGAAGCGCAATAAAAAACCTCTTTAACCCAGCCTGATATGTGTGGGAGCGAAATGACAGAAATGGAGCCTAGTTTGGTATTATATCCATATGGATGTTGTGACCTGATATCCAGCCATCAATCTGCTCAGAAAGCAAAGATAATATTCAAAAGGAAAAAAAAAAAAAGCAATAAGAATGAAGGACAAAAAAATAGGGATGTACCACAATTTTTCCTGAAAGGCACAGCTGCTTAATTTTCTCGTACAAGAAAAAGATTAAGAAGAAATGTACATTTTGGTATAATATATGTAATGTGTATTAACAGTGTTGTTTTTATTTGGTATAGAAACTGTGGAAGATGATTACTGTGACACTGTGATTTTGGCTGCTCCAAGCAGCATAATAACACAAAAAAAAACTTAGGATCAAAATCCAAGCAGCAGCTGGCTTGACTGAATTTTGCAAATGATGACTCACTTGAACACAGTGACAGTCTGGCTGAGAGTGACTTTAGGCTTGAGAGGAGGAAACACACCTCTGTGAAGGAGACGAGCAGTGCTAGACTTGTAACACAGGCCAAAACGTGAACGTCACAAAATTGTGGCACAATAATTGTTTTATCTTCATTATGTGGTTTTCATATTTGTTTGAAGCCAAAATTTGTAATTTAAAGAAAAAGTGATTAATCACCCAGTCAGACTGCAGGACACACTCTGGCTTTCTGCACAGACCAGATCTGTTTTGGGTTGGTAACAAAATAAACACAGTGGGAATATTGATTAATCATCAGTCATTTATCAAGATCTCATTTAAAAGACAGAAACCTGACATAACTGCATACGCTGCGTCAGATTTTTCTGTCTCCATTACATTGAAATGTAATAAAAGCAAACTTGTTAATTATTGTAGATTCATCTGCCTTTAAAATTATTTTATACAACTGAAAAAGATTGTTTTTCAGCGTTACTTACTTGTTGTTGTGTAACATGTTCTTTTAGGACTGAATGTTTCTGAATTATGTGACCTAATAAGAATAAAGTAACCTTGGTAAGTTTTTAACCTCATTTTTAACTTCTAAATACTTTCCAGTTCAATAAAAAATGATGTAACTCTGCTTTTAAAACAAATATTTTACTTTCTTCTTCAGTACACATTTTGTCTCTCAGAACATGAGTGAAGTCCAGTTTACTACACTACATTTTCTTTCCTCCCACATACTGAACAATGCAGCACTGTTTGCCTCAAGATGCGGTGGTGATGTTGGATGGAGGTGACAGGTGATGTTTCGATGCACAGGTCATCATCAGAGACAGACCATGATGTTTTCGGCAGCATCCGCTCTGTGATGTACAGCTGCACTCTGATCCTTTCTGTACTGTATGTAGCACTATATTGAGAACAACACCACTCACTTTGCAGCATGGGGGAGTGAATGACGTGTGTGTCACAGTGTTGTTCTTACAGGCCTTGTTGTACAAAAACATAAAAGGAAGCTTCAGATTTCAACTCTATCTGTACGTCCCCTGAAGTACCATCTAACATTCACACTGTACCTCTCTGTCTCTCCATGCTGTTTTCCTTTTTTTACTCATACTTTCTACATATGAAAATTTAAAGCCGGCACAGTGTAAGTTTTCGTCTTCAGGACAAAATTATAAAAATGTACACCAAACAGCAATAACGCACACTCATTTTTTTATGTTGAAAATCATCTCCACTTCCTTATTCATGCTTACTATGATGTAAAATAAGACATTACAGAAGTTGACGCAAAGCTTTTCACATTAGTGAAATGTCTTTTGGATTTTGATAATAATTCTCTTTTATCAGGGGAAAAATGTGTAATGCTTTGAAGTGAAAAGTGCCTTGAAGCAGGCCTTCACAGAATGAGACTCCACTCTAATTACTTCTAATTCATAATTATGTTCTGATCAATTCTTACTGAAAACCACTGAATCAACCACTCATTAAACTAGCATTTATATCTTAATTTTGCAAGCTTGTAGCAGTTTGTGATGACCGGGATCCTGAGTTTGATTCGTTTGTTGTTGAGACTTTTTTTTTTTTTTTTTAAAAAGATATTTTTTTTGGGCTTATGTGCCTTTATATACAGGACAGCTGAAGAGTGGACAGGAAACAGGGCAGAGAGAGGGGAATGACATGCAGCAAAGGGCCACAGGTGGATTCAAACCCGGGTTCGCTGCGCGAGGACAAAGCCTCTGTATATGGGGCGCTTGCTCTACCAACTGAGCCACCGGGCGCCCCAAGCCCCTCTCATTTTAAACCATTAAGAGGAGGGAAGTCCACAACACAAAATACTGAAATCGTGAAACTTGAAATAGTCAAAACTATTTCAATTTTTGGCCGAAAAGTGTATTTATGAAGGATCCTGTTACTCACTGCACGGAGCTGATTAGAAGTCAATAAAGTCCAGCCATGATGATGACTGATCAGGTTTGGCCCTGCTGCACTTCCGTTTATGAATCACAGCATAAGAAAAGAGTTTCCACATTCTGCCTTGGTAACCATTTTCCCAAATATTCAGGGAAAGCTTAAAGTGTAAAGACAGTGAATATATTTTGTTGAAACCAATTAAAATACTGATGTGTGAAGCTGTGAACTGGTGAGCAGCATCGACACATTTAAAAGAGATCGACCCAGATGGAGAGAACAGAAGTGGACACAGCTGTGTTGTGATTTCTCATGATGGTGACAAATTACAAATTCAGACAAATTCTTTCCCCAAATTAGTGCTCGGTGAAGTTGAGTCGTTAACGGCCTTTTTCTGTCCATCCATCTTCCGCTAATTCATTTACACACATACAAACAAACAGAACTGCGTCTGTTGGCATGTTTCTGCCATCTGTAGTGTAATAGTGTCAAACTATTGGCAGGAGTGTGTATCCTTATGTATTATTGTAAGTGGTTAGGGAACAAACTCCATGGTGCAATTAGTGGTCAAAAACTCCACAGGGT
>JAQFJA010000006.1:19263563-19274443 GCA_029874485.1 Naso brachycentron
AATTTGGCAGGATGGTTAATAAGACATCTATCTGGGATGTGGTTAACTCAGAAAACGAATCTAGTTTCACTTTACAGAGACTTTAACAAAAGCTATCCAATGGAGCGGTCACATGAAGCAGGTTATCAACACGGTAAATAAACCCAGGTTTCCTAACTTACACATAAGCGCGTTCAAACACAAGAGGCAGTGTTTGCAGCGTGTGACCACTCTCAAACATGGACTGAGCAGTTAGTGGCAGCAGAGCGGAATATTAAATATGAGGAGCAAACTAATAATTTAGAAAAAAAGCAATTGCTGTCACATGCAGGAAGATCAGAAAAAAATCTCCCTCTTTGTGAATGCATAAAACATTTACTGTCAATGTATAGATGCATTGGATGAGTGCTGGATCACACAAATGCAGTAGAGTTAAAGAGAGATCCATGCATTAAAAATTTACTGTTTATAAGTTATGAACTGTTTCATGACTCATAGCTCGTTCTCAGACTGCTTTACCAGCCCATTTAATAACACTGTGACACAAATATATAAAATAAACAAATAAATAATGTGGCACAAATATATCCAGTTATTAAATGTATGTTTCACATTAGGCTACTAAAACTCAGTTAGCTTCATAAAAACTTTTACTTTGGGCTTGGGGTCCAAATGGACTTTGGGGTAATTAAAAATAGAAATATAAAACATAATTCAAAGTGGTAAGTCAGCTTAACTTTGATATCTTAAAGTCCAGAAATGAAAATGCTTTAGTGTTTCATTGATTGTCTGCTGCAGATGGTTTAAGAAACTCACACAGATAAATCCTTCTGAATAAAATGTTCAAATAAATTTAAAGAGGTTTGTTGCTCTGTGAACTCGCTCTTCCTCCTCAGAGACTTTCTTGATCCGCGCTCTGAGCTCCACAGGATCTTTGATGAATGGTGATGTCATTTTACAAGAGAACTGATTGATCTGATTGGTCAGTGGGCGGTGCGTTCATACCCGCTGATCTCTTATCTTGAACATAACCTGTTCAGGAGCAGGTTAGCCATTCAGCATAAGTTACGGCAGTGATATAGCCCAGAAAAAGGTAACCCACCTTTGTAGGACTGAAAACCCTGAGTTAAACCTGAAGTTACCTCGCTAAGCATAAATCCCGCTTCATAGTACAGGTCCCTCATGGGGACGCTTTTGGGTATTTTTGTAAAAATACAAAAAACAACGTTGTTCGAATCAGTGTTTGAATTGCCAGTAGCCTAAGCTATGTGTTTTACTAACATATGGCCTAAACTTCTCTTTCATTGGGGGTTGTTTGATTCTTAGAGACATCTTTTTTAATCGCATGCGTGTTTTCTTTTTTTACATGTACGTTTTAGAAATTGCATGTCCGTGTTAATAAAATGGGTGTGCGAAATATGAACAAAACGTGTGTGCAATGTATAAAACATACATTCAAATTTATAAAACGCGTGTGTGAAAAAGAAAATGCGAGTGCGTTTAAAAAGAAAGTACACGTCCATGTCACCTGCCACGCTCTGCAGATTCTCTCTCTAGCTTTCTGGCTTGCCCTCTGGTAACCCCATTTTTACTTGCCTTGGCTATGAACTGTGGGTAATTCCCTTAGGCAAAGTCGGCAGAGATGAGGACTTATGGAAAGTGGTCATAAGGGCTGGAAATGGACCCTCAATCACTTCATGATTTGACACTGGGACAGCCCTAAACTGTCACGGACTTAATGGGAACGTGCCTCAAAGTCTGAGTCTGTGAGGGCAGAGGTTGGGATTGGGCCATTTTCATCCTGGGAGTTTCATGGCTAAGTGCAGCTCACGTTAGTTCACTATCTTTCGTACTGCAGATATGTAATTTTGGCCTTAGTCTGAAATACTGCAAAATTCTCTGCATTATTAGTTGTTTATTTTGTTTTGTTTTTTTCAAAAATAGATAATTCAATGTAAATAAGTGTAAGTTCACAATTATTCATTTTAGCAAATATACAATTATGACTTACTAAGTCATAATGTCGACTTAGTATCTTATAATTACAGCTTAACATGGGATTTCATTTTCATCCTTCAAACAAGTCTCCCCTCCTTACATTTTTTTTTTGGAATCATCTTAAAGTCAAGTCAGTCTAATTCACATAGAACCAAATCATAAAGTTATCCATGGGCACTTTTTATGTAGAGCAGGTCCTAAATGAAATCTTTGTAATATTAACATGGAGTGAATCCCACCTGCCCACTCTGGAGTTTGGGCTCATGACTCGTGCTTGGTACTGGCTGTTCCTCACTGTCACTGTCAGCAGCAAACTGGTGGAGGAGCTGCTGCTGCTGCTGAGGGTCTCAAGGCCAGATTCCACACTTAGTTTTTTGTTTTAACATACTATTTGTCAAACTTCTTTGTATCATATACGTTAGGCTGTATAACTCAACACAGAGAGACTTGATTCATAAACTTGAATGGTGGTTTGAGGGCAGAGTTTTAAGTTGTGTTTTGGACATCTGCCATTTTGATCTGCTAGCTTACCTGAGTCATCATCTGCATCTGGTGCTTTCTCAGTGAAGTTGCTTTCACTCTCAAGCCACAGGTTAATGTTAGTTAAGAATTTGCAGTTTGGTACAGTTGGCTGTCAGTTTGTAGAGCTTTCTGTTTTTTTGAATCTGGCCTTTTTATTGTTCATCTTATAGGCTACTTTTCATGTCTCCTATCTTACTCGCATCTTCATGACCTGCGCCTCTCAGTGCAGTGACTTTTTTGGGACAACCGAAGTCAAGGATCAAACAGAAGTGCGTCATCAGGGGCGCCTGGTGGCCCAGTCGGTAGAGCAGGCGCCCCATATACAGAGGCCATGTCCTCGCTGCAGCGGACCCGGGTTCGATTCCACCTGTGGCCCTTTGCTGCATGTCATTCCCTCTCTCTCTCCCCTGTTTCCTGTCCACTCTTCAGCCGTCCTGTCCTGGAAATAAAGGCACAAAAAGCCTAAAAAAAAATCTTAAAAAAACCCCCCAAAAAACGTGTAAGTAATAATCTGATAATCCGATTTTCATCCCCATTTTCCTTGTTTTCTTCACACTTTCTTCTAGTTTTCTAATCTTTCATACCCCCCGCATAATCCTCTACAGTCTCTACCGCTGCAACAGCAGGGCTCGACACTGCGACCAAAGTGGTTGCATATGTGACCATTTTTTGAGGAGTAAGCAAGTTAAAATTTCCCTTTGTTGCATTTGAGCGAGTACGTGATGATCATAACTGTTTTGGGGTTAGACATTGTGGCTGAAAGAAATAGCTTTTCTTCTTCGCTGGCTCTGTTTGTCTCTCCCTTCTTGCCAGGGTCTGAAATTAACACTCCACAGCGCCAAATGCAGATAGGTCTTTTATTTGGCGTGAAAATTTCAGGAGCCACCTGACACGTTGGCGGGTGAGCCAGGGACAGAAAGACAGCGCTAGTGAGGAGAGGGAGGGGTGGAAGGTTTGAATGACAGAAACAGCAACGTTTTTTTTGATTGTTTCACAGTGGTTCAAAAAATCTTTTCAAAAAAAAAAAAAATCACACTCTTAGTTTGGTTTCATTTTCCTTCCTGCATTTGTAATCTGTTTCGCTGTGATGAAAAATGAAGCGGTCTACAACTGATATTTTAAAAAAACAAAATAAGTGTGGAGATAAGGCTGGAAGTGAGGGAGCGAAACCTTCTGACTCCAACACAAGTGATGATGAGAGTGCAGCAGGCAGGGACAGAACGCCTGAACAGATGAAAAAAAAAAAGTACAACTTGTAACCACTATGGCTGTAAGACTTTACTACTACAACAACAGTAACTACACTAGAGCTGACCCCTCTGAATTTAATTGCAGGGGGTGAAAAAATGCTAAAAAGTAAAAACTTCATGAAAAACATTCAAGCTGTTGTTATGCTCTGCTTTTGTTTGATGACATTCTTGTTCTGTTTTACATTCAAATTATATGATCTGTTTTTTCAGCCACTGCTCATTGCAGAGAAACTTAACATTTAGATTGAAAAAACTTGTAAATCTCTAGGTTGAGTCACTGTCAGTCTTTACTTCTTGCAAAACTAGGGTATGCAAATTCAGACAACTGTTCATCAGAATGCTGTAACTAACTAACTAACTAAATAAACCAAATCCTGTGCTGGTGCGACATTTGAGAAAGTTGGCTGCACCAGTGCTACCCCAGTGGAAAAGTTGGTGTCGAGCCCTGCACAGCCTCTTGTACACATGTAACAGTGTATAACCTACTCTTCTCAGCTCTCTTACTTCTTCTCTTTATTCCCTCTTTTTGCTCCATTTCTGTCCTTCTGGCTTACCCCACCTCTGCACACCTCTAGACCTTGACAAACCTTTAGCAATGTGTAATTAAGCATCATCTGCTCTCCTAAATCCTCTTTATCTCTCTCTGTCCTTCTCCTTTCACGATACTTCTGGCCTCCTCCCAAATCCTATTCTCTCCCTCCCTCTCTGGTTAACAGGCAGCATCAAAGCGTTACCACTGCCGTCGTTTTGCATCTCCTCTGCATTTGTAGTCCTTACTCTGATCAAAACAGTTTCATCCTTTTGAATATGGAGGAACTAAAATTAATAGCCCCTAAGGTGTTTGTTTGGGTTTGGATGGCTGTTTGCAGAATAAGCTGGAAGCATCACATTGACTCACTTGTGAACTAATTCTTTCTCTCCTTTATCCTGTTCCGCTCTCTTTCATCCCTCTATGAAGATCTGAGTGTTGTCTGGTTTCTTGAGTTCAGCTTAACGACATCAGTTCGACGGTACAAACAGAGGAGAAAACAAGTCTTACTAAAACATAACCTTATCACTGTAACCAAGCCATCTGGACCAACTCGAGATGATTTACGCGGGACACAGATGTTTGCCCAAAGAAAACAACCCATCCTTTGAGCGCAAATGGGGAATATTTCTTCCTCACTCACGAATGTTGTAACAGCAGAGTACCCCAAAGCTGAGGTTATTCAGCTATTGCTGATTATGTGGTTGTACTCTAACAATGTGGAGTTGTTTTGTTCTTTGAATCTCCTTCTTTATTTTTTTTTTCTCCTCAGCAAAAAATCTTTATATTTTTTCTTTCCCTTTTTGCCGCTGTGTTTATCTCCTTTGTTCTGAGAGAACATTTTCAAAGCTGATGAAGGTGGATGCTGGAGGGGATTTCATTGAGGAGATGGAAAGAGAAAGGCGATGGAGGGTACCACTGCTATGCAGGCACACACAAACAGAGGGGCAAACACACATGTGTGTTGAGACACACTTGTTTGAAATTGCAGAGGGGTGTTAAAATAAGAAAGAAGTGAAGGAGAAGGGGGGACTGTTCCACCAAAGAGGCAAGAGAAAGAGCAAATCAATGGAGGCATGATAATGAATTATTTCCTCGCCAGAGAGGGAGTTAGAGGAGAGAGATAAAAGCAGACCACATGCTGTGCCACTAACAGCCTAGGGGCTGCTGCCTGTGAATTATGGCGCGTTGGAACACACTTGCTGCCCTCGGGACCCGCTGGTTGCAGAGGAAAGAGAAAGGGGAAAAAATAGAAATAAGAAAGCCGCAAAGAGACGGGGGGACCAGAAAAGAAATGTCGAAAAGGGTAATAGGTCAAAGCAAAGCCCCTCGAGTCTTTAAAAAGCATGGATTTACATCTAATTAGAGACATAAGGATGATATTTAAGTGGTGGAAATGAAAGAAGTGCAGAAAGATGAGGGAAATGGAGAAGCTGGGAGGAGGGGTGCAGTGTTAGATGGAATTATTCAGCATGTGTAATTATGAGAGATATTAGACGTCTGGTAGTAAAGTCAGTGTGTCACCAATGAGATGTCATGTCTTAATGATCTTTATATGATGTTCCAGATGTACCGTGAGATTTTTACAAGTGCGTTTTTTCCTCATTACAGCATGATGTGCACTCAGAGGGCACATTGCTATGAGTCGTACAGTCCAATGAATTACATGCACAATTTGTACTTCACTGCACCATGTTTAACATACCCAAGGCAGACATTTGTCTAATTCCTATCTTTGTTCTTCCTCAACAAAGGGCTCCTGCTGAGATCATCCCAATTTAGATTCTTGATTTAGATTAAATCTTTACAACTTAAAATCAGTTTTGGGAAATGTGTCAATATGTACTTTAATATTCAAATATCCTGTTGGTGACTAAATAATGGTTCAAATAAGAATTGAAGGATACATTTAGACAATCTGTGGCTGCAGTCTGCTTGTGGTTGATTATCTTACTGTTATCTTAACAATAGTAACCTTTACTGAACTTAATATCATTGCATTATTATTCTATTTTTTTTGTCTGCAACTCTTACAGTTTAATACATCATCCACTTCGCTGTTAAATACTTTTTGCTTTACTCGCTGTTGTAATTTAGATTTTGTGAGAACTGACTTTGCTTCAACTTGCCTCATCTACTCCATTTATTAATTTACTATGTTTCCCTAAAATTAGTTTCAAAATCCCTCAGAGTCTGAATTCTGAATTTGATCCATCCAGCTGTTGTTTTAGGTCTAGGTGGGGAGAGCAAACGCAATAGTGCAGTAAGAGCAGCAGAGCAAGTTTTTGTCAGTGGAGCAGATAGTCTGTGTGCTTCCTCAAAATGTGACCTCTTGCACTAAATTTGATTTTGTTGGGCTTAAACAATAAATCTATTTCCATTTAAGCCACTTCACACTTAGACTTCACCTTATTTATCTGATTTTTAATCGTAATTTTATTTTAAGGATTAAAACTGTATATATAGTTATACAGTAGTTGAAATGCGCTCCATCTAATCATAATAATTTGGTACGTAGTTTATGACACGGTTACATTACAATAGTTGGGGGCATTTTGCTGCCTAATAAGCATTTCTACTTTTTATCATTCTAGAAACCACAGGACTAAAAGTGTTACTGCACCAAACTCACTATTCACCAAAAAAATACTTACAACATGCCACTTCCTGCAAAAATTACAAACGTCCGTGTTTACATTTCTATTTGTGTACATATTAAACAAAGAAGATATAAAATAATCAATAATAAGCTTTAGAGGTACTGGTATTTTTTTCCTAACTTTGGAGATAGCCAGGCTAGCTCTTTCCCCTTGCCTCCAGTCTTTATGCTAAGCTAAGCTAAATGTCTCCTGGCTCCAGCTCCATATTAAACACATAGACATGAGAGTAAGTGAATAAACCTATTTTTAAGTGTGTTTTGGGGGTATTTTGGCTTTACTGTGATCGCAGACAGTAAAGAGGTGACAGAAAATGAGAAATGAAACAAAAGTCTCCCAGCTGAATGTTGTAATTACATGGCAAATGTCTTAACCTGAAGCCCCCCAGGAAGTCCTTTAATCTGTTCTCTCTCTTTCTCTCTCTCTCTCTCCGGACTGTGCAATATTCATTTTCTGTTTGGCGAGTGAGTTGGAACACCAGAGAGAGGGAACTATGACACACAGTACAGACAAGTCCATCATGCTTCGCTAACACGTATGGACAGGGATCCAATTTGTTTTCCAGGTTAACAAGACTCCAACAATAACTGTCAGCCATACCACTGTGGTCTGTGTGATTTCACCCTGAGGCGTGACACTCATGTGTTACTATTAAACCACTGTACACACAGTACATGTCAACTCTGCAGATGTTTACAAAGCATGGATGTCTGAGTCGAGAGCTTCACCAAGGAGTGCTTAATATTGCCTCTAAAGATGTGCAAGTTAGTGTAGTTGTAACATCATAAAACTGACTGCCCACTGTCCTCTGACACCCTTTGAGGACAGGACTGGCTAATGTTTTTTTCATTTAAATGCAAGCAGTAAATCACTGCTTCTTTTTGTATTATGAGCATCGACAGACAGGCCGACCATCCAAAGTCATCTTATGTTTCTCATTTTTTCGTTTTGCTTTTCCCCTGCTCTCCTGTTTCCCCCTTTTTCTGCACTACAGATTTCCACCTGACTGCAATGTTTACACTCACACATAATGCAGTTCAAATAGGTGTATATTTCCCATCGCAAAAATCACATCCTCACATTTTGGATTTTCATATTATTTACAATACTCTTCTTCTTCACTGACATCGGTCTTTACCTTCTCTCCTTTCCTCTCATGTCATTGAGTACATTAGCTGCATCAGTTAAGAGTTGTACTAAAAAGATTTGGTTGTTACAACAGCCACAGTTGCTATGACTACTCACTAGGGATCTCTTACTATTGTATTCAGAAGAGACTGCTGAATGACCACTGGTTGGAAGGTGTTATAGGAGTATATGTGCATGACTGCATGCATGTATACAAGGTATGTGTGTACAGAACCAACAATGCATTGGCCGATTATTTAAAATGGTAATCTTAGTACGGGTAAAGAAACTTTGAACAATGATGTAAACAATAAACAATATTGCCCCAATGGAAAAAATATCTCATTTCAAACAAAATGTTGAATATGTTGTTAATATGTTGTTTTATCACAAGTGGGATGAATAAATAAAAATATTTTCACAACAAAGCAAACCAACCACTTCCAGCATGACACAGATCACTTAAAACAAACAACAACAAACAGCAACACACCTTATCAGCCACACAACATTTGGCAAAAAGCATCAGAGCCACACAGAAGATGTGTGACCAAAGCCCCAACCACCCCTCACCTCTTCCAGCAGCTACTCGACACTAGATAATTACTCAGGAATACAGACAACACTTTGACAGTGCCAGGAAGCTCCTCATACACACACACCGGCAATTAGCTGCAAAGGTCCACTGAGCTGTAATGAGGCAGTGGACAGTAGCTAGGAGAGAGTGGGCAGGGAGGACAGAAAAGGAAAGAGGAAGAAAGGAAAGGACAATAAAGAGAAAGTAATAGGAAAGACGATATGTGCAATGAAAGGAAAATAGAAAAGATGGGAGGATGAGGTAGATAAAGCTCGGACAGGAAAACAATAACAAGCAAAGGAAGATAGAGGGAATGTTATTGTGTTTGTGCAGAGGGAACCACCAAGACCTCCAGTTCAAAGTCACTGTGTTGGTAAGAGCTTAGCTGGAGGTCTTTCACCCACTTGGCTGTCAGAGAACAACAGGCTCCTGTTGTTAAAGTGATATCTGATCTCAGCAAGATCATTTGTGCAGATTAAGGGCAAACTTGAGAAACATGAAGGATCAAACCTTGACAGGAGCTACCAGGCTGCAACAAAAAGATATAATCTTGCTGCAGAGGCATCAGGGCCGTCTTGGAGCTTCACTGGAGACGTACAGGTGTAAAATGGACACAGAGCAGGAAAAATACTTCATCCTGCTGGACCAGCTGCATTTCTGCTCTGACGTAACCTTCATGATTATTTAATTCAGTAGAAAAACTTTAAATGTGAGTCTAATTTTTGTACGTGTAGTGCTGAAGAGAAAACCCCATCTTGTAGACATTACACAACAAATCTGCATCAGCAAACACATTTTGGACTCATGTAACGCTGTCAGAATTCTTGTTATATCAACGTAATGGGAAAACACTGTTTACAAACATAACTGGTGGGTCTGAAATAGTCTTTCTGAACAAATCAGCAAAACCTTTTACTGACTGTTTACTGAATGTTGCCTCTGATGCTGTGAAAGTACGTGTAGTTTTAATATGTTTTCTTTTGTTTTCCAACAATATCCTCTCTTGCAATAATACATCAACTCATAGAATCTACAGCTTTTTTTATTGCTATGTGAGGCTCTTACAGCAGCATCCAAAGTAGCTCTTGAAGCTTGACACGATATGTTTATTAATTAACATGTAGGCCTAGCTGAAACCATAATCTCTTCCAAACCTTAACCGAAGTGCTATTGTCTGGGCCCTATGATTTCCGTGATCATGGAATTGCAGATGGAATTGCGGAATTGGTCAATGAAAATGGAAGCTATTGAATTGACTGTAATTTGACTGAAATTCTGTTTTTAGGGGAAAGAGAACAACTTCTCTGGGGATAACATTTCGGAGGGGTGGCTAATGCGTGGGACCACCTGTACGTCACTTCACAAACATTCCCATCCCCCTCCTAAACAATGCGAGCATGTTGAAGCGGCTGCCCAAGATGCTGGTAAAGTCAGCAAAAAAACTACCTCAAACACTTACCTCAAAACACGGAGCCGAGCAGTTTACAAACTAATTCTGTGCACCAGGTGATATGCTGTTTTTGCAAATTCTGTCAACATACTGTTGATTGTGTAGACACGTGCAAAGACCACTTGGGGTCTAAAGCCCATGTTAAAACAAAGAAAAACATTGTGCTTCGGAATTCCAATAAATTAAAAAATGGAATTTGGGAAAAATAAAAGGGATTTCATAGGGCCCTATATTGTTGTCTGAGTCTAACCACACATATGACCGAGGATGTGAAGCCTCATATCATTTGCTGACCTTCCTTCCTGAGCCTGAGCCATTCTTAAATGTACTGTATAATTTCTATGAGACAGGGTCGCAAATGAATAGGTTGATTCATTGAATCAATGAAATAAAACCACTCTCTGTTCCAGTTCTGGTTTAGTCCCATCTGCCATAACAACTCTTAACTATCGCTGATAGTATGGATACACTTAACTTTATGTTCATCAATTTTGGTTTCCATTCATTCTGTATATGTAAGTCAGATACATCAATTATCTAGAGTAAAGGATAGTGCACACACTATGGAAACATTTTTCCCTCTTAGGGTTAATACAGCTTTATCTATTAGTTTTATCTAATGTTATCTGTTACTGTTTACTTCCCTTTCAGACCATTCATGAAGCCAATCATTTGTTTATGCTGTGGTCCTGCTTAAATAAATGCAAATATTTCCCTCATTTTTTTGGGTTTACTATCAGTGCAAAGTAAACTGAACCCTTTTTTGTAATTTTATCTCTTTCAGCAATTT
>JAQFJA010000006.1:19336774-19354010 GCA_029874485.1 Naso brachycentron
TCTACAAATAAATCAGTCAGGTGTAATTTTTAACACCTCTCAGCAATCAATGGCACGTATACGTACACATCTGTATACAAACACCTGCAAAGACATGCACACCCAAGCAAGGAGGTGAACTGGAAACACAAGTAAAGTTCACACCATCTGCCTTTCCTGCCCTCACCCCATCAACACACACACTCACACAGTCCACCATTTTCATAAAAACCACTGCCAGCTTCTGCTCTACACACACACATGCAAGCACAAATACACAAGTTAAGCATCCCCATCATCACCACTCACTGCCTAAGACACCTTGCTGCTGCTTCCTCTTGATTTAATCAATTTGCACTTAAAGCAAGTCAAAAAGCTGCTGATTCAACCAGACGCTCCACCTTGATCTTTCCTGACTCTGTGAGCTTAACTGGAACCTTTCTTTCTTGTTGCATCTAAGAGTGGGTTTATGGACCCATGTGCTTTGGGGTTATCGCTCACACAGGTACAAGCAGAGCATTTAGAGGCCCCTTTTTTTTTTTTTCTTTTTTGTTTTAGAGCCTCTCAAGCTCATCTGGCAAATGCCAATGGTAATATAATACACATCAAACTTGAGTCGCATATCCAGATACTTTTGTTTTTTATCATGAAAAGGCTAAATTAACATCAGCTCCTACTCCGTCACCCACATGTGTTGAAGTTCTTGACAAAGGAGCAACTTCAGTTTGGAGGTCCCTCTGTCAGTTGATTGCTCTACAAAATTTCAACACTCTTTGGCGGCCACAGTTTTTGCCCAAGGAGGATAAAATCTGGCATGGAGGTCCAGTGTTGGCGTGTGAAGGTGTGTGTTATATTTATGCTAATTAGCTGAAAGGGCGCGTAGCAATATGAGTGGCCTATTGCAAAAAGGCGCATAACTCCCAAATGGATTCACAGACTTGCACAAGATTTAGTGGAAAGTTAGACATGAGGCAAATGACAGCTGATTAACTGATCGAGCCAAATGGTTAAAAAGGGGGCGTGGCAGTGGGAGTGGCCTATAATAAAAAGGCACATAACTTCTTACCAGATTCATGTAACACGGCCAAACTTTGCACACACAACCGCACACACACACAACCACACACACACACACACACTTTCTTTGGTCATGGTTTGCTCCGCCCCAACACCTTAGGCCCGCCCCCTTCCATAACTCATCAACCGTTTGTCATAGACTCTACTCTCTTGTGGGAGGCATCATTGCAGACAGAAATTTTTCATTTGTGATGTGTTTGTAACTTTATGATGGCATGTGATGCCTAATGCTGCATTCCAGAAAACTGGGAAGTTTGTCATATCCCATTTGGAGTTTTTGAGGTCGCCACTTGCAGTCAGAGTTCCTACTTGTGAAGTTGGGGCAAATCGATCTACTCCAACTTCACAAGCAGGAACTCCGACTTCCCAGCAGTCTGGAATGTAGCCTAAGACATTTTTAACTTCTGGTTGCAGCTACTGAAAATTTGTGCTTGTTTAATTGAAGATGGTTTTGTATTATGTTCAAATATAATACATATATGTATTCATTTTTTCCTTGTAAATAAATTCGATTAGATTTACCATTGTAAAGTTAATTTGACAGTAATAAAGGAGTTACTAGCACATCAACCCCTGTTCACTCCTCACACAGTACTGTCTTTTAAGTCACAGAAAATGCAAATGGCAAAAACTGGTTAAATTTCACTGACTGCATCTGTCACGTATTGGTTTCCTTAAAATATGCTGTTCTGGGATCAAATAAAAAAATCAGTTTTGGCTTAAAAGCAAAGTTTAACTTCTAATTTTATTTAGTTGAGTCGAAACTGTCTTTTTTAATGTATGGCATTATGTCTCTTTTTTATTATCTTTGAAGTTAACAAGCTGTGTTATTTTCCATAGAAACCAGGGCAAAAAAGGAGAATGTTGGCTGCGATGTGAGAAAGCAATTGCTCTACATAAATGAACTCGATGTCAAGGTGGAGGTAAAAACAGCAGGAAATGGTGACAATGAAATCATAACAGATTAAGAACTAAGCATGTGTAACAAACATTATCACTGTGAAGGCCTTTTTACCATTACAAGTAAATGAATACACAGTCCAAAGGGACTTGGCTGACTTGCTTTGTCGTTGAGTTGGTTAACATTCTAAGAGGGGTCAGTTTTATTATCCCTCTGTGGAATAAGGCTAAAAAACCACACTGGCTTAACTTGAGACCCAGTCCAGGCCTCTATAATCAAACTGCTGAAAACAGAAATTGAATTTGCCTCGAGTATAATCATATCTCAACTCTCAGCATATTCAATAATAGAGGTAATGCACTGTTGTCGGAGAACAAAAGTCCCTTAATTACATAAAGGCAATTCCAGGGCTGAAGCATGCGCACGTGCGCACACACACACACACATACACACGCCTTACAGTACATTATAGTAGCTGCCACCTACTCACTCTGAGGAGCCGGTATGCAGGCAAACATTAACTGTCTGTCTCATTTAAACACATTATATGTGCTTGTAAATAGAACACTGTCAAATGCATACACACAGAGATACGGCTTAAAACAATTAATCTATCTAAAATTACTGTGATGAAACATTATACAAACTGATCACCCCAATTTTTACACCAATTTTACAAATCGATTTACTGTTCAGTCATTGATTAATAAGAAAGTATGACTGGGTCTAGCTTTTACGTTTGCTGTTCCACTCCGTTTCATATTGCAAATTCCGAAATTAGGACAGTTAGTCCGACAAATCAAGACATGGACATTCAGGATCACTATGCTCAGATAATGAGTGGTGATCTGCCATCAGCCCGTTCCACAAAGCAAGCAGAATTTCTCCTAATGCTCCAGATGGCCATTCCAACTATGAGCCTGATGTGCAAGTTGACTTTTTGACGTAAGTTATTTGTTAAACACCATCCTTTTGTTTTTTGTGACCCACCACTCTGTCCTACAGGTTGATCAAATTCACCTGCCACCTCAAAAATCTACCAGCGTTTGGCCATTTGTGGATGAATCTCTCATACTTTTTAGACCTGATACCAAATTTAATGTAATTATCTTTGTGTCTTTACAGACTTCCATTAAGTTGTATGAAAATCAGACCATTAGCACTCAATCCAGCTGTCAAAAACAAAACAAAGCCAAAAAAAAAAAAATGAAGAAGAGGCAAAAAACAAATCAAACCAAACACATAATGTAATAATTGACAGACCAGTCAATATGAAAATAATAAACAGTTGCAGGGCAGTAAAACAGGCCACGGATATGTGTCGTCTAACCTGACTTGGTTACATTAACTACTTCTTTATCCTAACTAAGCATTCGGAATTTGCTAGAGGAAGCCGTGGTGTTGGGAAAGTGCCAGGTACCAACCTCAAGGGAAATGTGTGTATAAGGGGGTGGGTGGGGGAAGAAGACAGGCACTCAATTCCTTTTTATCCAGTTTACTAATTGTTCTGCGTGTCTCGCAAAGCATCTGTCGGAAATGCAAAATAGCCCGGCTCCCTTGCGACCTTGCTGTTCATGTCAAGGTCGGGGACGATTACAAGATGGTTTGTATTCTCCAAGCATGGGAGATTAAATGCTTAGCAACAACCGTCCAGCAGCAGTTGCCCCCGGTGGCTGTTCTTTCTTTTTCTCCCTCTTGTTTACTCCCTTCCTGCCTCTTTTTTCACTCCAGACCCTTTTGCTCTTTTTGATTTTGCTCAGAGAAAAGAGTACATGAACAGCAACCGCTCAAACGACAGAAACAATAGCGCATAAAAGTCACATCTACAATGTACAAGCTGTCTGACATTTAGCTAAGTCCTAGCTTGCACTCATCCTCACTGTAAGTCCTTTGTCTCTCACTCTCTTGGACCATGCTGGCTGCATTGTGGCTTGCTTAAGAGGCTAAAAGTGTAGTTTGATAATCCTCCCTGTCTGAGCTGCAGGCACAGTGCTCATAAATGGCTTTTACAAGTTCGGGCACTCTGCGGTGCCAGGACAATGTCAGTCTGACCATCCAGTGTCAAGTTCTGTCACTCAAGTCCTTTCTCTGTTATTCTTTATTTGTTCCTAAGTCTTTCTCTCTCTTTTATTTTTTACATGTGTACTCCACGATTCTTTGCCAGTTCCCGTCTGGTGATGAGCTTTGCTGAGCTTCAGGGAAAATGAGACCAGCATTGTCCACCACAATCAGAGATTTCCAGGACATGCTTTGCAAGGAACGCTGTCTGTAATTGCATGGGAACATGAGGGATTTGTACAAAGTGTTAACACCATTTTGCCTTATCTTTCTGACATTTTTCACCACAAAAAGATAGGTTTCGCCTTTCATTTCCTTTTATGCAAGCCTAAGTGGATGAGAGCATAACTGGAGGCGCAGCACTACTGTCTGCCTGACTGACTGCCTTTTCATTTGTTGAAGAAGCCACAATCTTGTCAGTCTCAGCCCTTGTCGCATCATTGTGATAAAGCCACTGGTTATCTGAATCCAGAGCGAGGAATACAATCTGTATGCATGCAATCACATAAGCATCATACAGTATGCTCGCATAAAGAACACAGAACACAAAACGGAGGGGAAAACGATAGAGTCAATTATGTCACTTCACTTTAAAAGCAAAGCACTTGTACAAACCCTTGCTATATTTAGCAACTAAAATATACCTCAGTATATTCATACCTGAGGCTTGACTTCAAAGCTCTTTAAATCCTTTAAACGTTTAAAGGCAATCAAAACAGCATTTATTTATTTAGTATTTAATCCAACTCCAGAGAGAGAGGGAATTTGTTTTGTTTGTTTTTGATACGTTCTCATAAGAGAGACGGAGGGACACTGCCGAGCTTCTTACTAATTAGACTAGAGGAACCTTTGCCCTGCCTATGTGGACTCACTGCCTGCAGAGCTGCTATGTTACAAACCACCCTGATCCACAGAAACACAGACACTGCAATCACCAACCCTTCAGGATATCAGTGCGTGACATTTACAGAAGCAGAGAGTGGACATTTTTGGCAAGCAGACAACTTTTGTTAAATGTAGCTCAGCCCCACAAGTGTCCCTGTGTTGTCTTGTCATTTCACTTATGTGAGTATAGTTGTGACATGGACCTCTTGGCAATTGGTTCCACTTTCAGATCGTCCAATCATGCTCAATAGAGAACATCGATTGATGATCCAATCGTGCGAGGGGGTGGGAGGAGTTATGTTACTGCACGGCAGCGAGAACTTAAAGTCAGTATTTTGTGCAGGTGAGGAGAGAGGATTTTTCTGCTCCATCTGTAACGAAAAAAATGCTGTTGTATGCAGCAGGCATGGCGTCAGGATTTTAATTCTGGCTAGGCCTTACATTTACAAAAGTTAACACTAATGGACACAGAGCTGAAAATCATTCCTGCCTTATTTCTGTCTCTATAATGCACCATTTCTGTGGTGACAAAGTTTATAAATTGACAGCGCAGTGCACCGCTCTCACTCTCTCTCGTCAAAAGTCAATTTAGCTCACCCAGCTGACCCCTCTCTCTTTCTCTCTCTCTCATTCTCCACTGCAGAACCGCACTGTATGATCTGATCACTCATTGGCACATTGGCACCCACTGGCCTAAGTAACTCATTACAAGTAACGTTCATGGTAATTTTTTTAAAAGCTGTAATTCTACTTGCACTCTGGTACATTTTATTAGACAGTAATCTACTTGTTACTTCATTACATTTGTCAAATACTTAAAAAAACAATCCCTGTCCACATCTGGCCATCCTTTAATACAAATATCTAAAAATGACAACAGTTTCACTTTTACTTGTGCCATATTTCAAAAGAGTAATTGTACTTTAACTCAAGTATAGATTCTCAGTGCTCTGCCCTTCACTGAATGTACAGCTTGCGGGTGTAGTAAGTATTTGTGCTTTCGTATATGAGCTACAGCCAAAGAAAAGCTCTGTCACATCTGCTGATGCTACAGATCATTCTATTTGCTCTGAAGCAGCTGTAGATAATTAAATTCAGAGACGCGCCGTCAAACACTGTCTCCCCTGTGCCGTGCATTCGGACAAAGCGCTTCTGACGTGCACACTGAAATGGAATATCAATGGACAACAGCAGCCCTAGGTGCTGTGTGAGATATCCTGGCTTTCTCACACATAAAAACAAACAAGTCTGTTTTGTTGCGCTGTACCCAAAATAAAGTTACTTTTTCTGAGCAAACCAACTGAAATACAAAAAAAAAGGAAAAAAAAGAAAAAAAAAGAGAAAATGAATGGCAGAGTTTAGTTTACACTACCTAGAGATTTGAGACAAATGTTTCGCTCTCGGTTTTGTTAGTAAGAATTGGCAATGTTTTATAAATGTTTCCTCATGAGTTTTCCAAGAACATCCTTCAGCCGAATTAGAAACTGACAATTTGTTCACATCCTGACGTTGAGCATTAATGATATATTTGGAACTGGAAACGGGAAATAAGAATCAAAATTACTGAAAACCTGCAAAGACTGCAAAAAACCTCAAACATAATAAATTCTCTCAGCTGTCACAAAGGACCTGGGGGACAAGAAGAATACATCGTTAGGGAAAAATCCTGTGATACAGCACATGTCCAGATTCCTTCCAATAGCTGTCAAGACTTTTCACTCAAAACACAAACGTCTACCTGAGGTGGCACTGGAGGAAAGTCAGGCCTTCACAGAAGTCATTCGGATTCATTATGAGGGCATCAGTAAAGTGTTTGGAAATTTCATGGCATTTTATCCAGAAGTTGTTGAGATATTTAAATCTGGACCCAACTGGACCGACAGACCAACAACAAAATGACAAAGACGGAAAGTAACCTCTAGTTTGAAACATCCTGTCTCCACACACACATACACACACATCTACAGAAATACTACTGCATGAGCTAACTCGCAAAGATAATTATATTTAACATACACTTCGTCCCAGAGCCATTTTTCTCCATTAGGTGCCGTAAATTACTTATTACCACCATGACCTCTTTTTTAATGGCAGGTTAGCAGATACCTTGGTGTTCACTTCAGGTAATTGGATGGCTGGACACTGAAGTCATTCCAACAGCCAACTCGTGGCACAGTTTTACTGACATGTGAATGCAGAAAAATGTCCTGTTAATAACTAGCACCTTGGCTCTGTCACTCGTTACAGCTAATTTAAGGCTGCACACACAAACACACACACAAAGGAAACTAGAATTTAAGCCTATTGATGGAGGCTGAAATCGTGCCTAAAGTGCTATTAAAACAATATTCTGTAAGGGATGTGTCACTGCTTTAACCTTTTAAATGTTCAATGTGGACAAAATTTATAAAAAAGTAAAAGTACTGCAGACATAAATGTATAGATTGCTCTACAAATAAGAATAAATAAAAGTCAGCTGAATGTTTAATCAGCCTATCTGGTATTGTTAAAAAAAATTTCCAGTCAAACAGCAGTACATCACAATCATCTGATTTTCTTAATTTTACTGACTGACAAATCAATTGACTATTTTTTCCCTTAACTCCTGTAGTCTAAGACCAGAAAACAATCACCATCCCTCCTTATTCTCATTATTTCCAGGAATGATGAGCACATGTGATGGATTTAAAACTGAACCTCACTGATTTCTGAAGAGACACGGCCGATGTGCAGTCTAAATGAAGTAGCCAGAGCTGATTAAGTACACATGTCAGGTCCCTTATTAACATACACTGACACTGAATGTCTTGACATTTGTCTTGCGGTACCCCACTGATTGTGAAGGAAGCAAAAGGAAGAAGTAATTAAGTAAAACAAAGAGCTGGTTGTTGATACTGTTTGCGATCTTACCATGCATTTGTCTCCAATAATAAGGAATGCATAAGAGGGAAACATACTGTGACACCGTACCTAACTATGTGTCTGTTTAATCTGAGAACACTGCAGATTTAAATTTAAGAAAGAAGACAAAGAATGACACATCTGTTAAAGCAGTAAAATGCTGCAAGGAGAGAATGCTTAGTTGAATGAGCAAGAGCAGAAAACAATAAATTCAGTCAAATAAAGGAAAAACACAGGCGATGGGAATCAAATCCATGTAATGGAGCAACTTTGGGGCAAAGGGCAATAATCAGAGATAGACAAAAGCAGCAAACTGACATCTGAGAAGCAAGAAAGATCACGGATTAAGGAAGGGTAAAGGATGATAAAATAAAAGAAACAAACATGGATGAAAGGCATGTTCACTTACACACAAAAGAATTTGCTGAGACCCATTAATGGAGTAGGGCAGAGAGAAAGGCCGACTCCTCCACAGAGCACAGACATCCAGTCTGGGCCTCAAACAAAATGTCACTGGGCTCATCCGGCTGCTTCTGCTGATACTTCTCTGTTGCTCTTCTGATCCCCATGTATGATTGGGAGAACCGGGCCGCTGCTGCTGTTACTGCTACCTGATGTTCTCACATGAAACACGACATGCTCGATAGCTGCAGATTTCTTTCTGGGAATTTATGGGCAAATTTTATTTTTTGATTGGCAAGAGATTAGGTTATGTTCTTAGAGCAAGCTTAGAAAATGAAATGTGCTAATACACTGCATGTTGCTTCATTGGACTCCATCTGATACTTACATTCTCAGCACAGCTCTGTGTTAAAAACCTTGTAATTTGATTTTTGAAGCTTCTCAGCACCTCACTTGTAAAAACTTTTTCTTCTTGAATTGCTTTAAAACTCCGGGCCGTTTTCTTTTTTAATGGCGAGTTGGAATTTTGTAACTACAAGCTTTTCACCAAAAGTTGTAAAGTGGCAGATGTTCTGCTGTGATGAGTCATGCTAGCCACGAGCTATGGTCCATTTTGTACAAATATTCATTTATTTATTTTCATCTTTTTCAGGGTTGCTATGGGGCTGGAGCTTATCCAAGAATTCACTGAGCAATACTAAGTGCAAAAAAGTTTAAAAATAACATTAACTACAAAACTAATATAAACAGATCAATCATATTCATGAGAAGAGCAAGAAAACAACTACTTTTTAATGTTGTATGTTCAAAGTATGATCCAGGAAGGCATAAATCCAAAAAGAGTTGGTGAACTACCTGGGGACTACAAAGCTTTGACAGCACGAGGAAACTAAAGTGAGACCAGAATGAGCTGGAATTCACACAAGCCACCCACCCGTCACATGATCACACTGGACGTGTTATAGCAGGTATCTGTTTCTCACTCTGTGGGCTGCCCTCCCCAGGGGACCAAAAATGATTTGGGTGGGTGGGATGGCTTCCTCTTGTGAAAGAATGAATTTTGGATGCAGCCTCTGGACTTTCCCCATAATTAAGTACGAAGAAAAGCTGGAAATTATTCTTTGGTATAAAAATCTGACAAACTGGGCGGGCTCAAGTCAGCGGTGCTTGCAAGTTTAGAAAATGAGCTCATGCAATTATTTTTAGTCTGACACTGGAAGCCACAGGGGATTGTATGTGTTGTTTCTTCCTCAGGTGGATTAAATTAAGTATTCCACTACAATTCTACAGGCTGAGCTGAAATTCACATTTTCAGCTGTTTTCTTTTACATTCTATTGCATATTATATTGCATATTGCATTAAGTTTTTTCTTAATAAATGTGTGACATTTATTATTATTATGGTTTTTTTTTCAAATATATGTAATAAAATATCAAGACTTAGTGTCTATAAATCAATACAATATCGTCATGCAAAATATCATGATATTACACTGTGTTGATAGTATTTGCGTTCAAATAAAAATGTGTCTATCGTATCAACATCATCACAGGAATCAAGCTAATTTCACCTACATTGTGAAACGCACTACTGATTTCATCCCACTGACAAATCTTCCCCTGTTTTAATGAAGGGAATTAATTGGATTAAGTGCTTAATTAAATGTATGTGTAAATGTATGTAAGAAGATGTTTTTACATCAATATTCATGGATCCAAACATTCATACAACAGTAATCCACACTCACATTGAATACAAAATAACCTGAATGTCATGCTTTGTTCATGAAAACTAATGTTACGCAGGTACTGATTGCACACCATCTGCTCCAACTCCACATGGATCAAAGTTATACATTGAGTGTACTTTGCATTTTCTTACCTGATACTGTGGAGGTGTATATGCAAGATTACATGGGCCAGTAGCAGAAAAGTACACTTAAAAAAGTCACACATAGCTGCCTGTGATTGATCTGTAAGAAGCTGGTTTACAACGTCTGCTATATTATTTACTGAAATTTTACACTTGCTGCAGTTTCAACTAAGGCGACAGCTATATAGCAGGCTTGAGCATCAGTCCTCTTCAGCTGCCACACTCATATTTTCACATTAATGCCAGCACAGCCAAGGATGAAATAAGCTCTCAAATGTATTTTCTGCAGAAGGTTTGAGCAAGCATGTGAGTGTGGGAATATAATCTCTACTGGAGAAAAAAAATTTAAAAATTAAAAAAATCCTTCACATCTAAAAAGTCTGTAGTCTGTAGGAAATCGTTTGAAAAGAAGGAATCTCCCTCCTGTGGCCCACACACAGGTCTTTGGAGCCATATCATCTTAATCTTCAAGGACTAAATTTGATTTTCATGGTTTTTTTTGTGAGTGTGTCTGTAAACATGCATGTATGTGTGTGACAAAGAAAAAAAGTGCAGCTCCGGTCTGTGTAAAAGCGTTTGTTTACCCTATTAAAACAGTTTTTCCATAGCTTTAACACCCTCCCATGGTATAACACCAAAACACTCCATTGCTGCTTATTATCAACAACATCTTAATCCCTTCGATCCATCTTCAGCCTTTCACTATTTATCTCTCTATTTATACATCTCTCTACAGTATATACTGTATTTCTGCTGACACCACACCTGCGCATCCCTCCCTGCAAGGCTCTGAGGGAAAAGAACCAAACGCCCCCGATAGCCAAGATGACTAATAGCCCCCGCAGGGCGAGAGGCCACAGAGGTGAGAAAGAAAAGATCAAGGGCTGCGTCGTCTTACATGGCGTGTAAGAGCTTCCTCTGTTGGGTGGGCACTGGCTTTTTAACGCTCTATTCACACAAAGACAGTGCTGTGATTGAAATTCCTTCTGTCCATTTTGAGGGCCTCAATATTGTTGGCCACAACAACATTCTTTTCAAACAAACAGTCATCAGATAAAGAAAAATGCTTCTCTTCACTATTTGAAAAGAACTGTGATATATCCATGGCGTTATGTTTAGAGATGTACATACTGGGTCATAAATTACTGCTTAAAGAGTAACTAAACCCCTAAACCACTTTTTTCAGCTGAAAACCGAGGCTAAGAAGTTTTTAGTAGTTGTAAAATAAATCTTGACATTTTAGTGAAGATTAACAGACTTTGCCATATTCCGTTATAACTGTGTGTAGCGACTGCCATCTACTGGTCGAAACCTGACTATGCAATGCAATTTTTTAATGCATTGTAATTGGCTGATCAGGTGAAATGTGATGCGCTAGTGCTCGCTTTCATCATCAACCAAGTCCTGCACCTCACATTCTCTAAAAAACCAACGGCTCACAATTTGCAAGACTGTTGTGAGAGGACACACGCCCAGTCACTCTAACATTACTCTTTCCCACACCCGCACATCACCTAGGAAACAGTACACACACACACATACACACTAGCGCACACCAAGAAACACACAAAAGACACACACACACAGCCATAGATTAGTGTAATAAAACCTAAATCCATGATCAATCTGACTTCTCCAAAACCTAAATCGTGTTACTGCCAGTAACACATCAGCCAAAACTCTGGGGGTTTAGTTACACTTTCATAAACAATTTTGTATTGGCTTGTAATCAAAATTAGGACACAGAATTACACAGCAATTGTAAATAGAAAAACTTCTTATTCAGCACCACAAGAGATGAGACTGGTATTTATTTATTTTTTCTAGTCTACAGAAAAGACCAAAACCAACACTGTCTTTCAAACTTTCTCACTGCCTGTTACACTTAATGTTTACTTGTTAAAAAACAATGTGTGAAAAACAGGTGACACAGTCATTTTTGATGAGATGCTCAGTTAATTTCCAAAACTGCTGTGCACCGTAGTTTTAAACGGCTGTTTCTGAAACAGGACTAAAAAGTGTATTTTGAAGATCTATTTTCAGCCGCAGATTTGTACATATTTGGTGCTCTGGTATTTCGAACTTAAAAACCGTGTATGTGGGATTGAACATGTCACCCAGGGATGTCAAAACACTGCTGAGCTTTTAATAGTTTCTGGACAGCAGCAGACTCTGTAGCACAAAGGAATTAGCTTAATCAGACTACGGATATACAGACAATGCTCTTTGTTGATTAGGAATTACATAGTTTATGTGCCGCTAGCTCATGCTTACATAAAACATCACAGTTGTATGTGTACGTCTGATGATCTAGTTCTGTAAGCACAGATTCTGTGTTAAGGTTAATATGATACTACGTGATGGAGTACATACACATCAAATATACTACTGTATGTCAGTGACAGGTAAGCACTCTACCTGTGGGCGGCAGGCTGCTCTTTTTAAAGTGACTTTACTTAGCCTGCAAATGCCGGTTACAAAAAACAGGGATGATGAAATCTGCTGCAGTAACCAGCCTTAAACTTAAGACAATCAAGCACTCAACAGATCAAACCTGAGATGTTAAACAAAATGCTGATATTGGAGGATGATGCAGAATTTTGGATTGTGTTGATGGCTGAAAACAATTTTTGTAATGTAGCAAATATTTCTCTCTGTACAACACAGCAGGAGCATGACTAATGTCAGGAAACTCTGGTTGAAGATGGATCATTGTTGAAAAATGTAAAGCAATAAAACGCTGGTTAGAAACAAACGTCAACATAGAACACATTATTTTCTTCATTACAATGACCTCCTGCACTTATATGTAAATATGAAATATGCAAATATGAAACCCAGTGGGGAACATCTGTTGCGTGTCTTAACACTTTTGACAATTTCAGTCTCTTCGAACTATCCGTCCGATAAAGGCAAAGAGCTGTCAAAACAGTCTTACATGGGACCCTGGCATGTCCCAACAGCAAACTGCAGCACACACGTCACTACTGCGTTTGTGCAGGCATACACAGGCTGTTTTGTTGCACATTGTACACTGGTAGCATGTTTTACCCTTTATAATATTCTCAGCTATATAGATATGATACTAATTCCTCCACTGACATTATAATTGGTATCAGATATAAATCATGAACCGTAGAACTGCTAATATGGATTTTTTTATTTTTTTTTAGAACCAGCGGGATGATTTTTGTCCTTAAAGTGTTTTCAAAAGCTTCTATTACAGGAAAAAAATAATAAATTTCACATCTACAAGATGAAAAACGAGTGGGAAACTGGCTGAAAAAGTACATCACTTTTGAAACTCCCATTTGCATAAGATTAGTATTATCAAGGGGAATTCTGCCGTGGAAGACATAGAAAATTCACGCAAGATTAGAATCCCAGATGATCAGCACCATTATTACAAATCACTGGGTGTCCCCCAGGTAATATTAGTCCTGTGTGAATGGAGATTTTCACTTCACCTAATCTCAAGCTTTGCACTTCCACAGACCATTGCAGGAGTAAAGGATATGCACACTAAAATTACTGTGTGAAAAATGTGTGCAGACATAGACCCAGTACATTCTCTATTGATTTTTTTACGCTTTTGTAGCTGCATAAATATACAATAAATATATATCTATAACTACAGCTGCCAACTGCCTGCTGTGTACTTTATTCATTTTTCAGCAAGTTTTTTCTTTAATTTTGCAGGGTAAACACGGACAATGTTTATCAAAATGTTCATGTTTCATCATTGAGATACCTTTCAGTATAGCAAGACTGTAATACAGACAAGGAATATCAATTTAAAGCGTCCCCGTCTTAAGTGTGTAGATGCAGCTTCAGCGCTAACACTTTTATAACTTGAACACTCTGTCTCGACTTTAAAATAACAATCACAGAATGAGCAGCTGAGAAACCTGACTCTTGTTTAAACACTGAGGCAACATTATTCTGATGATGATGGCATTTGACTGTAGTCACAATATACTTGACAGCATATAAACAAGTGGGACTTGCTTGCTTGTTTGTACTTTCCTTGCTCTTTTATTGTTACAGAAATATTTACTGAGATGTGGCACAAAACATATCTCTGCCTGCAGCTTCACACTCTTCAGGACTCAGTGACTCTTAAGCAGCATGTGTGGCCTCATATAAATCTTTACAAGCCACATGAAATTTGGGATTTTCTGATAATGCCATACACAGATGTGATAGTGTTGGGCATACAGTTACAAGACAGTTCAATATATTTAACTTAATCTGCTAAAAACATACATTGTTCTGTATCTATCTACTCCATACATTTGTTGTATTGGCACATGTTAAAAAAAGAAAAAATGAACATGAACAATGAGTCAGCCTTAACACCACAAGGAGAGTTAATCAGACTGATCCTAGTGCGCAGAGGCGACCTTAGCAGTGTAAAACTGATTAATTTCAGAAAAGGATGGGAAAAGTAACTTTCCATTGCCTTTGCACACAGGCAAAAAAGTAAAATATGAGGCCAAATTACAGAAATTATGGTTATGAAAGAGTTCAAGGAGAGAGCATCTTCAAAAATAAAATATACCAGATGTGCTACTGTGGTCCTGGTAACACTGATAGTAAACAGAATACTTCCAATGTGAATAATAAGAGGGAAAGATAAAACAGACATGTATGCAGAACTAAAAGAGAAAGAAGATAAAGAAAAAACTGCAGGATGAGACAGACAGGGAAAGGTTTCGACTTAGAAATCAAAGTCCTTCAAGAAAGCTGGGGGGGATCTGGAGGGCTGAACAGGTCTTCATGAGACAGAATATAAAGGTTAAAAAACACACAGACCCACAGTGCTAAAAGCTAAAAGCTGGACTAAAATCTGCCACACAGCTCTCAGTTTTAAAAGCATGGTTCCCCCAGCCTTCAACACTCAGGACCCAGAGAGCTCCTGTTTACTGAATCATGATGTTTGTTTTAGTAGAATTCATCCCTTTATGGAACCAACTTCACAGCAAAGCTTAAACTGTCATCAGTAGATGTATAAAAGCCCATTTAAATGAAATCTATCTCACTACTGCTACCTAAATGTTGGGAACTTCAATAATGTTTGTGAAGTCAGCCTGAAAAAATCTATTTAGGAAAGGACCAGTGTTTGCAGTACAAAACATGGATGAGTTAGTTGAAAATCCTAACAAATGCACGTCCTTCCTTTTAGGGCAGAAAGGCATGATGGGTATGAAAATGATGTGACTCTACAGCCTCTGTTATTACAGGATCTGAAGGGCTCCCCAGTAAACACATGCAGGAGAGACAGCACTCTTCATCACTACATACACTACATATACACTTCATAGATACACAGCAGAGTTTAGTGCGCTGGAGCAATTTTCATAAGCCCAAAAGGTTTGGTGTTTTTTCAAAAATCTGTTTACTTGTAAATGTCTGTATCCCAAAGTTCTACACTCAACTATCATGTGCTTTCATGAAAACTGTCCGACTGTCAGTGCATCAGATTATCCCAGACAGAGAGAGCAGAGTTTTAAGATGACTTTTGGCTACACCCATCACTGCAACGACAGAATCATTCTTCCATACTTGATGTTTTTGACATGAACAGTGATGACCAGCAATAACCCCAGCAGACACTTTATAAAGACAACGCTAAACCAGACAGGTAAGAGTAAACCCACGAATGGATCAGCCCAAAATTAGAGGTAGTGAATAATACATTAGCACTTTTTCCCTCTCACACAACTGATGGGTCTGATGTTTAAATGATGATTTGCCTCGAGGTACCCGACAGACAAAAATATATATGCTATACATACATGATATTTCCCCTAACCCATCCATCCGTCAATCTATCCATCCACCTTTCAGATTTAAATTATCAAGAGAAAAAAGAATATGCAAAGAAGGAGTCAGGCATGTACACATGAATTAACACACACACACACACACACACACACACACACACACACAAAAAACACCAGACACAACTCAGACAAAAAAGGAAGGTAATGAATAAATAAAACAGAACAACCGTCATCTAAAATAGCTCTGACCAAACTCTGCCCAGAGAGAGGCTTTCAGTGAGTGATCTCATCAGCGCTGCTGTGGGGTCTGCTCAGTGGCCAGGGGAGCTGGCGTGGTGTTGACAGCTGGCTGTCATTACTCGAGAAGTGAGGAGTGATAGGAGGACAGGAGGAGGAAAGACACAGGAAACAAAGGGAGTTAGGTGGGAGGACAGGGACGAGATGAGGGGCGTGAGGAAAAAAAAATGAAGAACACAAAGGAAAAGAGATGGAAAAGGAAGAGGGGGAGGAGATGACAGAAAAATTAAGTGACCTCTTGACCTTGATGAATTTGAGCCAGTATGCCAAATCTCTGGTGCTTTAATAAAGTTGGGTTACGTTTTGGTCTCTTTTTTTTCCCTTTATTTTCCCAAAACTAAAGCCATTGAGTGTCTTGTCTATGACTCTTGCATATTTAGGTTCTTCTTCTTTCCCTCTAGCAAAAATAATTGGCTGTAATGTCAAATAAACAATGTTAATTAGGTATAATGGCTTCAACACTATAAATATCTTTAAAACTTAAGAGTCTTGTAAGAATAAGATAAATTTAGCTTTAAAAGCAAGGTTGTAGGAGGAGTTATATAGGTGTGAGTAGTGAGACAGACAAGAAAGGGGGGCGCGCAAATGAGAATTACAAAGCAGTGGGAGAGTAAGACAAAGACCACATCCACATTACTCCAATTTAAATTAGAGACACATCAATATACAACACACAACACACTACATTAGCCCATATGTTTCTATGAGCCTCGACTACCTTGAACTTAAATTTTGCATTTTATTATGCTACTACTGCTGACATGCGCAAGAGGCCAGTTATATACGACAAACTGTTTTCCTGTGTTCAGCGGCTACACTGAGCGCTGGTTTTGGGTGAGACTAGGGCTTTGCAAGGAGAATCATGACCCCAAATGCCGGGGCGCAGAGGCACGGTTTTAAAAAGTTTCTTGACTATTTAGTTATTTTTTGAGCCATAAGTTGCTTTTTTTGTATCCTGTATTAATTAAGGATGCCACAATACAGTCAGCCCACGGTTCTTGGGTCACGGTTTCAGTTCGGTTTCGATATGCATTTTGTGCGTAAGGAGAAATAAAAGCTATGTATTTTTTCTAAAAT
>JAQFJA010000006.1:19384063-19398028 GCA_029874485.1 Naso brachycentron
TTTGGAAGGGAAACTGGAGGAGTCTTAATTATCTACTTAATAATGTATTTGCTCGTAACAGCACTTAACAAAAGAGAGAAACTCAAGCCAGATCTTTAAGAAGAAATTCAACCTTTTCCAGCCTGGTAGGAGATTTCATTACGAGAATTAATCTTCCAATGCTGACAATACACCATTAATGAACTATGACTCTTGACCTGTTTTCTTTAACATCAGGACCCATGACCTCATCACATTATATATGCATGATTGTAGTCACCTTTGTGGCCATCAGCACAATGCTTGGTTCACTATGAGAAAAGAAAATGCAAAAAGAAAAAAAACCCTGCTTGTTGTATTTGCTATTATTGCAGCTGCTGCACTGCTCTCACCCTCGCTAGCTGGCTGCCCAAGCCATTTTACATTTAAATTTGTTGAATAATAAATTATTCAGTGATTTAATTCCAAAGAAAGTGGCAAGTATATCTGAGAACAAGCAACCCACCTGCCTAGCCACGGGTGCCCTTCCCTCACTGACTTGTTTTTAAATTACATCCACGGTAGGATTCTCATTAATCTTTGTGCATTTCAAAAGGCTTCAGGGATCATAACAGATTTTAAAATAGATTCCTGTATATATCCTATGTCTATGATCACACACAATCCAGCAAGTCTGTGAGGTTATTTCGGGAGACTCCTCTCAGTGGGATATGGGTATTGGGTATACAGTAGTTTGTTACGATCACATTGTCTGTCACAGCAGCTGCACTGCTTTTATGTGTTGTCGTGTCGCTGACAAAAAAGGAGTGGATGTGGACAAAAAGCTTCTGAGAAATCTCAAATTGCATATTGAATTCTAAAAGCACACCCTCAAAGGCAGAGTCCTGGCAGAGCCCACTCGCTCATGCTGCCAAAACTCAGACGATGGTAATAGCTTGTCATATTTAGGAAAATTATGTAGGAAATACAAATGCCATATTAAAACCTTTTTTAAATTCCACTCAAAGCCCATTTGATTCATTCTTATCTTTCTTTATCCTGGCAAGGTACGCTGGTGTGATCACCGTCTGGGTTCTTTACCGACATACTGCTTTTAATGTCGTCTCATTCATTGAAACTATGCCACAAGCTTCCCAACCTGTGCCTGAGTATCTAAAAGTCTTTTTTTTCTTTAACAATCTTCAGAAACATTGATACAGAAACAAACAAACAGCTGAAGGAACAATACAAAAACACACCTTACAATGGACTTTGGCTTACAGGGAGGGGGCAAAGGTCCGTTGACACACCAACAGATCATCCAAGAAATCTGCCACACTTTCATACAATATTGCAAGTTGCTTTTTTATGCTGTTTTCGCAATCTCTCTGCACAATATGTGCTGATAGTTAAGAATGATCACAAGGCCCACATAGTTGGTGATTCATTGCCTTCCTTGGCAGATGGAAATGTCATGTCATTAAACACCTTGAAGTCTCTGCTCTCACCTTAAATGGCATGAGCTCCACACAAAATAATATGGAGGCACAGAAGAGAATTCTGCTGCAAGACATTCTATCAATTCACGAGTGCAAAAATTAAAAAAAAAAAAAATCAAGCTGACCACGGCTACTGTTTTTGAAAAGAAAAAGAAACTTTATACTTCAACATTTAAACTCTGACAAAAATATGTTGGGAAGGGCATCATCTGTATGATTCAGAGCACCAACTGCAGACAACTCATGCCATTGCAGGTAAACCATCATAAATGCATGGGATCACATCTGGCACGGACATATCACTACACTTGGGTCACAATTAAATCTCCCCTACAGACACTGAGCAGTTCTCCAGATTGTGAAAGAGGGTCATGCCACAGACAGGCTGCATGTGCGGACAACGATGCTCAGACAGGGGCCAAACCAAGGGCACAGGAACAAGCCAAGAGAGTCTATACACAGAAGCAAATGGGCAAGGGGGCAACTTCAGTGACCCTGTTCAAGAGGTCAGCAAACAAATGTGATTTATGAGAGTTTTTCCCTGTTTGTTGTATGCTGAAAGTATTCACCTGTTGGGAGAGAAGTGGGTACTAAATAAAAGCTGAGGTCACAGAGAGGGTTGAATATAAGCACAAGAGGCTTATTTTGCCTTGATCGATACTAAGCCAGACCTTCTCTTTGTAGCCGGTTACATGCGTGTGTTGGTCAATGTTGCACGTAACGCCTCACAGCCCTCAGTGTGTCAGAGTCCCACAGCCAAACACCACATGTTACGACCACAGCAAGCCAAACATGAACAGCATGTCATCAGTGTGAAAGTTTCACACAGAGAGCTGAGGAAAAACAAATAAAGTAAGGTCATTTAATCCCTTCCGTCACATTCATTCATCTGCCAATATCAGCAGCCTCCGGCCACTGCTAGGCTTGTGCCGATTGGCGATCAGATTGTTAATCGGGGATTGAAGGGCAGATAATGATTGTTTTTTCCAAAGACAACTGGACCGCCTACAAAGGCACCTTTAACTAACTTACTATATAAGATGTTATAAAAAAAAAAATCTCCCACATTTGCACCCAACTGCGATCTTCTAGAGATGTTTCTAGTGGAGTGATATGTCTGCCAGGCACAGAGCAGCTAACCAGTAGTTTGACATTGAATTAAATGTTGACATGAAGTATGAATTAATGTATTAAATGAATAAAATGTCCAAATGAGTCTGCAGCAACATCAGAATCTAATCACTGCTACTTTTGGAACAAATCTGGAACACGTGACAAACAAATGACACTCTCTTGTTGACAAACACTTAATGATTGAGTGTAACAGTGAAGTCAAGAATGATGCAATGACTTCTGACCTGATGAGGTCTATGAAAGTATTTAAGAGTGAATCTGTTTACTGAGTCATAGAAATGTGACCTGACAGCAGCTTATTAATATTTCCTCTTCCCCTGGGGTATGCAAATATACCTTGTCCTCTATAAAGTGCTGTTGAAGACCTTGCTGGTTGAGATCCAAATCACAATAATTTATCCTCAAACTCCTGGCACATATGTACTGTATATAAATGACATTGTGGTTGTGTGTGTGTTGGAGGTGGAAAAGGGGCAGACACAGAGAAACAGAGGGACAGGAAGAAGAAAGAGCTGAGCACAGAGGCATTTCATCTGAATTTAAAAGCAATCATTTTTGTTCTCAGCTCATAAAGCCGTCTGCTGTTGATGGGTAAGGCAGTAAAAATCAGGGGGGTGAAGGTAAAGAATGGATCCAAAGGGTTAGCAGTGATGCTTGCACTCACACAGCAGAGGCTGGCATCATCAGGAGTTGACCTCAAGTAAAGTGTGAATAAGCACAAGCAGAGTTACAGATAATTCCATTAATCAAAAAACAAATATTGTAATTAATATTACTTCATCATGGAAAATGAATTATTAGAAAACAAGTACTTCATTTGACTGAGGTTTTTGACAATAGTTTACTTAATTACAAACAAAGAAGTTAAATAAACAAACAAAAAAGGAGCAGAGGATGTCACATTGTGCTGTGGGAAACCCAAAAACTGTATTTACAAATGGCCTGAAATTTTAGAAAGGATTAATCAGTTTAAAAAGTATATAATTCTTTTTTTAATAAAGAAAATCATTAAGGCCAGCCTGAGGGCAAGCTGCTGGCAGTATAGGTGAATGCTATAGCAGTCACAGAGTATTAAGGGGCAAATTGCAGAGAGAGAAATTAAAAACAGCACCAGTTTTTATCAGGACACCAAACATCAACCACTAACTAATTTTGGGGCTTGTAATTATATCACAGAAGGTGTCAGACAGAAGTGTGTCAAAAGTAAGGTTTTTGTTAAAATACAACAAAAAATAACCTGTAAAATAAATGCAAACAGCTGTCAAGTTAGCTGTGTTTTCTTGTGCCAAATTGAGAAATACTACGATGCAGTGATATCAGGCTCATCAAAGATCAAAGGAAGTTCTGAGGATGCTCTCACCCCTCTAAATAAAGGTCTAACTTGGCTTCTGGCTTGTCTTTCTCCACATAACCTCCGTCTGTTTTTTGGTCTCTGAATCTTCCCTGCATGTGTTTGTATGTGTGGCCAAGCAGGCCCACTGGTGCAGCTTGCCCCAGTCAGTGTAAAGTGTTATTCGGAATGCCACTGGCGGTCCCTGGAGAGGCTGTGCCCTCCTTGAGCCCTTCAGAGGTATCTGCAGGCATGCACAACATGGAGCCTGCTCTCCTGTTCTAATCCCCTTTGTCTTTGACTTTCAGACTTTTTGGCAAAAATTATCACAGCATGAAACTTTGGCTGCATGAATCAGATCAGAAAGGAAATGAGCCATAATTCCTGGCTGGATCACATTTAGGTTCATGAAGACGTGAAAATAGTTAAATTTATAGTGTAAATCACGGCTTTACTTGAATATATTCTTATTTTGTAACCACATCTTTCAAGGTGGGTCTGATTTGAGAAAAGTTTGATTCATTTTGCTACTTTGATTAAGTCCTCAATGAACTTTTCGCTTGCTAATTTTTATTGCTCTACAGTTTAATGAAATCACATTTCACAGAGATTTACAGTGTGAGTGAGACAGTGACTTACAACTTTCAAGTGGGAGAATTTATTTCTTAAGCACATTCTAATTATGCAGGATGTCTCTGGGATAATAATTTACATACGACAGTCTCTTACATATGAGAGCTTCCTCAAGTGGTTATGATCTGAGACCTTGCGTGAATGTACAGTAGAGAAAATGCAAAGCTGACGAAGCTCTTTGTTACATGAAACAGCATGTTTAAATTAACTAAGAATCTCAGAGAGAAACGCAAAAATGAAAACAGAGTTAACATTTAGAGCTACAGTAGAGTGCAATACATTGCATCACATTCTACGTTGTCACACTGCTCTTTTAATTTACGTTGCCTCTGTAAGAGAAAGATCTACGACAGAGAACATGTAGATGTGGGTGGGTATTTGTTTGATTCCCCTCTTAACCTCAAATACAATTAGAAGTGACTGCATTGTGAGAGTTTTCCATCTTCCCAGTGCATTAAGTCTACACAGTATCTTGCCTCAAGCCTGATCACTGGATATCCTACTATACATCTGCCTTGTAATCTTGTCACCTCATCACGTTTTTGCCTTTTTCACACGGGTCGCCATCAAAATTCCAAAATGACGCTCGATTGGGCGGGCACAGGTGAGAGGCAGCGTGACAACGCCAGAGGCATTACTTCATCCACTCACAACAGATTTTAGAATTCCCAGTACTGATTCTGATGCCCAAACTGGCGTAGCAGTTGATCCCGAGTAAACAGTAGTAGTGCATCAGCAACCAAAAAACTTAAAACTAATTCCTTACACGTCACCTTTATACTGGTGGGCTGACTTTCCAATGTAAAATACTGTCAAAGTAGACATTTTGCTAGCTCCATCAAATCTCTCTGTTCATCTTCGCTGCTCGTAAAAATAGTAGGCAGCACAGCGCAACTTCCTGTGCACTGTTTTAGAGTGGCATAGAAGAATTGATTTTAGGTACGTAACATCACTCAGATCTAACTAAGCTTAGTGGGAAGTAGCTGGGTACCGTTTAGTGGACGGTATCGGATCAGTGCACAGACAGACAGACTCGCCAATATCAAAACCAGCATTTTCAGCGGGTCAGAGGATTTTTTCGATACTGGTATCAGGACTGGAACAACTCTAACTCCTCCCTCTTGTAAGAATTATACCCAGGGACACGGCAGTAAGATAACATCCTTGCAGGTGAAGTGACGCCTCAGCCGTTGTCGCACTACTGTGAAACATTTCTGCTGCGCCTGCCCAGGTAAGCCTCATTTTATTATAATTATGGCAAAAAAGGTGAATTCCTCCACTTTCTAAAAACCTGCAAGCTGTGTAAGTATCACTTGTCACTGAGTGCTATGCAACTAATTTCTCAGCCCATTTAAATAGTAATGGGTGAAAAATAAAAACTTAGGGTATGCAATGAATTTTGAAGATCGTCTGGATGATTGCCAAATTAACTTTTCTAAAAATGCATGCAAAGAAAACTGTTCAAACTGAGACATTTTTGTTTTAAAAAGTTATACCCCAACAGGGCTTAGTTATCACTGTTCATCGGACAATATAAAATACATATTATTTTGACCATAGCGATGCCATGATGAGGAACTTGTTTGTGTAATCGCTGGATTTTTCAAACAGATACTGAATATCTAGATTTTAGACAACCATCTTTTTTGTACTGACAGTGAATCAGACTGGAAAATATGTCAAAGTCTCTACAACAACACGTCACAGTATTTTAAGCAAAGGACAAATAAAACAACCTCTTTGATCGAGTAATTAAGCCAGGAGATGACTTTCAAGCTAACTATCTTTCAGCCGCCCCACCCTCCTCCTGTTTCTCCGAGCCTCCTCCACTATCTGCTCTCTTTGCCTTCCCCTCCTCCCAGCTTCCTCCCCAGTCATTTTCTGCTTATTAGAGAGTCTCTCTGTCAACCTTGTCCCATCTAATTCTCACCCAATTACAATCTAAATGAACCACAGGACTGCTTAACTTGCTTTGCCTCTTCCCATTGTTTAATTTGTGACGGTAACAAACTCTGATTAGGCCTCCGCAAAGGTTCATAAATTAAGCACTCAAGGCCGAATTAATCATCATTCCCTGGGAAGATAAATGGGCAATATTCAATTTTTCTGTATGGATCCCACTGACAACAATAACACACTGTGAAAAGAAGAACCCCCACTGTCAATGACTGCATTTTCTATCTTGTGACATTTTGACCAGCCAGGAAAAAAAAAATCATGTTCAGAGAACTTCTGTTTGGGCTCGCTGATCACCTTCATATGCAGTGTTTGCACAGAGGCAATTTTCAGAACTAGCATCTGTGTTCCAGCGGCAAAAGTGGGTCAATGTGATTAATACCATTGTTTCAACAAGAGGAATATAGATGCCACAAAAAAAAAGGTTCCCAAAGAGGGTAGATAATGGAAATTATGGACAAATAAGAGAGTAACACCTGGTGTAGATAAGAAATGTTACGGGACAAAAAGACAAATGACAAAAGAGAGAACATAAACTTAGAATTGTAAAAACCAAACATGGGAGAAACAGCCAGCCAATGGCAGTGACAACAGACAATCATAAAAAACTACACTGATCCTCGTCCAAGCAAAATGAGAGCAAAACAAGAAAATGAAATGCAACGGCCTGTTCTTGACAGTGGACCTAGTTTAGCATACAAACAGGCAGCAAATAATTAGTCTCAAGAGGTAAATCAGCACACACTAAGTGGGGGAAAAAAAGCTAACAATATTAAAGCTGCTGTCCTCAAATGACAGGGCAGACATATTACAGGCCTAACTTTCGGATGAAGATATTCACCTTTTGTCCAGTATATTTGGCATACAGATATATATGTTTTTTTAAAGACAAATACCAGACTGAAACCCAAGACAAAATTCTCTCTACTACTCATGTAGTCTGACACTTATTTGATGTTGTAGCAGTTGCTACCATAGACTACTGATTAATGGGTAGAGCTGCAAAATTAATCAAACTTAATCGCATTCATGACTTTGACTTCCCACAATTAAATGAACATGACTGACTGCAATGATGTTTAAAATGCGTGTTCCCTTCATAAAAATAATTGCATGCACCCCTTGCAGCAAAAAAAAGTTCAAAAAAGCAATAGAGCAACAACAGGTAGCAAACAGGCAAAATGAGAGTAATATACCTGGAGCTGAAGGTGTACAGCTAGTCTACGTGGTAGATTGATACACTTAATGTGGAACAGAAGTTCACAAGCACCAGTTCCACCCTGGAAACTCTAAGCTGTATGTCCTGAGCCACAAGTGCTTAGGTAAACACACCAAGCAGATTGACCTGAGAGTCAGTCACACTATGGCAAGCACCAAATGCTAGTGCTGGAAAACCCACCCACATTCTTTAAATCAGTGTTATGGAAGCTTCCTGGTCAGCTACAACAGCAACAGAGAGAGAAGACTACTGGGGATGAGACTAGGGTGATGTCCAAAGTTTCACCAGATTCGTAGGATATGTAAATAGAAGCATTGCATTCCTAATAAATACTGCAGTATTATGCACAGGATCTTCTAAACCTGACAAAGCTTACTGTATCACCTTATCCACTGAACCGATGCACTGAAAACAAAATCACATCAGTGAGTAGGGTATAAATCGTCCTAACAGATACAAGAATACCTTAGAAGTTGCTGGTTAGAATACCCAGTGTTGTGTTTTGTAAAAATCATGTGGCGACAGACATGAAACCCTCGCATCCCTTGACATCAAACTGCTGTAGAAAAAAGCACCTGGGCCTTAATTATAGTTGTGCAATGGTTAGTATTGGATGTATGGTTGTACAGAGCAGCGTCCACACATAAAATAAACAACACTTAATACTGGCAGCACAAGAGACACCCACACCGACACAGGGAGAACCAAGAAATGTAGCAGAAAGACCTGAGTCAACTGCAGGGCATTACAACTGTGCACAAATCCATGACAAAATTGCTTTGTCACATGGATGTTAAGCTATGGAGACAAATATTCAAATTGCGTGGGCCCAGTATATGTAAATCCAGCTCTGTGACCTTTGTCATTGTTTTCCTTTCTTGCTGTTCCCATCAACTTCATCTGAATGCACACTAAATATGTTTTATACCAACTCATGTTTATATGCTACTGCACAGCAAAAGTGACAGCACATTCACTAAGCTACTGCAGAATGTTTCCATGTGTTATTATTGCTTGTTTTGCATTGTGCTCCTAGTGCAGGGCTACCTTTCTTTTTGTTTTCATCAATTAGTTTCAATGTTGGTCTCTGATTTTTTCTACATACATAGGTCAGCATCTCTGAAGACAGGTGTGTAATGTTATGGAAGCATGTTATGTAAAGTGTTTCCTCACATGCAAAGTGTGAACAAAAGTAAACCTCTGGGTCATGATAAGGCCATACAGAGGCAGGCAGAGCCAGCTCTGTACTCTCTGCAAACAGAGAAATTGCATTTTGCTGGGGGGGTGAAACAAAATATTATTATGGGCCTAATGCTGATGGGGGAAGTCACAGATAAACCATTCAATCTCCTTGTCATGCACAATAATAGAGCAAAATATTATTTAAAAAAAAAAAAAAAAAACACAGGCGAGAAGAACTTATGTTTTTCAAGAGTGGTGCCAATGCAGTTAAATGACAACACTTCTCACAGCAACCAAGCCACTCAAACTGATATAAACCAAATTAACTGCAAAATGGAAAAGCCGCAAGGAGTAAAACTGCAGGATACAAAAACATTACAAACGTAACTTGATTGCATAGACCACAATTGTTGAAGATTGTTGTGAAAAATTGCATTTAAAACTGAAATGAAATTCAGTTTCATCTTCACTTGTATTGGCCATTTACAAACTCTGGCACTTGAATAAAGATACAGGGTAAAAAATGCTGAAAAATACAGCAATTCATGGGGGTCAGCTGCATCAGAGCAAAATATCTATCAGCACAAATGATCTTAAATCAATGGCTGAGATGAATCAAAATAAACACACAGCAAGACTGTCAAAAAGTAAGATAAACTCAATCCCAGAGTTGACCAGTAGTTCATAAAACTTCTGCAAAGCACTAAACACAGAGGGTTACTCAAGAAGAAAACAAAGATGTAAACTTCGGTAGAGGCTGGATCTCTTACATTTTAACAAAATTTATTCCAAACATCAGTGCACTGAACAGTAAACTCAAGTCCAAACATTTTTTCTGGATTTTAAAATAACTGCTATGATATTGGCACATATCAGAGAACACATACTGAGACTGATTAGGGCTGTTTGATAGGGCTGCACAATTAATCGAAAATTAATCAAAATCACAATATGACCTACTGCAATTTATGAATCACAGGTAGGTGCAATATTTGTTACAGGTGAAAAGTGTGTCGAAGTACCATTTAATTTAAATATTGCTGAGCTGCAGAGTTGTCCTGGCCTACACATCATATTCCACAAAACATCTTTGTTTGGTAGACATCTCTGCAAAAATCACACCATAATCATGTTGATATGTTTTTCAATGAAAGAGAATAATAATGTAAAAATGATCATTCCTTCTTGTATCGCAAATCATATTGCAATTGCAATATCACTGCAAATAATCGCAATTTGATATTTTCCCAAAATCGCGCAGCCCTACTTGTAATGGCAAGAACCTGGCGATACGATACATATCACAATGCAGGGGTTCTTATTTGATATATTACGATATATTGCATTAACGTAAGCAAGGCGATGTTTTGCAAAAAAATTTTTTTTTTATCTTATTTTAGGAAAACTGTCAAAGTATAAACACCACAATAGCCATAAAATCAGAGTAAATAAAGTATTTTTTGTGCAATCTGAACATCATAGCAATAGTTTTTGTGCAGTAGTGGTCGGGGGTTTTAAAAATAAAAAAAAAAAATGAATCACTGCCACAAATCTCTGCATGAAAACTAATCATTTAAAAATCGATAGCGTTTTTGAGAATCGAGACAATATTGCGAAACATAATACTTTCATATGGATATGTATCAATTTTTTCTTACACCCCATTACCGATATAACTGCAATTGGCCAATGTCATCCGGTAATATTGTCAAACCAATATATCTAACCTAACGATTGCTTTTGCCTTTATACACTGTATATTTTGTTTTTGTCTGTGTTTGCAGGGCACCTTTGTAAACAAGAGTGTTGCTCTTAACTGGTTATCACTGATTAAATAAAGGATAAATGAATATCAGTCAGGCCCTAGCCCTGATACTACCAGCTGGCACATTAAAAGTATCAAAACTTTAGATTTATTCAACCTAGTACTGATACTAGCATCAGCTCTTGGTTGTTGCAGCATTTGCTCAGTAGGTAGAGCGGATTAGCCATTAATCTTCATGTTAGCGGTACAAGTCCCTGCTTTTTCCCTCTACGAAAGTCCCCACAGCCAGACATACGCGAGGGATCAGAGTCAAGAACGTGAATGATCTTCTTTCTGGGGCATCAACTGTCCAAACAATCACGGCAGTGTGAAACAGCCCATGAGGTCCAAGCCGCACAAATATTACTTAATCATTTCTGACAAGGGACTGAAGATGGTTGACAGCTGAATAATTATTCACCTGATAAAAGTATCTGTCAACTCATAGATGTCTTGTCACTTAGAATGAGTGATTTTGGATGCCTCCTCCTTTTGTCTCTCAAGTTGGGGGAGGATGGCAGGGCACTGTGGAGTGTAATTTTTTTACAACTATACTACTATTTTCTCTCAGATTGTGTCAAATACAACTAAATAAATTGATGCCTGCCTGTCCAAACACTGGCTGGTGGGTTACATTTTGCATGCATTGACAACTGAATTGATTTGAAAATCATAATCTGAATCGCTTTCAAACATTTCCTCTGAGGATAGAAGAGCAATAAATGCCACGCAGTAACAAATGGTATTTTTCAGCTTGTTATATAACCAGTAGGGGTCCTCTCCATAATGGGCAGCATGGTCCGTTTTATACGAACCATTAAGAAATGACATACTTTCCAGCAGCGTTTCCCAGCAATCAAAAAACCCCAGTGTATGTCAGAGCAACAACAGAGTAAAAAGAGAAAAAAAAAGGAATTTGTCATGGAGCACAACATGGCATATTTTGAAAAATGTTGTTTGGTTTGAACACAATAAGTGTACTCACATTGATCGATGTTCCCATCTGCTTTTCCCTTCTCCTGCAAACAGAGAGTACACACAAAAGTAGTTATTACAGGTTTCTGAGGAGTGAGACAAGAAAGGCCTTTTTGCAGCTTTTCACACACCATTCGTTACTTTGCCTTTTCCTCATTTCTGGGTTCAGAGATAGACAAAGACAGAACACAAAGGTGAACAGACAAGGCAATGACAACGAAAGGCAGTGGGCAAAACTGGAGTGAGAGAGAACACAGGGTCTGTGACTCAAAATAAATACAGTACCTTTTTAATATATTGGTTATCGTATCAGTATCGTCCCAAACAAGACAAATATCACTTGTCGTTATCAGCCCTAATACACCAAATCCATGCATCTACAAAAAAAAAAAAAAAATCCAAAGCACAAATGATGATAAAGCAAAACAACATTTTTACAAGCGCCATACAGAAAGTGCTGAGGATGTTGTAAGAGAGCTGTCCTGCAGCATCACTGAGCAGAGACAGGGGCCGATAAGAAAATGGAGGCAATATTCTGGCCCCTTCTCAATACCAGGTTATCTGATGAAATCATTATGCAGCCGACAACAGCAGTGGGGAAATAAAAGCGAAAGGAGAATGGAGTTTTAAAATGAAATGCAGGTGATAAAAGTGATATTACGATGTTTTCCATCATAAATAAATTATTATTAGAATGGAAAAAATTCTGCGTCTGGAACTTTTCAAGAGTTAAACACAAAGCTGTGTATTGTAAATCACATAAAATAATTAGACGTTAAATTTTAAGTTTTATGGTTTTGTGGTTGGAGCCCAGTAAACCTGTGAGGTATGTGAGTGTGTTTGTTGCACGAATTGCATTTGGTGCACACAGTGTGCTTGTTAAAGCACCAGCATTGTCACTTTGCAAATGTATCTAAACTTGAGGTGCAAATTACTGTACACTGTATTAGTGTTGTCAAACAAATCGCTTTCTTACCCCTGAGTTTTGATTTTTTTTTTGTTAAATTTAATTTTGTCATTACACTTTTTTTATCTAGTTCAGAGGTCGGCAACTCGCGGCTCTTTCATCCCTCTGCTGTGGCTCCCGTGGCTTAGAGAGGGCGAGCTCATTTTGAAAAAAAAAATAATGTGAATAAATAATGGCCATCTAGTTTAAATTGATTTTTATTTTATTTATTTGGTAGTTTTTTTTCGTTGTAATAGTTATTTCTTTGGAGATTGAGGTGCTCTTGTGACATTAAAATAAAATTTGTTCTCATATTTTGTCGATCAAAATATGCGCCACGTCCTGTATGCGACACCTGTTGCCGCCAGACAAGTGAACTTTTTTGACCCCCGGTAAGCTAGCAATGGATAAATCTAAGAAGAGAAAAGTTTCTGACGAAAATAGAGCGTTTAATGCGTCATGGACAGATTCATTTGCTTTCACTGCTGACAAAACTGGCTTACCGGTATGCTTAATATGAGGTGAGAAATTAGCAAACATCAAAAAATCAAATGTTGAAAGACATTTCCAGAATAAACACACTGCCTTTGCTGAAAAATACCCAGCTGGAGATGAGCGATGAAGAGCAATTTCGGAACTGCTGCGGAAAGCTGATCAGATCAAAACTACTTTCAAGAAGTGGATGAACTCTGCAAATTCAAGTACTTCTGCTAGTTTTGTGGCAGTTCAAGAGATAGCCTGGCACAGTAAGCCGTTCACAGATGGAGACTATATAAAAGAATCATTCATAAAGATATTAGAACATGTATTCTCGGACTTCAAAAACAAGAGTGAAATTATTCAGAAAATTAAAGATATGCCTCTCTCTGCAAAGACTGTCAAGGACAGGACCATTAAAATGGCAGCAAACATCACCAGTCAGCAAATTACAGTCATTAATTCAGCTGTAGCGTACTCAATTGCCTGTGATGCGTCAAAAGCGTTAGTGAGCAAATAGCGCTGTTATTCAGATATGTGAACTATGCTGGGCCACAGGAAGAAATCATTGAGGTAATACAGCTACACACTATAGTTCTCATATATAAAGCATAAGTTTAAGGAAACTATATATGTAGTGTTACCTTCGATTTTAGTGGTCAAATGGGTTTTGTGGCTCAGAGTGGGTTTTCATTTGGTGGGAAACGGGCCCAAATGGCTCTTTTAATGCTAAAGGTTGCCGACCCCCGCTTTAGGATCTACAAGCCTCAGTTCAACAAGAGTTCACCAGTTTCTCCCATAAGCAGCCACTGTATCTGATGCTTGGAATTTCTGGAAAAGAGGCAGGTGGGA
>JAQFJA010000006.1:19402721-19415178 GCA_029874485.1 Naso brachycentron
TTATATGTTATATTACCTGTGATTTCCAAACTATGGCAAGTACAAATGTGAAAATGTACATGCAGGTGCAGGAGATTCTGTGTTTTGATATCTGGATACACAGATTTACTGAGCTCCCACACAAAACAATATGTTATGAAATTTGTTCTCTCTACTCTCTTTCTCATTAGCAAGTAGCAACATAAAAACATTCAGGTGGTAATTTGTCATTTTGGCCAGGTCTCACATCGCTGGCAGCAGGTCGTGTCAGCTTTCGCTCGTCAACATTATTTCTTTAAGTAACTTGATGAAAGACCAAAGTTGAATTTTGCTATTATTGGGTTTGTGTTTGCTCCCTGCATCTGGTGTCTGTAGTCTGCAAGAGGCATTAAGCTTTAACAGCACTGCGCAGTTGTGAGTTATTTTTGTGGTTCAAAACACAAATAGTTATACATCCTCCCTGGTAAAATGATTTATATGATCACCTCAGGTCAATTTTAAATGTCAAATTCTTCCACTTTTCCTACCATATCAATATTAAAAGGTTTTCTGTGGAAAGCTGCAAACGAAAATAAAGTTTCAAAGTCGATAAACTGTTTTTCCAATGTACCAATCAGATACACATTTAATCGATAATTCACGGAACTAAAATGTCTTTTGCAACAAATCAAATTTATGTAATTTACTAATGAAGCATCATAAATTCTGTCCTTGGTTTGGTCTGAATGTAAAAACCTAAAGAATTCATGTTATTTATGAAGAAATGTTGTGTTCATAAATTTCTGTCTGTGTCTCCAAAGATTAATGTGAGTGCATGGCTGTGTATTCTGCAATTTAACCAAAGCTCTCACCAACTCGCTGTGGATTTGTATGCACATTGTAGGCAACTTGGTTACTATGCAGTTATCTAAAATGGCCCCCAGGAAAGTTAAAAAGAAGTCAGAATCAAAACGCTTTTATCTGGACACTTTTTGGTTCACATCCTTTTTTTTCAGTTTGTTTAACCCCTCAGAAACTCTACAGTTCCTCTCTCTGTTCATATGCTTTGTATTGTTTGGGGGGATTTTGAGTTATGTAAAAAAAAAATGGGAAAAATGTGGGACTAATTATTCTTTCCCAGAGGCTTGGAGCTTGCATCCTGCATGATTATTTGAATTCTCGAATTCCTGTGATTTTAACTCCAGGGCTGACCTACAGTCCTGGTGCCATCAGCTTCTTAGTTCCAATTCTGACTACATAGATGGAGCGAGAAATTCCAAGGAATTTGTTTTTTCTGTCAAGGGATTTCAAAGGACAAACCCACCAGGGCAAAGTGATGTTTGACAGCCAGTTGCCAACTAGACAACTTGAGTCAGACTTCAGGGGGCGTACATTTTTTTTTAGTTCATAAAGAATAAGAAAGAATGCCTGTCTGTTTGGTATGTGTCTGCCTCTGTGTATGTCTTTTTCCCAACCTGATAGGGCTTTTCTATTACTGTTATGCAGAGAACATTTGTTAAAGGGTTCATTCTTCCAGCAAAGTCCTGTTTGCTTGCAGGGCTAGTAACTTTTTTCCCGTGAATATTCAGTGCATGAGTCTCCTGTGCCACGCTGATAGATACAAGCAGGCAAGTTATTCATGAGCAATATGTGAGCAATTATCTGAAAACTGTTATAATATGACTAATTATCTGAAACTGTGGTTAATGGAAGAACAAACAAAAGCTTGGTTTAAAAATTAAGCACTGATAACAGTAGGCAGACTTGGGCAACTTGTAAACAGAGCGTGGTGATGTTAGATGCACAGCTTACACCTCTTTGTGTATTCATCCACCACAATACTCTTTTCACATGAATATTCAAATATACCCAATAGAGTTACAGTCTAGAGCTTTTGTAACTGGCGTTTTTCATGGCTCCAATATAAGTTTTACGTGACTCTTGTTCTATTACCTCACCAGAACTCTAAACTACGTTTTTGAAACTTCTAGTTCTGAACCAATTTAGGTTGACAAGCTTTCACAGACACTAAAAAGATGACTTAGACATAAACAACAACTTTATTTCCCCTTTGCTGTAATGTAAAACACAACACATGAGAGCTCTGTTAACGTAATACATCCTGAGCTTCTCAAAACATTTAAGGCTAATAGGGGCCTAATACTCTATCTTGTTACACACAATTACCTGCTCCCCACACACACACACACTCATTCTTGTTATGATACAACACAGATACACGAACATAATATTTTTATTATGTGACTTTCAAAGCGAAGTCTTCGTCAAGCTGGAATTAAATTAAACTGTTTTCAACTACAGACGAAAAAAATTGACCGTTTCTGAACTAGGCCGATGACAATTTGACCTAATGTTAAGTTACACTTGTTGGCTTTACGTTAGCGCAGCAATTAACGTTGAGAGGATAGTTAGTGGAAAAAATAGTAAATACCTAAAATAACTCATCAAAAAAACGTCTAAATTTAAGTGACGTTAACTATGACCCATTATGATAAGACTGTTGTACAATTTACAACATTTGAAAACTGGCGAAGTTACTTCATGGCAGAAACGTTGACGTTAATTGACCACTTACCCGCTATGGTGTCATCCAGTTCAAAACTAGTTGTGGTTGTGAGGTGATTTGTAGGTCGAAAAACGTCCACCGACGGCGCATTTTAACGGAAAAACGTTATTTAAGTTCAATTCAGGTAAGTCGTGCCGATTTAACCAGAAGCCTAACCAGAATAAAAATGTCCACAGTAACATTACTGGTCAAATATTTTTAGCTCGTTAACCGTTAGCTTTACGCACGTTTGTCGCTAATTAAAAAAACGTCATATTAAGAGATTGTCAACAGCTCGACCAATAGCGTTTGGAATCACTGGACTACGTACACGCCCACCAGCAGAACAAGCCAATGAGCATCTTTCCTTTATTTTTTTCAATTCCATTAACCAATCATAACACAGCTTCTCCACTGACAGGCTCGTGTGTTTGACAGCTATTCTCTGCAGTGGTAGATCTGCAGCTTCAAAGGGGCCACGTTAAAAGTCACACCGTTGTTTTGTTTTTGTTTTTTATTTAACAAAATCCATTTACACACGTTATGGCTAAAGTTCTAAACCATAGTGCAAAGACAGTGCTTACAAGAAGATATATGCTAACTATTGGTTTATTGTATGCACTTATTTTTTATAAAAAACTCTTTAGACCTTGTGTGATTGAAACGATTTCAACATTTAAAACGTATAGGTTTATTTAACTAGGTTCATTGGTAAAATGTGTGCTCCTCTTTCTGTAACATCCAGCTTGTTTTGTATCATTAAACACATATTTAGACCTCAGGCTCTGGGAATTTTTCCATGACAACACACAGTATGGCCCTCTTTTGTGACACAAGGAGATATTGAGTGCACTGTTGTTTCCGTTTAAATTAACGTTTTGCTTTGTGTTTTCAACTTTGAACTCAGCCCAGATTCTCACATTCTCAGAAGATATTCAATGCCTGATATATATCAATTTTAGAGACTATAATAATTTTTAAATCACTGAAGTGATAAATTATCAGTTTCAGAGTAATTTGTCGCCATCCTTTGGATGACAGGGTAGAACATGTTTATAAATACATATATTGAGAATTCAGTCCAACATTTGTTGCGGACATTAACAATGTGCTAATGGACAGAACCTGTGAATTTCATCATTATTGTCCTTATCATTAATGATGTATTGCTCTAGAAAAAGGTGCATTTGGAGACTAAAATAAAATGCTGTCTTCTTTATTTACACCTGGAAATAATATTCAGGATGTTTGCTTTGAGATGATCATGTAAAAAACACATTGTCTTGTTATGTTACAGGGATTACATATAATATGAAACTGTATACCAATTGGTTAAAATGCACAAGCTGATTTCTCCCAAAGAAGAAAGAATGATGGTGGTAGCCTCAGTGGGAAGCAGTGAAGTGAGTGTGTTGGTGTGAATGCATGTGTGAGAATTGCACAGGATATTTACCATGGAGTTTGGTTCCTGCGAGAAGGTGCGTGTCAGTCTTGCTGTGTCCGAGCTGCCTTGCCTGTTGCTCTTATGCGCCTCAGCCAGCCAGCACCCTGAGGTTCCCAGCAGAGCGGCCACGGCCACAGCCCAAACACCCAGGCTGCCCATGAGTGTCCACCTGAGCAGGAAAGTACAAACACATGATTACAGAGTCTCAGACTTTGTTGTGCTTCCTGTGGTTTCCAAAAAATAGCATGTTACACAACTCTATAGTCCTCTTCAAATTAAGCTGGGTTGAAGGGGAATGGACCAGTAAGTGATCTATACTGCTCTTGAGCATTACACATTTGACTCTTAATCTTCTTTATATGCTCTATTATCAATATAATTAAACAAACCACGTCAGAGTCATGTTATTGTGTATGATTATGTAACTTTGACTGTAAATCAGTAATCCTATTTGCATGGAAATGCATTGTAATGACTTTTTTTGTCTCCCACTTCAGTCAGTGTTCTCAACACAGCAGATAAACACATAAGCTGAAATCAGGTTCAGTAAACTCAATATGGGTTTGTGCCATTCTAATCATTGTAATGTACAGAGTTTATTACATAAGGGTCTGCAGGATAAGCAGGGCATAGGAGAGCAAGTCTTTTCAACACAGTTTTCCAAGAGCATCTTTCTGTTTCCCAGTTGTTATTTGGCAGACATGACATGACAAAAGCAGCTTGGCACAAAAAATGGACAAGCTAAAACATGACACCAAAAACTGAATTACTCTGTGTTTATAGCATATGACAATTTCTCATTCACTACAATAATATGAGACAAAGTTGTATTGATGTTTATGAAAGCACACTGTCACACACAGAAACAAATACTAAACACTGTTGTGCACTCATCATGCATGCACACCAACACACAAATTACTGTTATGTACACATCAAAGCCAACACTAATGGTGGTAATTATCTGCATTACAAAAAACACAGAAAATCTTCTGATGTCAACAAAGAGACGACTATTGAAGACACAAAAGGTGGAGTGCAGCATGGGAGCTTAAAATATGAATTCAGAGGATCAGTTTCACTGCTGTGGCACATGCTCTCGTAGACACACACAAACCTTCAGGAAAAAATACACAAGCGTCAGTAAAAAGCAGCTGAAGCACTGTAGCTCCATCAAAACATTTTTCTTTTCAACTAACGACCAGTTCCTTTTGTAAATTGTATAAGTTAAAATGGTTATCAGGGATTTATTAATCAAACACTGAAACATGTGGAGGACCTCCGCTAAGGACCGATTTGAAACAGCTATTCATTTCAGCTGGAATAAAATCTCTTATGCTTACAGGTGCAGAATACCCCAATAAAAGGATGACCTTGCATTAAAATGTAATGCAACACACAATGAACTAAAACTGCAGTGACATTTACTAGCAAAGTGTCTAATTAGCAGCACTTTCTGACAGGGTCACAATTAAAAATCTGTACTCTCAACCATACAAAACTAGTATTTATTTCAGGTTTATTGAGCTGGATTTGCATTGTGTCATATTGATATAGTGTCAACCCCTTTATGTCTAAAACCCTCCAGACAAACTTGACATTTTGCACTAATGGGAAATATTTATTGGTCTCCATAAACGCACTGACTTCTTGTCTGGTCTCGTCAGCTGATGCTGGAGTTTACGGTTGCACTGTGTGACACAGCAGTTCGCTTTGTGATATCGTGTACTTTCAGGTAATGTGTTTATTGTTTTTATTGGAGTTTTATACTTTATTATGTGGCTTTATTGTGTGTTTTACTGCAGAACCAGTCTGAAAACAAATTTCCCTCAGGGGGCCATAAAGTTTGCAATTGAACTGAAACAAGGGCACAAAAACACATCATGCATCTCAAACAGTGGAGGTGTTAATGGTGCTCAAAGTCTGCAGCAGCTATTCACTAGAATATTTAATAGTAATACAAGGGTTCTGTGTTTCACCTTGACCTGCGATGACCTGGTCCTTCTGGCTAAGTTATGCTAAGTCATGTTGACATGTCTATTTTTTCTCTTTGCAATAAGAAAATCTTTTAAAATATTCTAAGAAAATACTTTTTAAAAAAAGTCATTTTCACCCATTTTCAACAGTAATATAAGTAATGGTCCAAGAAAAAAATGCCCCCATGTATTTGAGACATGTTAAAACACTTAATTTAATTTAAATCTTGCATTCAAGATACTTTTACCTAAAGCAGTATTAATTGTTTTTTTTGACAGCCACCTGAGGGCAACTTAACAAACTGTGCATTAAGTTATGTTATCATATTCTATGTTAAACTGATATGGCAAACATTAGCAAAAAGAAGCAACACTGACATCACTGATATGGAGTTTGAAGTTTTTAGAAATCCTATGAATTTGATTTGGTCCCCGCTAAGGGAAAAAAAAGTTGCATTAAAGAAAGTTCTTTTTCCAGAACAAAGAAATATGTTTGGATAAATATGCAATGTAAAAAATATTTATAGCCCATGCTGCGCCCACCTGTAATACCTCGAGAACCCACCAGGGGTCTATTATTTTGGGAAGCACTGCACTATATTGTTCCATAGCATTGATAGAACAGTGTAATAGGTTGATATTTGAGCCCTTTCACATTACACAAAGTCATTTGTAAGTACTATTTTTGCACCTGACAGGTGGTTTAGACATGTGGTAAAGTGGCATAAAACTGAAATCCACAAGTACCTCAGAAATGTACCTTATTATAACATTTGCACAGTTCTCAGCAACTTTCCACACACAGAATCACATTAGTCCCTTCAATGTAAACGTCACTCAACAAGGAACCACCAGCATCATTTAGAGTTAGCCCGAGGCTAATGGGCCCTCACAGAAGAGAGCTCACCCTCGTGAAATTAAACACCAAATGAGATCTGCCAGTCACTGTCTTAATGTGCTGCCCGCTTTGGCCCACACAACTACACACATTCATACATGAACACACACCAACACACACACACACAAACAGAGCACTGGTGGTGTGGAATGAATGGTCCATTTTGAAATTCATCAGGAGAGAGAAAGTCCATGAGGAAGCTATTATTTGACCAGCATATTAAAAAGCTTCAGTAGAGACTCTTTTAACACCAGAGCATCCTTTCAGCTTTGTTCAGATCAGACTTGTTCAGCGAGGGACTTGCATCATAAACACATTCAGTGCCCTGAAAGTTAAACACCATCTACTCATATAGCTGCTACCTTTGCTTCATATTTCTGATTTTTCATGTTTTGCTCCCCATAACTAAAAATTTGGGGGACATAAAATTATTTTTGGGGACCTGAAGCTTCCAATCATTTACTTACTAGAGGAAAATTTCATACTCATTTTCTACACAAACATAAATGCTACAGAGAAATTTTTTTAAAGACTTTTTAAATTATGTCCTGAATTGGCCAATTATTAAATCTGAAACTTACATAGACAAAGAAATGCATGGACATAGTTCTTGTATTTTTGTCAGTCCTGAGCTTATTCTTTCACTCAGTATCCAGTGTTATACATCATATGATTTAGGGGAACCTACTCTTTCATGTCAATGCAGTATGAAGTCACGATCACGCATTGCCTTTGTGTGAGCATTCCATATTTCCCTAAAAAACAAACAAACAAACAAAAAACCTCAATGAAAAAAATTCTGTTTTGTTGAATAGCTCCATAGTCAACCAGGAATATTTTTTTTAATTATTATTTTTTTAAATGTGGAAAGTGGTATTCAGGTGTTTTGAAGCTCCACGTGAAGTTTGGTGCAAATTCACCTTTTCCTCAGTGAATTCCAGCCATTTATTTGTATATTATCCTGGGTGTTATTTAGGAGACAACGTGACAACATATAAATTTTGGTGTTGTCTTTATACTTTGGTCAATGTCACCTCAGAAAGCAAACATCACCACTATTTGTCAAGAACTAAAAATCATCCCTGAACATCACATAGGCACCATTACAGCTACTCTGTAACTTAGACGGTGTAACTGTTATTTAATATTTTGTAAAACAAATTTCAACGTTACATCGATGCCTCGCTAGGTTTAGGAGGGTTAATTAAATCACAAGCTTTGTAATAATAATTTTTAAAAAAGTCAAAAACTTTCAAAAGAAAGGCAACACAAGACAAGAAAGACTGAAAAACTCATCCAATATGCCTCTTACTCTAAATGCATTTTGCCCCAAAAGGAGTACGACAGCAGCATCTGATTTCTGTCTCAGAATACATGTGTGCATGTTAGTGTTGTACTAAAATAGACTTACTGTATCCAATAAGGAATAATAAAATAAAAAAAGAAAGTACTAAAGAAAATTTTGAGTTCAGGAGGATGTTTGGATTGATGCAGTTTAGAAACTGATGCTTTCTTCCTGTTGCTACAACACTAAAGGTAACACATAAATGCCTTCACTGTGTCATGCTCAGGTACAGTAAAGAGCCATCTGCCATCACATTTTAAAAGAAGCCATTCAGAGGAAAAAGGCAACATCTCATGTGCCTTTGAGACACATTAGCTTGCAGCTAGGAGCTGCTTTTTCTAGGTCGAGGTAAAATATTCATTTTCACCCACTGCTCACTTTTGTATGGATGCAAAGACTTACAAGTGCATGGATGGACACATGGAAAACACACACACAAACATAAGAGACAATTAATGCTCACTGCAAGGGGAAGCGTCAGGTCTTCTGAAGCCACTATGGAAATGTTAAAGATGTGCTAGTGGCTTCTTGAATTTTATTTTACGTGGTATATATATACATTGACAACCAGCATTTACAAGTTAAACTAAATCTGGTATCTCAGTTAAAAAGATACAGTATTTATGCATGTTTTCTGACAGCTTAAAATCACCCTGTATTATGTGGTTGATCAGACAATTAGAACGACAAACCAAACATTTATTTTTGTCTGCTCATCCTGTCTTCATTTGTCATTTGACGAACAAACTTCTGCAGCTATCTGGTTTTACATATGAAAAACTTCTTTTTTAACAAGATTCTGGTTATTAGCACATGAACTGAGGACCTGAATTTGCAGTTCCCTTCAAGATAATTTTATAACACACATACAAAACTGACATCAGGAAACCAATTTGGGCTAAATTAGAACCCACTTTGGCCTCGGGGGAGGTTAGTCTGACTTTCGCTACTAAATGAAAATTGCATGTTTATGTGAGTATTTGTAAGTCTTTTTCTAAATATACAAACCAAAACCTCTTTTTTCTTCCTCCTGGTGAGAAACTACAAAATATCTGACTTTGCTCTGAAAAGCTGACACGAACTGTCAGACTGCGGCTAATGGTGATATGTGTCAGCAATATCATGTATGGATCCGAGGGGGCACATGTTCTACAGCACTGATATTGACTAATGTTTTTGCGTCTTTTGTGGGGGACATTTTTCTCATTTAACATTTTCAGTGTTTTTTCTTAGCGTGTGGATCAAATTATCGATTGATTAAAGTGATTCTAATCTACGGGCAAGACTCTTCCCAGCCAGCCATTATGAGCAGAGAGAAACACACAACCCTGCAATAGCATTTGTCCCAAATTCTCACCTCTAACATTACTATAAAGCATACAGCTTTAACTAATCTTTAAAATATTTCAGATTGGTAGTTAGCCTACAAGTAACCGGTGTACTTTACCTTTTGCTACTAACAGGAAATTATAAAACTGTGCTTCAAAGGGTATCCATCTAACTATGATTTTGGAAAACTTTTGCTGATGTAAAAACTGGAAACTTAACATAGAGTAAGCGAAACTTTTGCAAAAAGAAAGAAAAACAAGTTAATTCTTGAGGACATCTAACTACTGTCTGCCTACTGAAAACAATTCATATTTATTTGCATTGGAGGTGGGAATAAATTTGAAGGTAAGATCTATATTTCAGCAATATTAGCTCGTCAAAAATACATAAATATAAGTCAACGATAACCGAACAACAGTTCATCCCCTGAAGAAGAACAAACGAATCAGTCGTTTCATCAAGTGCAAAACGACACAGCCATAGCGGTTAATATTCATGATTGAATAGTGGACCAGAGATAGGAGTCAAATTAAGCTTGGCTCACGCTTTAGGATTTCAAAAATCTAAACAGATTCTGAAATCAGGCGAATATCAAACACATTTGAACTTTATTAGGGCGGCTGTGGAGAGTCTGTGAGCCATCATGGGGCTTAAGATCGATCTGTATCCCCCTCACACTACAAGACAATCTGGGCCCAACATCGAGGCTGACCGAGGTCCCAGAACCCTGTCGAGTGAGCCAGGTTTTATGTTGTCAAAGAACAACAGAGTCCCAGTTAGGATAAGATACTTGTTACAGTAAGTTATAGTGAACAACAGCAGTTGTACTTGCTTGCTTAAACAGACAATGCATTTTCAACATGGGATTGGTCCTATTGTATAAAGCTGTAAAACAAATATTTCACCAAACTTAATTGATAAGATGCAGGTAAAAACTAATCAAATTACTGAGTTTAAAAGGCCAAATGATGTCATAAAAGTAAGTCTACAATTGAAAACAAAGCAGTCTTGTAAATAAACTGCACGCAGCCCTGCAGCTTCTGTCTCTGTCTCCGTAATGACAGCAGAGAAAGGCCTCTAGCTGAGCTTAGAAACAAATTCAAACCATCAAGCTGAGCTCTCCTTCGTGCTCTCCCCACTCTGCACTCCTGGTAGGTTTGCTGTCACAGTTACAAATGATACATGCAGTTCCTGTACGACAATCCGTCCCCGCTCAGCAGGCTTCCTCCCTGCAAGTTGCTGAGTATTTAAGAGATTACAAAGGCAAGTAAGAGGGATGGAGAAATAACATCTGTGAATGCTGAACACAACATGCTGAAACTGTAATGTCGGTAGTTCACTCTAAAGAAACGACTATTTTCCTTTGCAGCTGAGCAATGTTTGCTACCATATTGCACATGGATTTAATTTTAAAATCTTTGTGTTTTCATGTTAGAAAATATTCCTTAACCACTTACACACACATACACATTTTGTCAGCTGGGTTAACCTGCTATTCTTTAAAGGTGGAAAGTCATGGTGTTCTGCTGCCAATCATTTTGGTAAAATAGGTGACACCTTATTCCCAGATGGTGCATGCTCCATTTTGGAACAAACCTCTCTGCCGTTACTCTGAGTGCTGCCTCACACTGATATTCATCATCCTGCGTCTGCCGGCCTATCTGCCTGCACTCAGGTTTCAAACAGCCCCTTCCTCAGACAGATGTCTGCGTAGCGTGAAATAGAGCCACCGAGGGGATCGCCTTTGCCCAAAAATGCTTTCACAATGCCTGGATGCGACAGCAACTCATTCGTCTATATTTCATTCTTGTTCCTGTGTGGTTGGGAAAGATACTGAGGAGACCAGGGGTGTCAATCTGTCTGTCAGCCGTGCATCAGGATCACTCGCTCTAACCCTAGTTATCTTCCAGACACTCTAGGTGAACAGGCATCCTTTCTGTTTTTTTCTCCACTTATATTTATTTATTTTTATGACAAGGAGTGTGATAGATCTCTGGATACTCTGGAGTGGTGTTTTCCAATGAGGATTTACAGAGCACAGTAGCCTGGAAAGATAAGGTTATGAACTGCCATTCATTGTAATGTAAAAGGTTCATAAGCGCTCGCCCTGCCAATGGAGATGGAGGGTTGACAGCCAGTGCACCAGCTAAAAGCTGACAGGCCTTATCAACCCAGGATCCAGACAGCTCACAGTCAAAAAGATTTTACTCCAATAATTTAAAACTAATTAAGACACGAAAGATCTAATTAATGATGACTGTTAGCAGTTGGACCAAGAAAGGGAGTATCCAGACATTTTTAGTCATTATCAGTGTGGAAAAGTTTATTTCATCCTTCTGTTCACTTCCTGAGACTGGCGCTGCAGGTTCAAACCAGTGGCTCTGTCACTGTGTTGACTTTGCAGCTACATCCAACAACATATAAGGAAACTATAATAAATGGCATCTAAAGGAAGATACCAGTGTCCTTGCAAATTTTAGCTCCTTCATGTCATCAGTACAACAGTGTGGCTCATTCAGGAACTCTTGAAACCAGTCAGAGCTGGGGTGCTCAGTCTATTTAATGACTTCATACTAAACTCTGTGTGACATTAATGATTTTTGAATTATTTTGAATCACAAAGAATCTATCAAATGTATCTACTATTTAAAGTGAAACTAGACAACTTTTTTGGATTAACTTTGTCTTTACAATGCATAACCTGATTAAACAGCGTAATAGTGGTGAAAAAATGACACCATTCGCTGCTAAATTGGTCTCCAATAAGTCCTGTTTTACCAAGATATTTTCTTTGCCCCCAGGACGAGGGCTTCATGGAAAAATGAAAGATCAGTGACGCTCTCTGTACTCTCTGTCCTAATTCACCGGTCTACGCTGCACTTCTTAGCGACAGGTGACGTCGGTACAAGCTGATTAGCTCACCGTGCTCTGACTCGCCTCT
>JAQFJA010000006.1:19544403-19554459 GCA_029874485.1 Naso brachycentron
GAGGAGATAACGAGACACAGGTGAAGACAATGGACAATCACACACACAGGGAGTAAAGACACCAAGAAGAAACACAAGCAGGAAGTGAGAGAATACTAACAAAATAAAACAGGAGGTCAAGAACAAAACAAACTAAACAGCTGAACGGGACCTGACAAATACTGAACAGAAATAAATGAAGAAGTAGTACAGCAATTATTCAATGTCATTTTTCAGTCATTATTGTTTGGGATTAAAATAATACCGTATTAAGTGTATCAGAAACAAACAGACCAAAGTTAGAGCAGACAATTAGAGAATTTGAGTCATCTGCTAAAAGCAGATTTTGGCCTCAAGACTTAAGTCCAGCAGTTTTAGGCTCATAAGCAGAAAAAAAGCTACAAATATTTGTATTATTTGTTCTTCTGATGATGTTAAACAATGCATATTATGTAATGAACCAGGTGAGTAAAAATTAACATGTAAGTGTTTAAAAATTTCTTTTCCTGTTAAAGTAATTACGCTATGCTTTACACCTCTTTTTTTAATGGTACAAGTGGTTTACTGCTGATTTTGATAAAATATTTTTCATTACTGAAGGTCATTATCAGCATTTAAATCTGCAGGTCTTGCCCTTTTAATCTTCTATGTTAACCTGGAGTCTTAGAAGGGAAAAATTAAGTGCCGTCAATCGATTGAAATGTTTAATTGCGATTAACTGCATGATTTCCAGCTCGTTATTAATGTGTTAACTGCACTAGAAAAAACGCTCCAAAAATAATTCAGGAAAAGAGAAGACTGAGATGGAAGTATGTATTTTTAACAGCAGAAACATGTCAATCATTTAAACTGACCTCAAGGTCAAATCGAACACTCAACACAGTGACATTAGGAGAGTCGTTCTCAGTTTTACACACCATCGAACTGCTGGATTCCCTTTGACGTCAACATTTTTTAGCCTGTTTTTCTCTGCTGCTGACAGGTGCGACACTATTAGTATCCGCTCATTTCAGTCTCATTCACACTCTCAGTCACTGTGCCTCTGTATGTACGCTTGTGTGACACTGTGTGTGTATTGATGTCAGTGGTGTTGTCAGTGTCACAGCGTTGGTGCCAGGGTGTGTACATTTGGTGCATGCCTCCAAAGTGTGTGTCTGCGTGTGCCTGACAGAGAAAGAGAGAGAAAAACACATTAAACTGATGCTGTCATCTCCTTTCTCGACTTTCTTCTTCTGCCAACAAACAAAACCCACCTGTGCCAGTCGCCATCACTCATGTCTGTCCCTTCATCTCAGCGCAGAGAGAACACAGGAAGAGAAAAACAATGTGAGTGAGAGACAGCTCTCTGTGTCCCACAACACACACACAGATGGGGCTCAAACATGCCATGACACTTCATTAGGGAATCTAGTCAACATGATTTTTAATTCTCAAATGCTTACACTTCTGTGTGTGTTTTGCATCGGTTTTGTCCTACATTTATTGCGTCAGTCCTGTAGACATATTGTTTAACTGTCGCCTAATGTGTCAGCACTAATTAACCAGGCCAGCTCCATTATTTATAATATATTAAGCAAACATGTGATCCCCTGAAATTTGCGTTTTACCTCGGACAAACACACCAGCATATGTTTACTTGCACTCATCTAGCTGAAAGAAATGCCACTTTGAGGTTACGTTGTGGCCTTAAAGGAGAAGTTTGTTTTTATGCACATTAAGTCTTATAGCAAGGATATTCATCATTATTTACGATGTCCTTCATTATTATTATTATGATGAACTGAAAGATGGAGCTCATTGCAGACGTCACTGCCAGAGGAGCATGTGCACTCAGCTAATCCATCGAAAAACACAATAAACCAGTTGACGGGCTGACAGTGGCTGCTTGGAAAACTTCTGCATATCACCCAGCCTCGTGCTGCATTCACATGGAATCAGGCAGACGGTAGATGGCAAACCAGATGTCATTTAAGTTGATGAGAGCATGGCGGTAAAATTTGATGAGGCTGGCAGAGAATGCCGTCAAAAGTTAAAATACTTTAACTTTCTGCTGTCCTCTGCAACAGAATTTACAACCAGGTGTGACGTAACTCCTCAAATGCCTCGCACAAGGAGAAAACATGTCCGATCCCGTCAATGAGAAGCTGGTCATTTTGGTGCAATAATACCAGGAGTTGTATTTACCACAGCCTGAAAACCAACTGAGATGCCACATGAAAATCTGATGCATGGAAGGCAAACAGCACAAAGCTGATTGTTCCCCAAAACACAATATTTTGGAGGGAATTTAACTTTTGTTTTAAGTTTGCAATAAAAAATTAAGTGAAAGCTGCATTTTACAGCTACATGCATAACTAAAGTAGTTAGGCTACATAAAATAATAGTCATAAAAATAATTTCATTAAATATATTTTGTCTTTAGGCCTATTCTTCGTAGACAATACCACATCACCATACACAACACATGGTTATGAATATTTCATTTTTCTGTCCTTCCACTCCGCTGGACTGTTTCTTTATTCCTGTGTCATTCACAAGGCGTCTCCTGCCGTCTGCAGTCTGCAATCTACCGTCATGTGAACGCAGCATTGGCCCACATTTCTCCACAGCTCCACAGTTCTCCAGCTTTTTTGCAGACTGTAAGAAATAATTCTTGTTAAATAATTCCTGGATCTCCGTCCATAACAACACAATAAAAAGTGCTGTTTATTAGATGTTGTGGCTTTTGTTTTTGGCTATTTGGCTTCATTCTTTTCAAGGAGGCCAATAACTCTGGAGGACACAGTACAACCCCACTCACTTCTGTGTGATTCATGCTCACTGTCCAGTTGGTTGGCGGTCTGTTCTCGATGAAAAGCTTGGGTTGTGCTAGCCTCTTCCCCTGGGGGCAGGCTGGAATGGAGAAGAAGTAAATGGAGGCACAGGTGAGACACTGAGAGGAGAGGAAAGGTTAATTGGTTTTGTTGACCATCTGTCTGCGGAGGAGGAGACGAGTAGAGACGGTACAGCTCAGGTTGAATAGTAAGGACTAGGATTTACAGGCACTGATTGGCAGTGACCAGTGTGGCCCCCTGTTCTATTAAAAGAGCAAGTTCATCTCTTAGATGAAATCATTCTTTCGCTGTGTTTCCTTTGTTCTTTCTTTCACCGCCCTTCTCCTTTTTTGTACTGTCTATGTTTTTCAACTATCTATTTCTTTGGCCCTTTGTGAAGCTCATAGAGATTGACTGGCTGACTAAGTATCTTTCCGTTTTGCTCTTCCTCAATCTCGCTCTGTGCCCTATGCTCTCAACGAGGTGAATGAGCCATAGATATCCTGCTGAGAGAAAAGGAGAAGTAGCTGAGCGATGCATTCAGCCAGTCTAGAGGCGTAAGCGGGCTGATTCTCCCGGGAAGCTGGCTGCACCTCCGCAAACCTGGACATCTCTCTGTCTGCACTGCTGAGCTGAAAGTGGGTATTTCTGTCGAGTAAGAGTAAGAAATAAGAGTACACACTAACAGAGACGAATCCTTCTCTTTTTTTTCTCATTGACATGCACGCGCCTATTTTATTTTACTTCTTTCACTCCTATGTGAACTTTACCTTTACCTTTTCTTACTATCAGTGAGTGACCAGCGTGTGAAATATAAACTTTGTAATGACGAAACCTCACAATTGAAAAACATTAATAACATGTTAGCTTTTTAATGTGACCTTGATTTTTTTTTTACACGTAGAAAGAATCATTGCTAGTGAAGATCTCCTACCAGGCCAGGTACGAGGCCCTATAGTGTGTGGGGCCCTGTGATGCAAGTGTGCACACTTCACACACTTCCTTGTGACAGCTATGAGCCACGTCCCCTTGTCCCCTTGTCCCCATGTCCCATGTCCCCTCAGCTAGAAAAATCTGATACAATGACAAACAGCCCAGGAGATAATGAAATAAAGCAGTTTGTACTACTCCAAAAATGAAAAATATATACTGGCTGCTCAGAAGAGGCAGTAATCAAAAATGTACAAAAACTGTGGCACTCAGAGGACAACTGTAGTGTTTTTTATTGTGGGCGTTCACCATAAAAAACACTACAGCTGTCTGTTGAGAGTGCCAGTTTTATACATTTTTGAAGCAACCCAGGAGGGAAAGTTGATTCAGCTTTAGCAACAACTGCATCACAGACGTATCAAGACAATCATCTAAAAGAGAGAGCAACAAGCCAGGTGAAGGAAAAACTGGAAGGGGAAGTGCCAGCCGAGTTGCTTCCTTTCGAGTCTCATGCTATAGCTAGCTTGATTTCCAGATGTTGCCTATCCCAGCTGTAAGGGCATCAGACCCAACATTGTAAATAGAATATAAATAACAGAGCACAGAGCTGAAGCCTTTAGCTATAATTGAAAACCAGTTTGTGAAAATCCAGATTTAAAACTTGATTACCTGGTTGTTGTGGCTGCTTGTTATAACCTTGATTATTTGTGGTTTTAAGGTTGTGTCTGCTTTAAAAAGAGCAAAAGCAAGCTTGTAATTTCTGTTTGTGTCTTTAAATGCTGTTCTCTTCCCTTTGACTTCAGTGTCATGTGAAGAAACTATTTTAAAACAGGTGGTAAAAGCACACAGTTATGAATTCACACTTTGATCATTTGCATGCTTGTCATTGAACCCAAACATAATGTTATGTTAATTAATGAATAGAATAACCAGTTTCAGAATCTTTTCTGAGCTTAAGCGTGAAGGCATGAATGTCGGTGTTGCACCTTGACAGTGGTGGCCTAAAGGCAAGATAAGCAAGCTTGTGACCGAAAAAACACCGTCTATAGACACGGACAGTATAAAACACTTACATCAACACAGGAAGTACAGCTGTTAAATCATCACCTACAGGCTTCAAAAGTTTCTGCAAATGGGCAACAGTCTCAATGACAAAAGTATTCAGCTGTCTGCCAAATATTAATAAGAAGGTGCTTTTTTTTTGTAAGATACCACACAAAATAAGCTTAAAAAAAAGCTTTGTGGAATTGTTGTATTTTTACCCTAAAATAACAAGAAGCACTTGATTCAGCTGCATACAGTTGGCCAAATTTTACAGTATTTATCACTGATCTTGACTATCTGATGTTCAGACCTTCATTAGGACCGTAAATTTCCACAAAGGAACTGACAGTGGCTCTGTTATCATCTGATCGCTAATTAATTATCTTAGCATTTGGAGATATTGGATTTTTTTTTTATGATTAGAATTTAATTATTTCGTAATGATAAGATAACAAAAGGTATTAACAGCTTAATAAAATCTAGCATAAGTAATTAGAAATCAAGGTGCTGGTGAGTGACAAATGATCATTTATGTCTTTTTATCAGATTTCAAATGACAATAAATGAGAGAAAAAAACATTCTCTCTTTGGCTTTGGCACAGGTACAAATATAGAATATACTTTGGTTACTTAAGATAATCTAATAATTCTGTTACAGTTTTGATAATAACGATCAAATGATATAACTTGCAATCACAGACACTCTTATAATTTATTCACACACTGAAAATGAAATCATGAAATCTACTGAAAATAAAGAGGTCTTGTTGACATGGTTTGCTTCTGTACTCCAATTGAACTATGGTGTTGGAATTTCCAAATTTCCAGGTTGGTGTTGGGGTCCTGCATAGCGGCCCACTTAAAGCACTGCCTACACTTGAGAAACTTTTGCCACTGGATGTAATCCAGGCCCCATATGCTTTGAAATGTCCTTGAAAAAGTAATATGTGATATCTGAATGTATTTTTACTGTATAAATGTGTTAATGTTATATAGATGTAATGTCTAGGAGGCATTGTTGCCATTAACCTACCAAACTCTAATATTTTCTGTACAATTAGGCTCAAAACAAATCAATACGGACACTTCAGTGACAATGTTTTGGATAAATACAAAGCTTTAATATGTATAGATTTGTTTTCTTTTTTTTCCTTTGAGATTTCAGAATAAAATAAAACCTATTTTGTTCTGAAACGCTGCCAGCAACGTTGACAGAAATAGCTCTGACTTTCACGGTTTTAGATCTTGTTTCTTAGCTGTTCTTGATTCTTGCCATTTCTAACATGAAACATACGACATGATTCTATGAAAAGAGATACGAAGCGACTAATTTGGCAATAACAGAGTTGAAAGCTGTCAAACATGAAATGTTTGCACCCTTAACTAACACAAATTCTTTCCTCATCACACTGGCAGAGAAATATCATCTTATATCTGAAGTTTTTTTCCCCATCAGATGAAAAGGAAATCTTGGCAGCACCGATGATTAAATTTTAATAATCCCAACCAAATATCAGAGCAGTGAGCATTCGAATTAAATGCCACGTCCAACACTGGCCAGTGACTCAGGGGATTTAAACACTCCTTATCAAATATAAATAATAGTATGCTGCCATTAAGCCACATGTATGATTTAAATGGATTAGTCCATTAAACAGCAGCTTAATGAAGTGTCTTTTTCTATTCTGCAAAAGGTTCAGCAGTAAAGTAAAATGAAGATCCATTTCTTTCAGTTTATTACGGGTAAATTATTCATTCAATTTCTCCCTCTCCCTTCTTCAAGAATCAAATGAGCCTTCAGTGGATCATTAAGACAATGAGAAGTCTGTACTGAGTCTGGCTCAGATTCACTCCAGGGACCATCCACAATGAAGAGGGTGTATTGTCTTTTTATTAAGATTGTTTTTGACTTGTTTACATCAGGTATCGGAGCGATGACTCACTGTTGGTGTTGTTGCAGCAGCTGTCAAAAGCTCTGCTGAGCAAATTTTCATTCTGCTGTCAGTATGAATGTCTGTTCTTGTTTCTGTCATTAGATGTTCTTCTTATTTTCTGTCATAAGATGTGTTTTGCTTGTCCTTAACATTAACGTTCAGTCTTTAAATGCCTTGATTTCACTCCCGGAGAGATTTAAAGTCCCTACCAGGCATTGTTAACTAGTTATGAAGCAGTCTAAATTTAGTACTGATGCCTCACATTTTACCTACATCACAAATGAGACTGTCAGCGAGGAGATTTGAAATTATCATCCTGTCTTTTTCAGTGCCTTTGCCCAGTTCGTTAAAGCTCGAGGAAACGCTTTACTATTATTATACTATTATGATATTTTTCTTTAGATAATTTAAAGATTTTTTTGTTTATGGTCAAACTGGTATTGTGCAAATGAGTTGCATGTTTCTTTCACTCTCTTCATAAATGCTTGCACTAGACAAGACCACTTTTGTCCACGCACGCCGCTACAATCAACACAAAATCAAAGTTACTCGGAGGAGCTTTAATACAACAGCGGATGGCTGCCAACCCTTTTAGCTTCTTCCTACATTACAATTAGAGCAGTGTTTATTTAAAAAGCCATTATGACTGTTAAAACAACAAAACAAATGCTAATCTGTCGCCTGTCTAGATGAGGTTTGGTGGAGTCTCATGCGTGGGACACACTTTGTAAATGAGCAGCTCGTATGCATGTGCCTCCCTGAGCTGCTGCAGCTTGTGCATTCGTGGTGTCAACACTGCCAGCCCTGTGTTTCAATAATAAATTTAACTTAATGACCATTTGCAATAATATCTTGATTTACACCCTCATACAGACAAACATTCCCTGATGTTTATATCCTTTTATTTCTGTGATTGCTCTGCAGATTTAGCCACTGAAACCGTGGAAAGTTGCAGTATTAATGGTATGGTGTCTAATTGACTATCAACAGATGATTTTCACTATCTATTTTTTCTGGGAGCTGCATGTTTGATGCAGAAAACAGTGGGTGAGACCCCATATCTCTTGTTGATGTTTGCTGTGTTTCTGCTCTTATCTGCTAACGTGGTCGATGCGAGTGCACTGCTCATGCAGCCAGTGGGTCCCAGACTTCAGCAAGTAGTGCTTTTGGTCTCATCATTATGTGCTCAAGCTCTACCCTATAGAAATGTTGCACATGCTGACCTTCCCTCTGACAGCATGTTGAGCTACAAGCAGCATCTAACAGCGCTTCTGACACAAAATGAAACATGAGACGTCTTCATCAAGGGCTGCGACGCGGGGGGCTCATTTCAAAGACGTGGATTAAGACTAATCCTCGACCAGAGCATTGCTTTAAACAGAGACGTCCAGTAAAAGCAACTTTCACTTTAATCCACTTGTGATATCATACTTACTCCACACTATTACAAATATTTTTTTTACAGATTATGGCTTCTCAGTCGCAGCTCAGATCCATCTTATTAAAACACTGAGGGCAAACACTGGACACATTTAAATCCTTATTTTCTGGTTTGCACAAACTCACATTGAGTACACACTCAAGGTCATATTAAACTTAAAGTCTACTTGTCAAAAGCCAAAAGATGCATAAATGGATATAAAGAGTCACTTAAATAGACTCATATGTTTTTTCTTCCCTCCAAAGAGAATCTTTAATTCAGAAAAAAGGTTTTTCAGTGTTTTAAGAAGCAAAAAAATGATATTTATGCCCAGCACATAGACAAGATATTAGTGCGCATATTGAAGCGCCAGGACAAGAAGGTAGCATAAAACAAGACCTTGGCAAAAAATAGAAACATAAAAAGATGAAGAATGCAGTCATATGCAGTGCACAAGAGCACATAACAGCATTTCTGTTTGTTTGCTCTATTGAAGACAACCATCTTCCCAGCAGTGTGAAACACTTCTTCACCATGTCAAGGTTTTCCTGCAGAAAACGACATAAAAGAAATGAGCACTTTGCTCCTCAAGAGCACGGTGGTTAACTACATCAGACAGAAACATAAGACTGAGGGGAAGTCGAGAGTTTGATGTCGGACTAACACGGAAGCGCTGAAGCGTATCACAGCTGATGAAAGGGAATGCTTTAATACCTGATGGTGCTAACTCTCTGTAATTGACCCCTCATGGCAGCCCTCCATACGAGGATGATCTCCAGTTAATTGTAAGCGTTAACTTTTCTGGAACGATATGTGGATTGGAAGAGCTATATGATTGAGAGAGAGAGAGAGAGAGAGAGAGCACATGTGTGTGTGTGTGTGTGAGAGAGAGAGAGAGAGAGAGACAGGAAAGTTTAAACTTGTGGCCGACTCTAGAACAGATGTGTAGCAAAACGTCAGAAAAAATGTATCCATATATATGCATCTTTTTGTGCAGATGAAAGGAAATATTGTGTAGTTTTGCATCTCTGTCAGCACAATTGTCAGACGTTTATGGAGCTATCCTACAAAATAGACACTGAGCACTTTTGCTGCCTTTGTGAGCTGGTGTGAAGCACCAACCTCTGAAACTCTTCTAAGAGCATTGCTGTCACAAGCTGCATGTTGTTTGGTTTAGATCAGTATATCAACCAAGGAGACCTTCAAAAAAGAAGAACTTGTATTGATTTGAGATATTTCTAATTAAAATGTTGATTTTCAATTTAAAATACTGTTGAGCAGTTTAACTAGGTGTTGATGCTGGAAGCTCCTGCAAAGTTCCCACACAGCAAAACATTTACACACAGTAAATCGATGTTACCAGGTAATGAAGGACAACAGGACTGTAAACTTAAGTAATAACTTATGAGCTGTTGTTGGGTGGCATGGTGGCTTAGTGGTTAGCATTGGTGCCTCATAGCTAGAAGGTCTGGGGTTCAATTCCTGGCTGTGGCAGGACCTTTCAGGTGGAGTTTGCATGCTCTCCATGGTTTCCTCAAAATATGCATGTTAGGTGTAGCTCCGGTCGGTACCCTTGACCGAGGTACTGGCTCAGAATCTGGAGTTGGTCACCGGGCGCTGTGCTGTGCTTGTCCACTACTCCTCTGGGATGGGTTAAGTGCAGAGACCAAATCTCACTGTTGGCTGTATTTGTGACCAATAGAGTACCTTTATCTTCCAGATACCTTTACCTTAGGTAAAATATATATATCAAGAAATAATATTCTTAGATGCTCAGCACTTGCCTAAATTCAATCAGTCAGCATTGTAGCAGAATCTGAAGCAACACACAGTATTGTATCTTCTGACAACCATTAACCAAACAGGCAAACAGCAAATACATCTTTCTTTGAAAGAAATGACTTGAGTGCATTTTCTTGCTCAACTTTCAAAGAAA
>JAQFJA010000006.1:19671288-19683184 GCA_029874485.1 Naso brachycentron
AATAAAAAGCAACTCATTGAAAAGATCTTCTTGAATTAAATGAGTCCTTTACACACCGACAGTGGAGTTAATGTTCGTGTATTTTGCACGTCTAACATCATTCATTCGTAGCTTTTAATCTTAAAAACAAAAGTTAAGTTCAGGAAACAGCATAAAATATATCCTGTTTTTTAATTATATTTCCCATTATCACTTTGAAGATCATAACATTTTTGGTTTTTGGCCCCTTAAACAACCACACCAGTCTGTTTGTGATTTCTCACCAATCACCCCTATTTCTACAAATGTTGTAATTAAAGTCCACATTAAAAGAAAACTGATTTTTAGGTGTTTTTAAATCAGACATGTGTTACTCTTATCCTTGCCTATATGACAATACAAGGCCCAGAAATAACCAAAAAGTAGTTTTGCAGTTTCGATTGTTTCATTTTACAGTTCAGCATTTCCTGGAAAACGTTTTAAAAATACTGATGACTCATCCTGTGCTCAGGGGCGTATATAAACTGCAACTGCATTTTAAAAACCTCATTCACTGCCATTCATGTTGAAACAGGGCACAGAAACACAATGGGACGTGTGCAAGTTGCAGGTATAGGTGATTCACCTTTCTATAAAGAGAACATTCACGTTTATTTGGTCAAAAATTGCTGAGCAAGCGCGAGAGAAGAGCCAGGAGCCGTGGAGAAGAAAGTTATTACGCCTGGAAAAATAGTTCCTTACAAGTGCTGCCTTCCCAGCTCGAATATTAGCATGAAGAAGACTCAAACGTTCTTTTTAACTGACGCTGTCACACATTTTCAGGTCTTTTCTGTAACGTTTATCAAATATGGACCAAATGTAAGCAAACATGATATCTCATAGATTAAGCTATTTTGGGGAAAATGAGTGGGGTTTATGTGACCTACGTGAAGTCTACATGGTTTCTCACAGTTGTGACCAGTTTCCTCGTTTTATTGGAATAACGTTTACAGGTTTGAGTGAATGAAATCATCCAGAAATTCAAAAGATTTAAAGTTTTTAAAGTGGCAAAAGTCTGAAAAATAAAAGAAAACAAACTTTTGGGTGTGTGTCAACTCAGATATATCCTACATCCTATGACCCCTTTTGGGGGTCCAGATCCCCCAGTTGGGGACCGCTGCTCTAAAACAAAATAAATTTTCCTGCCATGTATTTTGATTTGTATATTATGATACATGTTTTCAGTCAGGTCCTCTCCACCTCTAAGCTTTAGGTAAACAAAAACAAACACAGGTCCTTTCAGAACAGCCGCAGTCTTTATCTTGCTCAGATATAGCATGCCTATCTGTGTCTGTATGTGAAAAGTTCACCTTCTGAGGTCAGAGCAGCCGCATGTGTCCTTATTTGGCCTTTCCTGCCAACAGATGATGTCTGATGTCACAGCAGTCATTAGCGTGGAGATAAAAAAAGATGGTGAGAAAGGATGCTCAGGGTGTGAGTGAGTCAGAAAACTCTGGACTGATAAGACAGGGCTGTGAACTTAAACTGTGACTCTGATCTGATGAGAATAATGAAACCGCTCATAGCAAAAAAGAGAGAGAGAGAGAGTGTGTGTGTGAGAGAGAGAGAGAGAGAGAGAGAGCGAGAGAGAGAGAGAGAGAGAAATAAAGAGAAAGAGAGAGTGTTTTCATTTCTGGAGTTGTGTGTTTGTCTGTGAGAGAGACGGGCGGGTTTGGCTGTAGCCTTCAGCCTTAAGTGAACCTGTGAACCCGTGTGATGAACGCTCCTAACTACCAGCACATATATTCATGGGAAACTGTGTGAAGATCAGACGCCGCGAGCTCACGAGGCTGCGTGGCCCGCGTAGGAGAGGTGCTGTCTCTCTGGAAAAACAGCTGTCTATATTTAATCAAGGCGAATAAACAAGGAGTTTAAACAACTCATTTATAATTTAGATTTGCATACATTAAACTGCTCATTTTAATCTTTTTATTAATATGCATCAACGATATTGTATAAATATGCAGTTTTATGCAAATACCAAGCCCATTTTCTGTTTGTATTTAATTCTGTTTCCCAGCTGTGGATCATCATTTTCATTCAAGGCAACCGACTCAGATTAAGTCGTGTATTAAGTCACAGCATGGGAGTGTATAAATATTTCTCAATTAAAACTCTGAAGAACAGCTATGCTACTGTATCAGCATTAAAAATGCATTGGCATTGGGAGGAAAATAGGGGAAGGCAAGTTACGAGTTTGATATGAAATCAGAACTTCAAGTCTACATCTTTGAACTATGTTTTTTTTTCATCTTTCCCTCCTCCAATCAAGCACTTGAAATAGCAAACACTTTTTGCTGTTTTGGAGTCTGTTACGAAATCTGGGGATGTAAGGACCAGCCAGAAACATGCTGTGTATCTGTTATTGATGAGCATGCCGTGCCTTCTGAAGTTTTCTCACAGAATGTCCTACATTTCACAGCTTCTTGTTGGAGCTGCCACTTCTCTGTCCATACAAATGAGGAGTTTTGTTCCAAAAATGTGCAAAATACCAACTGAACAGTGTGACAGCAGCCGCTACAAAAGGGCTGCTGGGATGGGAGTGAAACTCACAATGCATAATTACCAAAGTTATGAACTAACTGATGATGATGAGGAGGATTACACCCTAAAAACCAGTAACATTTAATACCGGTTGCATCTCTGGCATTTTGCATTAGAAATATTTGGACACATTTTTTTCTTATCAGAGCTGTATGGTGATTATTAATGAGCAAAATGTAGCTTGTCAGGTCAGACAAAATCACATTTGCAGATTGGTTTGGTGCCTCTCAGTTCACTTTCAATTTCCAAACTGCAGTATCAGCTGGCATTGATTTAAATACCACTGGACACAACTGGATAGACTTTAAACAAATCAGAGCAACAAAGCTGGTGATGTACAGCGACACAAAAAAGGGGCGGTGCTTGGTCCAATTTTAAGCAGGGGAAAAAAATGGCAGCAGATGATGTAAAGGTGCAAAACCTGAGCCTAACTTCAAATCATCACAGGGGAGATCTTGATCACTAAAGACACAGAGATACTACATGGTACCAACATTGTTATATTATATTATCTTTGACAGAGGTGAATAAATAATCATTTTAGACACTGACAAAATTTCAAAATAATTAATTCAGTCTTTCTAATTTTTGGGTGAAAGCTATACTGTTGATCAGCACCTTTCTACCAACTCTAAATGTGTCATTTTTTGATCTATTCGACTATGTTTACTCATTATAAAAGATCAACCTTTAAATGCAGCCCTCATGACAACACACATTTGATGTGAACCAATCATGGGGCAGAAGCGGCAGGGTTTCATGCACAAGATGTGTGCAGCTGATAGGATCTTCTGTCACAACAGCTGAGACAGGAAGCCCTCAAAACACACACAAAGTGAAACTCAAACTCTGCATGTGTGTGCATCTCTTGTGCTGTAAATCAATTTGATAAAATGCCCAAACTTTGCAACAGCTAAAACATTTGACATATAAGTAGCAAATTCATGTGTCATAGATTATTATAGATTATTGCCCCACCTGTTTCATTACCAGACACATGTCACTTTACTATATTAAATAATCTTAATTACATTTTTTTTACATTTATTAATATATTTACTTCAGGTGTACTGATAATATTTTACAGCTGAAGTATGTTTGCAAGAAGACCTTAAAAGACAGATGCAAACATTTACAAAAGTTTTCTTTTTTAAATGTATTTAAAGTTTATTTGTACAATAATAATACATAATGTGGACAAATGTTGTGATTATCAGTTCCTTCCACATGGATCTTACAGAGGATGCATTTGATTGGATGTAGCTGAAAAAGTAATTATAATACGTAACTTTCTCTATTCCACAGGTAATTATTATGAATCTGTAAGTGACATATAGGTGTGTTATACTTTAAGTTTAATTCCTGGTGAATCAGCAATCACAAGAATAACTTAAAAAAAAAGACGCATGCAGTGAAACCACGTTTGAAAGACTCTGCAAAGACCATCATGGACAAAAAATAAATTCCACATTTGAATGTGAAATTACTTTGAGTTCCGCAAGAGTGGATAATTGTCTTTTGGAGATAATTTGATTTTTAAACCAGTTGCAGATAAAAACAAATGTGAGGATTTTCTGCAAATTTTGCTTTGGGATTATGGCTGAGCTCTGAGGTAATGAACAGAGGTAAAACAGAGTGGGAAATTAACTCTTGATGCAGCTAACACACTGTAAACATACCAAATTTAAAAACCCTTAATTTTAAAACAATTATTAGCATAATTTATTAACAGTATCGAAAGTTTAGTTTAGCCTAGTTTATAAGTTTATTATATCGTTGAAAATCCCCATTGATTGACTGTAAAAAATAAAAGTAAATAGGGCAGCTTTAGCCAGCATGGCTAATTTTCAGCTGTAGTCCCCAGCCAGACGACAACAGGCAGCCTGAAAACATTTTGTACAGTATTAAATGTCGAAAAAAATGGCCCCTGTGAGTGTTGTACTATTATAATAATTACATTAGGCTATATTTTGTATAGCTAAATGTGCTCCCACTGTTATTGGTTTATTATATAAGCTCATTGTGTGCTTTATTTATAGAAAATCATAATTTGTAAAGAATATTAGTTTTTTACATTTTTTTATAGTAATATAAAGTGGCATTAAAAGGAAAATGTGATGAACTACAGCTTCCAAAAAAAAAGGAAATAATCATGTTGATGTCTAAAAACAATTTTTCTGGCTTCTAAATCAAAACACACTGGTTAATCATAATCAGCAGCCCTGGCTACAATATTTAAAAACACTCTTTATACTTAACAGGCTAGTATTTTGACTTTAGTAAAGTTTAGTGGCAAAGTGCATTCGCCCGTGTGCAGCCAGGGGACCGCGGATGGTGTGAACACGCCCCTGGAAGTCATGAATAATGCCGGTTCACTGAGCTCTGGGAGGTGATGTCTCTTTAAGAGGCTCAGCCCTGCCGAAACAATCGTACAACCCCCCAACAAGTCATCGGACCTGTCAATCATCCGGTCGGCGCCCTTTGATGTCGGGACTCCTCGCCTTGTCTCAAATGAGCTGTTTGCTGTTGTAGGGAAACATTAGTCCTCCACCGACCAACCGGCAACATCTCAACTTTTTTTTCCCCCGCATGTGGTGGGGCTTTCTGCACTTTGGCGGCGCCCCACACCGAGGACATTTAACACAAGAAGAACTCCCCTGATTCTTCTCTTTAATCCTACTTTTTTTTTTGTTATTATTAATTTTTTGAAAGTGTCTCATCCATCGCAGGGAGGGGGGAAGTAGACATGCCTCAGCTCAGCAGCGGCGGCGGGGACGACCTGGGAGCGAATGATGAGATGATAGCGTTCAAAGACGAAGGGGAGCAGGAGGAGAAAATCCAAGAAAACGCGTTCACGGAGAGAGACCTGGCCGACCTCAAGTCCTCTCTGGTGAACGAGTCGGAAATAAATCAAAGTCCGAGCGCAGCGGTAGGTGCCACAGTGTGTGTGTGTGTATGTGTGTGTGTGAGAGAGAAAGCTTGTTTTATTTTACACGCTGCTGACAAGCGTTGAATGGGAGCGAAAAGCCTGAAATGCCTTCAGGGTTACAGTAAAAAAAAATCCCTGGCTGCCAAAGGTTTACTACAGGACAGGGATGCCATATCATCAAAAACACACATAAAGTATGTTAAGGTGGCTTAAACTCTGTGCCGCTCAGTCACACTTGTGCGGTTGTTTCTCCTCGGGGTGTTTCGCCTTTTCTTTTTCTTAACTTTTTTTTGGGGGGGCGCATTGGCGAGCTTATCTGACCCGGTGTTTGTTGTCCGTCCCGTGCAGGCGGTCAGACGGGCGCAGCCGGGCGAGCAGAGGAGCTTCGCGGAGAAACACCGGGAGCATCTCGACGGTGGTAAGAAGAAACATCTACACACACACACACACACACACACACACACACACACACTTCGCTCTCATCCGCTTTTTGAGTAGCAACTACTATCTGAGAAAACAGCTGAGAGGCGATTAAGCAAAGCAGCCTCCCCCCCACTGGGTCAAAGTAAGGAGTATTTTGGTCACGGGGACACGTGTTGGAGCATTAAAACCAACTTCAAAGAGTTGTGTTCAGGTGTACACTGCAAAAGATGTCCGCGCTGCGTGCAACTCTGGAGTCTATCGCTCACATCTAGAACTTGGTGGGGAGATTTCCTCTGTTTCTGTTTCAAATTAGCACGCCTCGAGAGAGATTCAAGCAGAAAGCGCCTGCTGTAAATGTTGAATTTAACAAGTTTTATAGTGCAGCATGGAGTCTGGGAGTCCCTCGGCCTTACATGTATGCAGAAAGTTGATATAATATCTCTTCCGTGCAGCAGAAAGCAGCTCGTGTGAGGTTTTTTTTTAAGATGCTGTCTTGTTACTCCCAGCGTTATTTTCAGTTAAAGATTTATAGGTTATTTTTCTTCCCTTGACATTTTTTGCAGTGTAGCCTTTGCCAGACTTTTCCAAACTTGGGGTCAACCAGGGTCCTTGAGAGGTTTATTTTAACTTTTTCTTTTTTGGTCTGTAGGTTTTGCCACCCAAAAACGCAGAGCAATTTCCCTTTCCCTTCCTGGAAGAGGGCACATTTAGACAATGTATGCATGGAAGTTTTAATTATAGGTGTCATTGTTGGCTGTACTGTAGTCATTTCAGTCATTTCTTAAAGGAAAAAAAAAATCTTCTAACTTGTCGTATTTTTCTGCAAAGTCTTGATATGGGCTGGATTTGTGCTCTCTAATGCATGTATGTGGAAAAAGTGAAACCTAAAGAAAAATAACTTGCCTTCTCTGGATGATGCATTATGTCCTGTTCTGTCATCCTGGTTGAGCCATATTCAAGATTTTGGAAAAGTTCTGCAAATGGTGCAGGATTCGGTTGGAACAGTAAAAAGTTTTGCGTGCATGTCTGTGTTTCGTGCAGACCAGGTGTAACTGAGTTATATCAGACCCACAAAGAGGCCTCAGAGGCTTAAAATGGTGGTGGTGAGAGACAAATTAGCACATAGGCTACAGGACTTAACGCCTCTCAGGCCGGGTGACGGTTGTAACGCTTTTGTCTCAAGCATTGTAGTCTGTGCTCATACGAGGATATAACATGTAGTAACTAGAACACTTGTAAATAGTTGACCTACTTTGTATGCATGTTTATTCTGGATGCCAGTTTTTTGTTCTGAGGCACACAGCTAAAGCTTTGTGGGAGTAAGTAGCAGATTTCTGTAAAACTGTTCATCTTTTTATAGGTTATATTTAATGTTTCATCCATATGCAGCTTGGATTTTTAGATTAGTTCAAATCTAATTTAAACTAATGCCTGTCCTCCAAGAGACAAAACCAAAGGAGTTTAATTTAAAAAATCAAGAAAATTGCAGCAAATTCAACAAACAAACAAATGGTTGCATTAAGACATTTTTGAAGTTTTTGGCTCTAACTCTTGGTTGTTTTTCATGTCTTCCTCAGTGTCAAAGCACCAAGATGGAGGCATGTACAAGTCGCCGTCGTATCCAGGGTATCCGTTCCTGATGCTGCCTGACCCCTACCTCCCCAACAGCTCGGTGTCTCCATCTGTAAGTCCACCTCCGTTTTAATCCTCCTGCTGGCTTTAGTTCACCGGTCACTGCTTGTCTTCTGATGGTTTCTGCGGCTGAGGGCAGCACGAGCTCCTTATCTGCCCTTGTTTACTAGTGCAAGTTTATGCACTTAAGCTACTTTGTATTCTTTGGTGTCAAGTTCAAATCCTGAACACATGGTTTTGTGCCTCAAGAAGGGTTTAATGCACACTCAGGCACTGGCAGACTCAGGATGTTTGAGGGGCAGGGACAAAAACAGTGAAAAGAGCACTTGTTGTATGCGGTGGGGCAACAGCGTGCAAACAGTTGTTGGCACGTAACTGCGTTTTGTCCACTGGAAGGACATCTTAGAGGGCACTTCACCACCTTTTTTTTGCACAGAAAGGACACCTTAAAGGGCACTTCATCATGTTATATCTACCATCGGGGCTTCCAAGAGGGCACTTTGGCTGCGTTTTTCCTAACATTAGGGCACCAAGGTGGGCAATTGCCCCTCCTGCCACCCCTCGGTGCACTCAGGCATGCAAATGTTGGTCACCACTGGCTTGTAGTTTTTAATTTTGCCTAAAGCAAAAAGATTATCAGTTACCAAAATTTCATAGAAACAAATAGAGATGGTCAGCTTGGACGTAACAGACACTAAAATGCGTGTGATATTTGTTGTCTTTTTTGGACAAAGATGTCAACACTTCCTGTGAATATTTATTCTTTCTCCTCATAATTTACTTAACTTGTTGTGCATCTGTTCTTGTAAAAATGGCCTCATCTCTTATATTATACATTATTACATACATACATTATTATTATACACCTCAAAGGAAGTCAGTTTTTATCTCCAGATTCATGTCTTTTGTGGCTCCTTTGTGGCTGAATCAAATTTTCTTTTTCCCGTGACTCTCCTTTTATACATAGTTATGTTTGTTTGAGATCTATTATGATAACATGACGTATGTGTCTGATGATAAAGTACATAATCAACCCTCTCAGTGTCAGTTTATTTCAGTATAGTACTCGATTGTGCCTGTGGCTTAACACAGTGAAGGCTGATTTATGCTCAGTAGAGGCAGAAAGAGTTGGTGTCAATGTGAGATTAAAGTCACAGTCACAAACTACATGATTTCTGACTTGGCTTTGAACTGTGCTGTTTTTTTCTCCTAACTGCCTTATAAAATAACGTGGTATTTAAAGCATGCACACGCCACGGCCCCATGAGGGAAATCAGAGGAAGAGCCTGTTTTTGTTTACGTCTTTGCTGAAGTTGGAATATGACTGATGTCGTCATTGCGAAGCGTTTCGGGTGACGCTTTCCATCTGTTTGTACCGTGTGTGAATGACAAGAGGTTTGTTGCTGCCTTAATGGCTGCTCTGACAGTGAAACTGCTAAAACAAACAGCAGAAAGACTCCTGGAAGGATTTCAAGTCTGCAGTATCACTCATCCAGCCAGACAGCCCTAAAAAATTAATCATAAAATCCCTTCAAGTCACCCGTAAGAACCAATATCCATGGATAGGCTGACTAATTGCACCAAACACGAGCGGTTGTGTCTAATTCATTTTTCACGTGCTGTGTAATCCTGTTGCCTGAATTAACCCCCTGCTCGAGCAGGCATGACGTTGCCGAACAACAGAGATGCCAGTTTATGAACTCACATGTGCTGTAGGATGATCTAATGTGAGGCACAGTGAATGAAGAATCTGCTGTATCACTGAATCTGCTTTATGGCCAGAAAATATGATTTACTAATAACACCTCGAAGCCTCTTAGAGTGTTTTTATCTCTTGTCAGAGTCCAGCGGTGTGTCATGGGATATTTTGAATGGGACCAGGGCTTGGTCTCGTAAAAAAATTCCACTAAAATCCTCAAGCTCCCCATTTTTTAAGATTATTTTCTCAGCACTTACATACAGAAAAACCTTTATTTCAGTGTCGCTGCATCTGTAAAAGTCTTCATATTTAAGATTAGAGGACCATACCAGTGTTACTATATGTCAGTGTTTTTTGTCAACATGGGCCACATAGGTTGCATAAACCCCGCCCATTTTTCCTAAAATAACTTCATCTATGATATATCATGTTTGTTTACATTTTGTCCAAAAAATGTTACAGAAAGTACCTGAAAATGTGTGACAGCGTTGGTTAAAGGGACGTCCTTGTCAAAATCCTTCTTCACGCTAATATTTGAGCTATCGAGGCAGCACTTATAAGGAACTATTTTTCCAGGCGTAATAACTTTGGTCTCAACACCCCCCTTTCTCTCTCTTGCTCAGCGATTTTTGACAAAATAAATGCAGACCTTCTCTTTAGAGGGGTGAATTACCTATATCTACCAACTTCCACATGTCCTATAGTGTTTCTATACCCTGTTTCAACATGAATAACAGTGAAAGAGGTTTAAAAATGCAGTCTGAGGTCTACTTAAGTACACACTTGGTTGAATTTTAACAAAAGCATTTGTAGAAGATAGGGGTGATCTCTGTTATTGGTGAGAAGTTAAAAACAGACTGGGACGGTCCTTTAAAAGTTCTCAACCAGAGCTTTAGAACGACTGTACGATATCTGTTTACGCCCTCACTTGAACTATAAATTGCATTTGTGCTGGAGAGATATAGTGTTTGCTCTTGTTTGACTTAAAGCCGCCAGATTTGGACCCATCCGCCCAAAAAAAGATCAAGCAGCCGCTCCGTCTTTTCAAGGAAAGAATCTCTTATACGACAGTCGCTCCACTTGTTTGATTTTTTTGCACATGAGCATCTTCCAGCATATCAGATGAGGTCTGTTGTTTAGAACCGTGTGCAAGTGAATGAACTCCTCGTACTAGATAGCGTATTTCCTTCAACATCTTTACACTCATTGTTGCATACACAGCACATCCGGCATCATGTTAGACAAACACGACAAGTGTGCGCGACGGCATGAGTGGCTCATCGACGTGTCTCCACTTCTTTTTTTCACCTTCTCTTCTCTTTCTCCAGCGCTGGAGTGCCGACCACAGAGGCTCTCAGAGATTGTTTTTGTTGAGGGTGGTGTTGGAGGGGGGGGTAGCGAGATAAAGAGCACTTTCTTCCCCCCCCCGCCCGTGTGTCTTCAAGACTCCACACAATGCTCACTTGTTGCTGCTTCCCTTGTAATTAGCCCGCTGGTTGTGAGGTAGCAGCGGCACATCGGGCCCCGTCTACCTGCCACTTGAAAGGGCTGAGGATAGTGGTTTAGAGGGGCTCGGGGGGGGGAATGATGACTGTGGATGGCAGAGATGGATCGGAAACTATAGGTCTGGGAGAGTGACAGAAAAAAGGGCTTGTGTTTGGTGTTTTCCCAGTGTTGCGGTGTTAATCTGGGACAAGGCGACGCTTATTACGTCTCCATCTGCGTGTCTGACTGCTGTCCTTTTGTCTTGGCATTATGACTTTGAAAGTTTCCCTCTTCACTGCACGTTTCTTACAGTGCTGGCAGTTCCAGGAAGTGAAGTGGCTCGTGGATGATAATTTTGAGTAATCACTTTTATAATGTCAGACAATAGTGATGATTTCCCAGAGTTCATGGTGGCGCCCGCAAATTTCTTTCTTTAGTCTGGTGAGCGTCACGAAGCTCAAAGATCTTCTGTTTAACAAATGTGAAAAAAAAATCAGTAAATGCTCACATTGTAGGAACATAAAGGCACACTTATGATTGCTGTGAACTGACTTAAAGTTAGCTTTATGGGGCCTTTTTGATTATCTTACATGTTCGAGGAGAAGAGCATTGACTCCTTTAAATCTTTTGTCCCAGGCAGATGATTTTTTTTTTACCAATAAAAGGGGTTGAAAAAGTTTTATTTCCTAAATTTTGCTAAATTAATAAACAGTAAATCAAATTTGTCTAGTCTCGTCCAAATCTTTGAAATTATTTCAGCCGAGCAGTCATGCTTTCATCCACTGCAGAGAGATTTTTATTTTGTTTATTTTTAGTTCAGATAATTGATAAATTATTTACAACAAAAGTTCTCTGATTCCAGCTTCTCAAATGTGAGGATTTGCTGTTTTTCTCTGGTTTATATCATTGTAAGTACGTGCCGTTTGGAGTGTTGAAAACACATGGTAAAGGGTAGTTTTCTAATGTTTTCTGGGCCAAACAAATGATTTTTAATCCATTTTGGAAAAAAAGAAAAGCAATCAGCGGCAGCTCTCATTCTGTTGTTGTTATACAAGGAAACTCTTTTATGGAAGTCCAAAATTATGAACTGTTTATGCAACCACTTTGTTAAGAGGGAGTGATGGTAATCTTTCATAACAGAAGGAGACAGAATCATTTCCAGCATT
>JAQFJA010000006.1:19694394-19711052 GCA_029874485.1 Naso brachycentron
AAATTTGCACTGTATTTGATCCATGAGAATTTATCCAGGATAAGTGTTCATTTCCAAATTCTCAACTGTGCCAAATAAACTCTTTAAAGTGACCCTGGTCAAATATCAGCGTGGAGACAGAGGTCATATTTGGCCTGTTATGGGATGAAAAGTCGAGTGTGTAACTTTCGTCATGGGGCCACATCGCAACACATATGACTTGCAATCTGCAAAAATACACAGGAGGAAGTTAAGACAAAGTTCAAACTTTGAGAAAACAGAGAGGCTAAAAATAATATTGAACAAAAGAAAAGGAAATAAAAAATCTATAATGACCAACATGCACTTCAGCTTGTAAAGGATATATGTCCTAAAAAAACAGAACAGCACATTGGTAATGTATTTATCAGTCAGTTCCCTCCACTCATGTTGACTTGAATATTTTATGAGCCTGTCACACAGTCACACAGTGTGTGTGTGTCTGCATGTGTGCTGGAGCTTCTTCTGTTTGCAGACAGAGTGACGACCATATGTGATCGTTCACATCGACACTTTGCCCTGTGCTCTGCCTCTTTCATCTGTGCTGTAAGATATTTACAACCTGTTAGACTACACTCTCACAGAGGTATGTGTGTGTGTGGGTGTGTGGGCGTGTGTGTCCCCAGAGTGAATGTCACGAACCTCACATCTTGTTGTGTCTGTTGTTAAGTGTGGATCTAACGTAGGATGGACCTTTGGTTATTCTATGTGCATGTGTTGTTCAGTTAGTGGTGACTTCTTATTTCCTGACTTCACTCTTAATTTTCTTAATTCTCAGTGTCTTCTCTTCACCAGAAAGGGAATAAGAACATTTCAAACAGTCAACAACTGCCTTAATTCATGCAAACATTTAAAAACTGATCCAACACCAGAAAGAAACTTTGTTTTAAAGCTGGAGAGGGAAATTTATTTTTTGCGTCTTTGGGCAAAAATTCCATTAAAAGCTTTAAAGCAAATTCAGGTGGTCTGAAAGGACACTTTCCAGTCACAGGTCATTTCACACTGCTGCAACTTTAACTGCAACCGTTGCTGGAGCGAAAACAGAGAGGGGAGCATGCAGCAGAGTTGCCTCCTTACGAGTCTCGTGCCACAGCTAGCTTGCTCTCCAGACACTGCCTACCCCAACCATAAATGTTGAAATTTAAAGTGTTACAGACTTTAAATGGCATCATCCAACCCTTCTGTGGTGTCTTGTATCATGTGAGTCTTGTGACTGTTTTAGAGTTGTTTTGATACTGATACCAGTTGAAAATTTCTCCTTTTGCAGCCTAAAACGCTGCACCCCATTCATTTGTATTCAACTGAACAGATGTTTTACTGCAGTAAAAGTAACCAGTATCCTTAAACAGCAAGTAACTTGAGTAACTTCAAGCACATTCCTAACGCAGCATCCATGCTGGGTTAGGAGTTAGTAGATTTTAAAATGCAAAATTAATAATAATATGTTTATGTTTTGCAAAGCAAACACATCCGATATGCAAAATTCAGGCACCGGGAGGGAAAAAATAGGTATTGTAACACCCCTCAGCCTTTAACCTGTCTCATCCGACAGACTTGTGAGTTAATAATCTTATTACCAGTGGCGATCACTGACTCTCAGACAAGAAAAAATTGTTGATACCGAAATTATTTTTTATTATCATTTTCTTTTCGGTGTAAATAAACATCCACATTTTGGTGTGCTGATGTTAGTAATTGATTACATCCTGCGATGACTTTTCTCTTCATCAACACTCATCTCAGCCTCGAAGAATCAGTTGACATTTATCACCACTGCAGTTTGCATTTTATTAAAATACTGCTCATAAAAATAGTCATCTGAACGAAACTCAAACCCCATCCTCCTCCGCCCCTCTCCACCCCGTGCCCGTCGCTCTGCCCAGACCAGCTGGAGCCTCCACAGCCGCATGAAGCAGAACACATGGCTGTGATCACACACACACACACACACACACACACACACACAGAAGCAGAACTCTAATCCTCGCTCGTTTGATACTCATCTGCAGAGAAAAGGAAGGAGCCATCATATAAAGCACATATGAGTCATAATGCTGAAGTCAAACTGTGCTCACACACATACATGCGTTGAAATCATACATGCGTTTACAAAATAGAGAAACACATTTATGTACAATCCCTCATCCTCGCACACACTCACAGCAGTACTGTATGTTTTTACTTCCTCCTTCCTCTTCATGCACACTGACACACTAACATTCATCATGTCCGCACAACAAAGTTGAACACACACCCGGCATGGTTTAAAAGCAAACAGGGATGAGTAATCATGTTTTTTCCTCTTGTTCTTCTGCTCTGTTGATCACCCTGCACACATATATCATGTTCCAAATTCCTTGTGTTTTTGGAACAACATTCCACATGTACACCTAAGCCATGAAATTACTTATGGTCCTTTCTTTAACTGCAACAAGTGAGACCAAGATTAAGATCTCCAAGAGTTTAAAGTATGCAAATGGATGACAAATTAAGAAGTGAATGAAGAAACTACAAATTCAAACGTCCTCATGGCTTATTAAAAAGTTTCATCAGTATGAAAATGATGTGAACTTTATGTCATGGCCTTCAAAATCTGCAGATCTCAATCCTACTAAACACTAATGAACACATAAGGGACATTTTGCAGCAACATGTTGGAAAACACCATCAGCATCTTCAAAGCAAGAATAAAGCAAAATCTTTGGAAGAATTTTTTTTTTATTCTTCTGTTAAGTTTCCCACTTGTATCTGTGACAAACAATTAGGCAATTTTAGAAAACTGAGAAATCTGTGAAAGGTGCGGACGTCATCACTGCCTGAGGCCTTCACATCCACACATCACATCTTGAAGTTGAAAATGACACATTGTGCTTTTAGCTCACAGTTTGGAGCCATTTACTGACCATCAACAGCCGTCCTAGCCTCATGGTAACTGCACATGGCTGTCCCAAAGTCTTGTCTTCATCCTCCAATAGAGCTGTTCCAATACAGGTACCAGTATCAGAAAATGTTATCAATACTGCCGGAAATGCTGGTATTGGGATCGTCAAGTAAGCCAGTCTTTGCACCAATCAGATACCATGTAATTTACAAGCCATGAGACGGTACCTTGCTACTTTCCAATTAGCTCAGTTAGCTCTGACTGATGTTACGTAGGCCTACCTGAAATCAGTTTTTCTTCTTTGCTGCTCTAAAACAGTTCTCAGGAAGTTACGCTGTGCTGCTGCTGTCAACTACTGTTTTCAAGAGCAATGTAGAAGAACGGAGAGAGATGACAGAGCTAGCAAAATGTCAGCATTTGAAAATAATTTATACTTTAAAGTCAGTGTGAGAAATGAGGAATTGTTTTTTTGTGCGCTGGTATCGGATCGGTAGGTATCGGTTGACACACAAGTTTGGGTATCCGGAAGGAAAATATGGTGTCAGAACATGTCAGCCCTCCAACTTACCAACCAAATGCAGGCTAAGCTTTGAAAATATTTGGCAACCAAGATATTAAAGCACAAACTAGACAACTTTGGAGCTACAAAGAGGCACATTTCTCCTCCAAACTAAAACACGTCTAGTTTGTCCACTGGGTGCACGGAGTCAAACATGTTGTCAACTCACCATCCAACTCCTGTAAAAACAGCAAGCAGGCCAGTGTAAGAATCCTGTAAATCCAGTACTGCAATACCGGCTGCAATGACCCAATACAAATGCAGATATCACATTTTAGTAGAAATATCATTGTTAACCAGTTTGTATAATACTGTTTTCTTATCGTACATTTTGCATGTGTTTGTTGTTGTAACCTAAAAATAATATAAAATTCCATAAAAGCACCTAATTTATCATCAAAGTTACAACTTATCCGGTTTTATTTGTTTCCCTTTATTTTATTTTCTCTTCATGGCATCTCTTAAAAGGTTCAGCTCTGGAAACACAGGGAGGACCAGCGCCCTCTTCCTGCTTTGAGCAAATTTCCCACCAGGCTTGTGGATGCCAAGCGTGTTAGTGTTATTAGTTTAAGGTAGTTACATCAGTGATGGTAAAATGACCCTGTTGTGCCTTCAAAGGACAGCGAAGTGAGGGAAATGAGTCCCAGCTTGCTGCCAGGGGGGTGTGTGTGTGTGTGTATGTGCTGTGATTTTTCTGTAGTCTGAGTAAGCTCATATGTTTTGGCACTGCGTCCATGTGTTAATGTCATTTTTAAGCCAGAAAAGGGAGAGAGAGGAATTCCCTCTTCAACAGGTTTCCTCAAAAGGAGCTCAGCTCTGCGTCAAATTGATTTCCTACCTTTGTTTTGCCCTGTTTTGTAGTTTAGAGAAAGACACCCATCCCAACATTTCGTGGTCATGGGAACCTTTTCTGTTGGTCTACCGAGAGCAAACACTCTTTCAAGAGATGCAGCGCTCACGCACAAACATAGATGGACACGCGATTAGAGTGGCCTTCGTTCTGCGATGGAGAGAGCAGACAAATGTGCTGAAAGGGAAACGAGGAGTGATGTTGTGTATGTTGATGAAGGAGGAGAAAAGACGAGTTATAGCTGAAGGGAAGACGCAAAATGTAATTTAGATGTTTTAAAGACAAACTCAAACACAAAGTTGATGTCACTGACAGGCAGAAGTTGATGTGTAAAGTTTCAGGAAGTTACAGTGCTCGTTTTTATCTGTGTTTTTGGTGTCTGTAGGTGTGAGAAGTTATTGTGGTAAATTGACTTGTGTATGCAAACAGGTCCAACAAAAACCAGAGCAACTGTGATGTGCACTGCACTGTGTTGGGGTGTGTGTGTGTGTGTGTGTGTGTGTGTGTGTGTGTGTGTGTGACANNNTGTGTGTTGGGGTGTGTGTGTGTGTGTGTGTGTGTGTGTGTGTGTGTGTGTGTGTGTGTGTGACACAGTGCGTGGGTGTGCGTGACGGTGTATGTGTTGCACATAATATAGGCAATGTATGTGGGAAACACTGTATGCACACCAAGGACAGATGAAAGGGAGGGGGCCGGTGGGCAGGAAGTGGAGAACAAAAGAAACACATCATCTGATTTATCAGACGGTACAGATTGAGTTGATCAGATAGAGGAAAAAAGATGATGAAGAAAAAGGGAAAAAGTGGTTGCAGTTGAGTCTGTGAGAGTCTGAAAGAGGCAGAGAGGCTGACAGAGTGAGAGAACAATAAAGGAAGAGCAGATAAGTGCAGTAGCGGAAGGGAGTTAGCAGTAAACAATGAGAAGCGGTTACCGCGTTGTGCACCTGGTAAAACAAAACCACAGCCCCAGTTGAAACAGACTCTGACACCTTAAGAACACCTTTAACCGTTTCACCACCGCACTCAAGGAATAGGAACAGAAATCCACGGCTAATTCAGATCTTTATAGTCAGTTTTTGCTTTCAACAATAGGAAGTGGATTTGTTAGAAGAAACCAAAGTGGGCAGAAGAGCTGCCACAGCCAAAATGATCGAAACTTTCACAGTTTGTTTAGTCTGCACGAAGTGACAGGATGAGTCTTTTTGTGTGGCTTCTGTTACTGAATACGCCAATATTAGGCTTTTATTTAATATCAGATAGTCAACAGTTTGAGTCTTTTACCCTCATCAATGCTGCACAAGAATCAGTAGAGACATTTTATAATCTCGCCACATTTTTCTTTCTTCTTTTTTTTTTGTTTGTAATTTTTTCAGTCATACTGTATTTCACACGCGGATTAACTTAAAAACAGGATCGTCTTTTAAGTTACCTAAATGACTTGGATTCCAAACTAATGTAAAGTTCCCTTGATATTAGAAGACACAGATTTTCAAGTTCCTCTGTATGAGCCCACTTGGACTTGAATGTTGCTCACAACAGTGCTGCAAGTCTTTGGGAGGCACAGATCACAATTTATTTGTTACTCCTGCACAAAAACAATATGCATGTGTTTTGTTTGCACGCTGAAACAAACAATTAATGATACTGTAGTGATACTGTGGAGTTTGTGTGTGTGTGTGTGTGTGTGTGTGTTTGGAGTGCAGCTATCACAGTTGAAACTTCAGCAGAGCTTCATGCATGCTAGTTTCAGTTAAAAATAAACATGAGAAACAGTCATATTGATCAAATCCCAGGTTTCTATGTTGGGGAAGTGTTGTCATTTAAACACTTTCTCTTAGTCCCTTGAGGTTACTAGAAAACTGGGGAAAGTACAGTATGAAAAACAGCTAAACTCACCTGCAGTGTCACATATCATGCAACTCATTTCAAACAATAAAGACCTTGAAAAATCAATCAAAACTGTGAGCTAAATCTGTCTGTTGCATGTGTGTCTATGTGTTTGCATGCCAGCATATAAGCTTTCACTGCATCTGTTGCATTGCTGTAACCATTTAAGACCACCACCAACCACCAATCCATCTCAGCTTGACTCAAAGCGGGAGACATTGCTGACAGAGGCCAGTTTTGGAACGGAAGGCTCGTCGCTTGTTTCAACAGCCAGTCAGCTCGTAACAACGTCACCTGCCACTAAGAAGTGCAGCATAGAGCAGCCAATAGGAACACACATTCTCTTAAACGACCCATGATTGGCTGAAAAGTGCCTGTCATGGTCTGAATACAGAGCCAAAGAGAGGTGCTGAAGTCGAGTGCTCTCTCAGACCACCTGACTTACAGTATGCTGAAAGATTATTCTGGAATTTTTGCGCAATGACACCAAAAATAAACTGCCTGCCACAGCTTTAAACCTGATGCTGCATGAAAAACTGTTTGTTCTAATGAAATTATGTGTCCTTCATCTTCATTAAGCTGCAGACACAAAGTTATTCTTGTGGATGAATATGCTCTGATTAGGCTTTTCTGTCCTTCATGTATTGGGAATTAAAGACAGATGGACATGCAGTCCGTCCGTCGGACTCCATCCATGACGTTTTTATGGTTCCCTTGCTAATTGCCCCTCCAGGCAGAAGCAGATTTACAGCAGGCACAAGCACAGTCAGTCCATTGTCAGGACCCCAGAGGACTCTTCAGCTCCCCCACTGCGCTGCAGAGCGAGGCGACCGTCTCTCCCCCCTGACTCTCCTTCTGTCTCGATTTGTTATTTCGTCCATCTTCTCTCTCTTTCCCGTCATCTCCCTATCTTGTTTCTTTTCTGTTTGCCTTTAAAAATGCACCCGGGGTCCTAATACTGCCAATTAAAGACAGCCATAACTCTGACACTGTCACAAACAAGCGGCGCAGCAGTGCCATCTCGGCTCCAGTTGAAGTCCCCTGTAGAGTCCCATTAATCCCAGACCAGTTGAGAGAATGCTGGTTTCAATTATCATCCATTAGCTAAACATCAAGTCAGTGGTATGCTGTTTTGATTAGAGGAAGACCGTTGATTTTTCTTTTCTGCTTCTCTTTTTCTGTCCTTCATGATTTTCACCACAGGGAAAGAAAGATCCCAAATGTCCCTGCAGACCCCCGACTGCCACTCAGTTTACTTAGAAGAGTTTGATTCCAAGATGAGACTTCCTCATGTGAAGGAGCCCCCATTAAGCAGTCATTGTAATAAAAAAAAGTTGCTAATGAATGATACAATCACAACCGACATGTCCATTTTGAAACTAAACAGATGAAATGCTGTTTTATCAGCTAAATTCTTTCAGTTACTCCGAATTTTAACACTAGAACCAGTATGTAATGAGCATTCCTTTCCTTAATTTTATTTATGTCAAATTGTGATTGCATTAATGCCCTGAGTGAAATGACCAGACACCTCAAAAAATCAGTTCTGAATCATGAGCAGTTGTCCCAGAATCCCAAATCCTGTCCTCTTTGTCCTGAAAAACCTCATAGCCTGATGAAACTCACATATAAAACAATAAGTAAGACATTTTTCTCTCTCTTGTGCTCCATCAGTCCTGATGTGTTGCAAAGGCAGTTTCAATCAGACGTATTAGCAAAAAGAGTACCTAGGGGCAGAAGCAGCAGGTGAGACTGACAGCAGTATATATTTTTCTCGTATGTTTGTTTCATGTTATTTGTCACAAGTACCTTGCAATTTAAATATTTGCAGTGGAGCACCTTCTATCACCTAAAATTAATGAGAAAGCAGGGCTGTCTCTTTCCGTGTGCACAACCACAAATCTTAATTATTACAACCTTAGTAAAGCTTCAGAGTGTGTTCGTGTTATTTGAAGCGCAGCGAGAAGAAGTAGGACTTCCACTTCATATTTGCAACACAAAAAATGCAGTGAGGGCAAAATCTTTACTCCACTTTGTCAATAGGGGTCTTCTCTGAAGTGCAGTTCACTCTTTCTGTTCAAGCATGGCGCGTGTGTGTGCATGCAACTACATCAAGACTGTGTGTCTATGTGTACAGTTAAGCGAGGTTAAGCCTGTTGTGGTTTACCATGGAAAATAAAGGCCTAGAGTCTCATTGTCACCTGAACAGCACACATAAACACACACACACACACAGACACACACACAGACACACGCTGCTCCTCCCTAACCGTGTTCTGCTCTTGTGCTGGTGGAAAATTTTAAAGCTTTCCATGCTGAATTGCGTCTCCTTTTTCCCTTTTTGCTGCTGTAAATTGAGAAGTTAGTGAGTGCAAAAGCATCTGACCTGGGTCGGAAAATGATTTGCTCCAAAAGAACATAAATAGAGACAATAACATCATCGGTAGTAAAGTGTTTACGATATGTGATAAGAGAAATTACATTTCTGGCATTGAACAAGCTTTTTTTTTTTTTTTAAAGCCTTTCAAGGGGAAACATCAAAGATCTTTCATTCTCTGCATCAGTACTGTAATTATTTGTATGTAAGTCTGTCACCGCGGCAGTAACAGTCGGAAGGAGCAACATGTTTGTGCGTAATAATTAATGGGAGACAAGATCTCTTTTAGACCTGCGGCTATGTTTGTGGATTTTGCCATAAATTGTTGGAATATTAGTTTTAAGATAACTTTGTTCTTGTTTTGGAAGCATCAGTCCCTCCAGAGACTTTTTAGCCAGGCAGAGAAGGTGGAGGTGGTGCACATTTATCACCTGCCGTCATGGAAAGGTGCCACGTTTAAGGTTACATTTCCCAGGTGTTGAAGTGTTGCATGAAAGAACAGTTGTGCAGCAAAGCGAAGCAGAACTCTTGGATATTTAAAAACCTTTTTGCCCGAAATGAAAATATCTTAGAACGTGTTGGCTGTGAATGAGGTGCTTCGTCATGGAAAAGTGACAGAGTTTGATCAGTAAAGTGATGGTTAGAAACCCTGGTCGTGCTTCACAGCGCTGTCACTAGCAGTCGCTGGAGGGCGGACAAACAGGAAGGATTCCAAGATGGGAGCAGTGATCTCTGGTTTGGACTCCATCAAGCTGCTTGGTTTTTGGGTTTCTAACCATGTTTCTTTTGGATTAAGATTAAACGACTGAGGGAGGGAGAGATAGGAAGGAACTCTTAGACTATGACACAAATAAATACAGATGGAGGGAGATACGTCGTGACACTTTGGGAGAGATAGATGATTTGGAGAGTTGGGATCTAAGGAAAGAGATGAGGGCAGACAGATGTTGTTTTATTGATTATTTTGCACTAAAAGGTTCAATAACGTCTGTGACGGCTGCTAAAAGAATTTTGTGGTCAGATTGTTTTGTCATGTTTTAACATGTTTTTCCCCGAGATAATGTCTCAAGACAGTTATTGTTTCTTCCTCCATTTTTGTTTCATACTCCTCCGTTGACCCTGTTGACTTGCTCAGATTTTGTTGAAATGGTCTTGTTTGTATTTTTGTGCTTCTGCCAAACATGTATGATTTCATTATATTTAACATAGTTGAATTATTAATTTTTTAGTTTATTTAGTGTAGGTTTAGTGATGGAATACGTTAAGGAGTCTTCTCAGAGTGTTTTATTTTGAAAATTCAATAGATCATCTATGCTGGTCTTGTGTCTGACTTCCTGCCTTCTTTGTGCAGCTTAATTGGGCTTCCATCAGCTTAGATCTGTCGCGTGTTCTTCTCTTCGTCTGGTGATGATTAGGAGTCCTAATTTTAAATAGGAAAAAAAATCATTTATTGCAACCCAAAAATGATGCAACAGAAGTTGTTCATTGAAAAATGTAATCAAACTGTTGACAATGAGCCAAAACACAGAGGACCTCCAATCCAACATGGCCGCCAGACGCTGCGACATGTTTCTTGAATGCACTCTGCTCCATGATCGATAAAATCATGTGAAAATGGAGCATACATTCGTGTTTCTGCACACTGTCCATCCTGTGTGCTGCAGCTTGTGGAGGAAATATCGACTCCATCGTTGGGCGGTCACAGAGCAGAGGCAAAGCGAGCCATGAGGGCTGCTGATGGTTAGCCGCTTGGCTCGGGCGGTCCAGCGCTGACAGAGAAGAGGCCCGGGAACAATTATGGCTTAGTAGGAGTAACAGAGCCGAGCCAGGCAGCTGCTGGTTGTTCTCTGAATATGCAGTATGTGTATGTGTGTTGGTGTGTGCGCTCAGGCGGCGTCTATAGGGAGTGAAGCTCTCACACGCAGCCATATTTACATTACAAATCAGGACTAAACCATTGAGCTGACCACAGATGCAAACATCAGGCTCTTTTATGGATGGGCTGCATGAATAAGGATGATGGAGGGATGGTTAGAAAAACAAGAGACCTACAACATATTGAAGTTTGTTTTTGTTGAAGTTACTTTATCACTGCAAGTACAGATTGTTTTAAAAAATGACTCTAATTCTTCAGCTGAGAATAATTCTGTAATTATTGACAAGTTTAAGCTAAAGTTGATGTTCACACTGATGGATAACACAAAGTTAGCTAACTGTTCTTTGAATCCTGTGACAACGTGAGCAAACCAATGACTCTGTGGAAAAAAACACTGAAATATTTGAAGACAACAGCATGTTTGAATGGTTACCTGTGAAGCAGGATGTGTGAAAATGAGCTAAAACATGAAAGAACACTCAAGATGCATTTGAAATGAAATGAGAGACAAAGCAAGGTAGGATGGATGGAGATGGTGAGACAAGAAAAACAGAGTGACACAAAGGTATAGAAGTGTTTTGTGACAGTCACAGGTGGAAGATCTTTTCCTGCAAACGTCAGCATGTCATACATAACAGCACTGCACCATTTTTGTGCTTTGCCCTGTGACTGCTGCTTCTGCTGCCACCACAGCTGTGGAGGAAGCTTTACAGAGATCTTACAGCGTCCTGAGACGGAACATTGTGGGAGCGTCTGACACAGAAAATCATCTATGGCCTCAGTTCCCACGTGACGCCTACGGGGAAAAATGTCTGAGGATTTGCACGTAAGGTACAAGCACTGATCTGTTGCTCCAGGGGCACGAGAGGCAGAAAACAGTGAAGGAGCGGGCAGTTGACAAAAGCTGATTTAAAGGCAGATATCCTGAAGCAGAGCCAGCTGCTTTATTTTGGGGTGATAATTACACACTGTGGGCAAGTCACCATGTTATTAGTACACATGATCGATAGCAGAATATCAAACTCCGCCGTTAACCAAGCGGGCAGCCTGGCAAGCGCTCTGCAAACCACAGGCCTGCCCTGTTCTCTGAGAGACCCTCAGACACACACACATGCAGACACACAGACACATGGAGTGACACACACACTGAACTTTCCTATAAAATCATGGATGCACACATTCCCAAATGGACTAAAGGAAATAAATGGATGCACATATCAAAACATGAACATGCACAAGCAGTTCAAACACATAAATAAATGCAAACACACTCCGCACAGCGGAGGGAACATTGTACCCCAGAGATGGTGAGTGGTGACAGGCGGTCTCTCTGATGCTGCTGCTCAGCAAGGCCCCCTGGGCCTGAGCATGCAGCTCTGTGGTGGAACGGACCGGCACTGGCTCTCCAATGGTTTTGGACGAGCTCCACATGCGGTCAGCTGGATGGTAGCGCCCTCGCTTCACTCGCCCAACGTACACAGATGACTCCAGTGGAGCTGTGCCATGTCGAAATCCTCAATACAGTTAAAAACCCCAAAATGAGAGAAAAATCTTTTCTCTTTCCCCTAAGATCAGATTCAAATAGAAAAACAGTTTTGGGTCACACAAGGTTGCTGATTCTGAGGCATCTTTCCTTTATTCCTGCACCTTTGAAAGATCTTGCAAATTCATCAGCGACACAACACAAAACAAGGTGTAAAAGCATCATCAGTAACATTAAACAATCCTCAGGCAAATGTGTTGTTACAGACTGAGGTTAAACATCCTTCAGTCTATGAAAATGTGCAGACAATCTTCTTGCTTTAATTTAATTTTACAGATGTTACATTTGCGTTACTGCAGCATTGGGTTTTAAAATATCGACCAATACTGCATGTTTACCTTAAGTGAAAGGATAAATGATGCCAGTTTTCACCCTTAACCAATACAATAGAAGGTAAGGTTGAATACCAAGGTTTAAATGCCATGAAAGGCTTGCCCTTTAACGTCAACCTCAAATAAAACTCTCCCAAACCTATATCGAAAAGTGTTTCTGTCTTTTTGACTCAACCAAAAAGTCCTGACTTTATGTAGGATTAACTGAACCAAATGTTGACATTTATCCAAATATTTCTGTCAACCCTTTGGTATTATTCTTTATTTTATAGTTGTGGATGTTATTTGCCAAGACAAAGTAATGTCACTGAACAGATTAGATAAATATGAAAACAAAGTTAGTGAATCGTCAGCCCGACTACAGGGTTCGGGCCGCCGCAGGATAAGAAAAACTGTCCAGCAGGACAAGGCCGAGTCTTCACTGTTAAACCTGGTGGGGAGTGCATCGCTCCTCTCCAACACCTCTTTGAGTTCCTGGAGATAAAAGCAGCGGCGCAACATCAAATCAATAGACCCATCAATGGGAACATCTCCTGAAGATTAAAGAGAAACTCACTCAGAGACAGAGAGGAAGGCAGGGTGCTAATATAGCAGCAGACCTGACCAATGGAAAGAGATTTAATTGATGTGTAGAAGGGAGATGGATGAAAAGGTGAAGGCTGACGATGTTGTAATGGGGAGGAGTGTGTGTGTTTGTGTGTGGAGGATCCTTTTCTTTGCATTCGTCCATTAGCGAGAGTCCATTTGTCTAAATATTTATCAATTCTAGCTCAGTTATCTATCCACCTTTTATAACATGCATCTTGTATCTTTATTAACCTGTGCATCTGTACATTAGTGTTTACATCCTCCCCTCTGTCTTAAACATCCGTTTCTTCTTCTCTTATTTATAGTTTTTGGATTTCACATGCAGGTCTTACACGATGGCCTCGCTGCTTTCATTACCTTGTTAATCTGCTCTTCAAATTTCTTGTGTTTGATCCATTAAAAGGCATCATGTCTGCGGAACAACATTATGTAAGTTGCTCACCTCCGACTGTGTATCTGCAGGATATAGTCGAGGATGTTGAGATTGATCCGTCTATTGTCCTTTTTCACAAGAGTCAAAGACTTGACGCACGCTCATGATTTTGTAATGGAAGACTTCGAAAATGTATATAGTAGCTAATGTGGCCTAATGTTGTTGGTCACACCTGCTTTTACTGCCTTAATTTTTCTGTGAATGGCTTTTCTGAAGTTGTGTTAATTTTTGAACAAGCTTACAGTCCAAAAGGAAGGCTGTTGTCTGCACAAACAAGTTATATCATTTCTGCCACTAGGGGTCTCCCAATTAAAGCAATAACAAAAGACAAATTTTGATGACATCATAAAGTAGTGTGGGATCATGGGAATGAGGGCCTGACCAATATATTGACCATCATGTCCTCCAATACATGCTGATATGAAAATTTTTCTCAAGGCGAAAAAAATGCTTGGACTACTGATTTAAAATAGTGTATTTACACAATTTGTCCAGCAGAGGGCAGGCCATCACCTAATAGCAAATAAGTGATGTGTTTACTGTTCAGTGCGCTGGTTTTTGGAATAAAGACTGTAAAAATGTAAGCTATCCTGCCTCCATTTCATACGTTTGTCACAAGTATTTGATAACCACATCCAGCCAATATAATAATATTTAATATCAGCCAATATATTGGATACAAGAATTTCCTTGATCCCTAATATCGGTATCAAATTCTCAAATCAGCCATACCATAATGGGAATTTTGTTTTCATTGTGGAACAACCATCGCCGCTAATTAAAAACGAATAATCGTGCACCATCACAAGTGAGCAATAAAAACAACAGTGAGCAATAAATCTACTTTCAATCTACTCCTCACAATCTGATGCATCCTCTGCTGTTTCCTTTGTCCCTGAAAGCTGAAGCAACTAAAGGGAGCTAAACACAACTGACAGGTGATAAAATAAATCGCTCTGTTACCTTGAATAAAGTTACAGATTCCTGTGGATTTTAACATTGTTGGAAACATATGAATGTACAACGTGGGTCTCGTTGTTTTAAGTCGTTTTAATGTGCAAATGTTACGTATTATGTGTTTGAAGAAACCAAACTAAAACAATCTGCTGACCACCCTCTGACATTGATCAGTTCTGCTCAGTTCTTTTCCAATTCTTCTGTGTGCATCCCTTCAGAACAACTTATCACAACCACTAGCATACTTTGTACTCCCCCGTAAATGAGAGCAGCATGGGAGTGTGTGTGTGTGTGTGTGTGTTGTGGGGGGGTACAGTTAGGGAATGTATTCAAAAATATTCTTTCATAGCGAGGAGACCGCAGGATGGGGCCTGCGCTGAGCTGGTCCGTGTGGTTGTGGGCCGGGGTTTGTACGCTCTCTATCTGAACCCACATCAGAGCCCTGGGCCCTGTGTAATGTGATCTGGATGGGCAAAGGAGGGTTCCCCCTTGGATTCAGAAGAACCGCCGCTGAGGTGCAGCGCAGGGACGGGCGGTCAATGATGTAAGGCAGCGCTTCGTAACAAACAATTATGGCTGCGGATATGGCCGCGTCCTAACAGGGCTGCTGCCACCATGATGGCAGCGACGTGTGTCGCTGCATCGCTTCGGTCTCTTTCTGTCCCTCTGTTACTAATTCTTACTTCTTTCTGTTTATCCCTCCAAATCTCATCTATCATTTTTTGTATTGTTATTATGTGATGTTCAGCATTCACACTGAAGCCTTTTTAAAAATAGGGCTCCACCGCAATAAAAACCATCTTAAAATCACATTGGGGAACTTTTCTAAGCTGATAACAAACAGATGCATTTCACAAAATGGTGCATTGCGGCCAAGCATGATTACACTTGTTATTACTTTGATTTTGGTGTTTGTGCACGCCGTTGCATCGTCTGTTCAGTGTAAAAACTTACAGCCTCAGATTCAAACTTTCAGTGTGATGATGTATTGATTAAGCTCTCGTGGACTCGGTTCATCTCCTGTTCTGTCGCCGTCTCGCTCTGTCCATCATTTTTATCTCTCGTCGCTCCCCCTCTCTGTCTTTCTGCCTCTTTCTTCTTCTCTTTTTTATACATCCTCCCCTCCTTCTCCCTCTGCTCTCTCTGTCCCATTTCATCTCTCTCTTTTGCTCCTCTTTTGCTCCCTCTGCTTACTCAAAGTCTCAAACAAACAAACAAGCAGCGGGTGTCTCGGGTCTCCTATCTATAATTCAAGCCAGCCAAACTACAGCGAGGATGTTTGCCAAACACATGGAGTGCATCTCTCTGTATAGCACAGAGAGAGAGAAAAGAAATAGTCTTACTGTCATTTTAGCATGGACTCGATACACAGAGAGTCTTGCAGCATTAAACTGAAAGATAAACATGATGTTTTTAGCATCTCTGCCTTGTTTGATAGAAAACACAGCAGTGAAGAGCGGGAATGATGTGAGCACAAGTCAAATCCTCTTTGCTTTGAGGGTGATCTGTTAATTTTGACAGGCTATCTTTTAAAAAGAAGAGCTGTTTTTTGCAAATTGTATAAAATAAGACAAAACGAGCATAAGTACAGCTCTTGAAAATCACAGAGGGAAACTTGAAGATATTGAATAAAAAGTAATAAGAATATGCTTTTTAAAAGAGGAGGAGGAGGCTTTTGTGTCTTGCTCAAGGACACTGATGCAGCTGCGTAACAGTAACCGACTCCAGGCGTTATCCATCATACAGAAAAGCATCATATCCCCCCTGAGACAGAGCCAAACCACTTGTGGCAGCAACCACTTTATAACCATAAATGAGAGTCGAGAGGAAAACTGAAGCTGTTTTTCCAGGTGTTTGGACCAAACTCAGGACTGCAGTTTTCAAGTCCATCTGAAACCGTTCACTCCTGGTGAAAAGAGTTTTGTAACATTCAATTTATTTTTTGGAGCATTTACGACACATGGACTACACACAGTGTGTTCGTGTGTTCTTTAAAATTCTGAGGGTTTAAACTGGGAAACCAGTTTCTTTATGGGAAGCAGATGAAGTGTAACAGTTTTGTAAGCATTTGTTTGGTCACTGATGATCCCTGTGCTGTGCTGAATTGGGCCGGATTTTGCTTGATTTTTATGGTTGGAGGTTCACATTTAAATGACTGAAATTTTGCAAAGCACCAGCAAACAGAGACAAATGCAGGTTAACGCCGCTGAAGAACTTTTCTTCCGTTTAAATCATTTGAAACAGTCAAAATTTTGGCATTTATACTTAAAAAGTGATTAATCATTGATACAAATAGTTAATGATTATTGTGTAATAACTTAGAATGATCGTGAAAGTGGGCTAGGCAATATAGGCTGA
>JAQFJA010000006.1:19757853-19775322 GCA_029874485.1 Naso brachycentron
TGTTGTGTTAGGATATCATTTAAAACACAAAATAACACCTCAAGATATGCTGTGAGGAAGAGAAAACAGCCACTTGCCCTGGAGACGGATCATCCCGCTGCTCTGAGGGACAAAAATTTCCTCTGTAAATGGAATTCGCGGACGCTCTCGAGTTTTACTTTTGACAGAGACATTGATTGTAGCCAAGCAACCAAGACGCAGCTGCCACTGCCCAAAAATGTATCAATTTAACTGCAGCATAATCTGTGTGGTCATTATGACGGCCTGTGTCCAAAACGGATAGAAATGGTCACTTTTGTTTGCCTTTAGCGCAATTTATATCAACATTTCAAATGAAAATACAGACATTTTTGGGAAAAGTCGGGGACCAGCAGCACTGTAATTTCTTATTCAACAAAGTTGTGTGATACATAAATGTGATAACGGTCAAAATGACTCGTGGCTGTTCTCATGTTAAACTCAGTAATTCCCATGTTAAAATTTATTTGTTTAACTGAAACACTCAGAAATGGAAAACAAACAAAGAAAAAAGCTCTCGTTTAGATGGAGTTATATAGAGAAACTATTAAATTGTGAACTACTATTTATCTGTTTGTGCAGCATCTCTGCTGGTTGCCTGGCAACCTTAACGTCGCAACAAAACTCCAAAAAGTCAGTGGATTGCTCGGCAAGAACTAGTTCCAGCACATCACTGCCCCTAAAGCCAAAACTGTTGCTTTTACATTTATGTCGGTGTACATTTCAAACTAACGAGATACAACATGTTAACCAGCAAGTTGTAGAATTCAGTTTAGACAGAACCAGGCTGGCTGTGTCTCCCTGCTTCCTCTCTTTATACTAAGCTAAGCTAAGCTAAGCTAAGCTAAGCTAAGCACTCCCTGGCTTTAGTTCCATTAGACTCATCCAGCACAGGCATGAGGATGGTATTTATTAGGGCCACAACTAATGATTATTTTGAGCATTGATTAATCTGCTGGTTATTTTTACAATTAATCTTTTATTCCATGAACATTAGAAAAGTGCTAAAAATGCTCGTCTTAATTTCCTGGAGCCAAATGTGTCGTCTTCAAATTGCTTCTTTGGTCCAAAAAACAGCCCAAAACACAAAGACTAAAAAAAAAAAAAAAAAGTTAATCGATTATTCGATTAATTGTTGCAGCTCTAATATTTATGTTCTCATCTAATTTTTGGCAAAAAACAAGTAAGCACGTTTCCCAAAGTGTCTAAATATTCCTTCAAAGCAAACTGTAATATTTTACCTTAGATTGAGCTCAATGTTAAAATCATGTGACAGTGATAAAAGGGTCCCCTACTTTTAAAAAGAGCAATATTCTCAAAAAGTGTTATTTTGTATTTAGAAAGCATTTAGCAAAAATGTGTTTCTGACACTAATACTTCTCTGTTGTTCATTATGATCACGTGTCTCCCTGTTCATTGACGTCGGTGTGAATGATGCATCTTCACTGAAGCCTGCTGACGTTTACCATCCACACTTTATTCACAGATAACTCTCTCTGACTGTCCTTAGGAGGAAAAAGAAGTGCATTCGCTACCTTCAAGGAGGAGGCTGCCCCAGCCCATCTTCTTCAGATTTAAGTGCTATAGACTCTCCCCCCTCCCCATCCCCCGCCCGCCACCGTCTCTATCAGCACCAGCGCCCCCCCTCCCCAGGCTCCTCCCCACCACCCACCTCCCCAGCAACACGGCTTCCCTTGTCTCCGCCGACACACGCGCGCTCACAGACACGCTTACCCCTGCAGCAGTCCGCCGGCAAGCGTGGCGACATCCGTCACCCCACGGCCAATCACAGCCACACACACCTGGAACTGTCCGGCAAGCAGATGCACAGCTCGCCCGCCAAGGCCGCGGGACTTTCTCTCAAAGTGCTAACAGAGACTCAGTGATCACTCGCATCCTCGTCTCTGTTCACCTCAGCTTCCTCCAGAGCCATGAAGATCATCTTCCTCACATGCCTCCAACATGTATCTACACTCTGTGGTCCTTTTCATTGTTAAAAAAAAAAAAAGGAGTGACCAAGTGTGGCAGGGTGGTGTAGTGATGGAGGGTGAGTCATCCTTCCGCCAGCATCCGCCCTGCTTAGATACTCCCAGCTGTGTCTCAGTTCAGAGGCTGGATCCTTTAAGGCAGGGCTGCTCAAACATTTTCAAGTCACAGACCCCAGACCTCCAAGGACCACCATCTTATTAGATTTTTGCTATGATATATTTTATCACATAGTATGCAAGTCCGTAAAACCCATGACAAAAAATAGTCACACATGTTGTTGCCTTTGATCGTAAAAAAATACACAAATTAAAAAAAGTAAATTCACCTTTTTGCTGTGGACCACCTGAAGCCCTATCGAGCACCCTGAGGGTTCCAAGAGTCCACTTTGAGAACCGCCGCGCTAAAGTCTAGAAGAGTTTCTTGACCAAATAACCATTAACAGGTCAGTGAGGCCTTTTCCTTCACAAAGCCGCTTTTAAACGGGGTCAGTTCTTTAAATCGAGCGTTCAGGCAATCCTTGTCAACCCTGTCAGATTTTAAACTTGTTACAGTTTGTTATTTTTGTTATGGTGTTATGAGAACAACTTCCTGGTCATAAACTTAGAAATAATTGTTTTAGATGACAAGAAACACTTACATACAGCAGAGAGCTGGAAGAGACTTTTTGAGCCGCATGCTTGAGAGGATCCTGCCCCTGAATTGTTGATTTAACCCTCACCAGTCAACAAGAGGTACAGTTGTACAGAGGCAGAATTAATTTAGAGCTTAAAAGTCTTTGCTTTTTTGACTCCATCTGCTGCAGTTAAACTCACCTGAAGTTATCCGTCTTGCACTGAGGAGAGATCGTTTTACAAATAACATTCCTACGCCCCGTGGAGCTCCTTTCTTCAAGCTGAGCCTGGGCTTTGACCTCCATGACAATCACAAACAACCTGCATCGTAAATGAGCTCTTTTACTAACTACAGCAACACAGATCGAAATATTGACTCTGAGATTAGTTCTGGTATCAGAGTAGGAGTGTTGTTGCAAAAGAATCTTTATTCACACTTTCTAATCCATGATCCATTACAGTCATTCAAACAAAACCAGAGGGGAAAACTGACCAACAACCAGTCAGCCTGACCAGCAGAACCTCTGCTCTGAAAAGAGGAACTGCCAGTTTGTAATCAGTTCAAAAACACTTTAATTCTGTTTAATGCTAAAACTACCCATGCAGCCATTTGTCAACATTTTCAACAGGTAACAAATATCAGAATTATCCCAAACTTCCTACATGTTTTCCAATTTGGCACTTTCAGGTTGTCAGTCTCTTGCTATATCAACATTGTTTTGTTTTTTGTTCCATTTCCTCCTAATTTTGCTATTTTTATATGAATCTCATGTTATATTTAAAGGTCAGATGTTTTGCTGGTGGGGAAACCCTCAGAGAAAGACTAGAAGTTTTGTTTTTTTTTTTTTTTTTTTTTTTTCATTAAAAAAAAAAAAAGTCTCTTGGCTGTTTCCTTTGACTGAACATTTTGCAGCTCCGTAAACTGATCTGAGACCAAATGGGTACTATTATAATGCATTGTGTTGTAAAGTTTTATAAATGTTGGATTTCCCTATTATAAGTAAACTTTTATATGTTTTTATGTAAAAAAAAAGAGTGAAATAATGAAAAAAAAGATTCTTTTAGTTTCTACCATTTCTTTAAAACATACATTTTGTGTTTGTTCTCTTGTGCAGAGTTTTACTTTCTCGGTCAAGTGTTACTGCGGCAGCATTCAAACAATATTTTGTGTTCGACATCTGTGCATGGTCAAACTTAAATGTATTAAAACTAGATTTTGACTGAAAAGGCTTCAATTTACTGTTCTGCTTGCAGCTTCAAACTCTCTGGACAAACTGGAGGCTGAGCTTTTGTACAGCAAAACCGTTTTCCTCCAGCAGAGGGAGCTCTTGTGCTAGAAATAGCTTGTTTTGTTCACAACAGCAATCTTAAGGATTTCTTTTGTATTTTTACGCCTCAAAACGCCTCCAATGTATTACTTGTTTTTGTTTGATGTAATAAAAGTGTTTTCAGTATCTTGTCTTTGTCTGTTTTAGTCTAGATGCAAAAATAGTTTAAGAGTTTAACTGAGACAAATCACCAGGTTGGCTCCAAGTTAGTGCTCCTCTGTTCCTGGTGCTCAAAACAAAAAAAGACAAATACCACCGTTTTTATACATTTTATTGACTCCTTCAGTATATGCTTGATCATCTCAAAAGCCGGCATCAGAGCTCATCTGAGACAAGTTTCCAATTCAATACAACATGAATTTGGACCAAGTTACCCAATGCTGATGGAAACCACACAAGTTCTTCGAGTCCAACGGACACTACGGAGGAAAAACACATTTCCACCTGAAACTTCACTTAGCCTTTACACAGCCCATCCTCTTTTAAGATGGTTTCACAGAACATATGCATTTACAGAGCAAAACTTAAAATATATACCCCATTTGTTTCCATGGTTAAAAAGGCCATTTCACTCAATTAACCTAAAAGAAGAATGTTCAGTAAAAAACACAATCATTGCCATTAATGAGGAAAAATATGAATGGAGTTTCTTCTTATCTTTAAGGGTACAAAGCCAGGAAACCAGAATTATTCTCTTATGTGAATACACGACAACATGTGGAAACAAAAGAGCTTTTTTATTTAAATTAATGACAACACACAGGCAACTAAAATGACCATGCTATTGGGATACAGAAATTAAGGAGGGGGGAGGATGTTGTTGCTCTAAATATAGTAAATGTAAATATCGACAAGTATGAACAACGCCAGTGCAACCAGTTAGCAGGGACAGTTCCTATTCAGTGTGGTAGTGTTGGCAGGATCTTCCCCTTTACTTCTCTTCGCACCACTGGTTCTCTTTGCGTACCTGTGGACGAGAGGACGGATGAACGGAGTCACTTTCCAAAAGTAAGTGGACAGCAAAAGGTCTGATTTTATCAACTATACTGAGCATCAATCAAAAGAGATTCATTCATTTCTCCTAACTTACGTAAGAGCTTTTGTTTTATGGTAGACAGGTGATGGACAGAATAGTTACCTGGGCTTCCTCCTCCTCTGTGAAATCATTTTTGATGTTGAAAGTCTTCCTGATCTCCTCTGGGGTTTTGCCTTTGATCATGTTGGCCACCGTCTTGCAGGTGACATCTAACAGACCTTTAATGTCCAAATAGTTGGCGGCCTAAAAAGAGGAAAAGACCACAGTGACATGAAGAGGAGCAGAGGGAAGCAGCGGTGACAGAAAGGCTCTAAGTTTGACGGACAGCTTTGCATTTTAAGGATTAAGGTCTTCTGTTTTGGATTCATTTCTGGGAACATTTAGCTACTTCAGCTTTTCACTACTGTAGCTTCTCTGACTGTCAAGCTTTGATGCTAATGAGAAATCTAAGCATGTTTCTAAGCGTTCAGACAGCAAACAGCCCTGATTTAAAACACCAAAAGGCTGCGATGATGCAGGTATTACATATTCTGGTATCAGTGCGACTGTTACACTTGAGTTACATGTGTATTTGCATTTTCACCATGAACCTGAAACTTGGGTCTATGGCTCTGAAACAGAGAGTTAACTACATTCTGGGGAACAGAGAGAAGCTACAGGAAGTCAAATCCAGTGAGCATCAATTCTGAACAGGCATCAGAGTTTATGTGAGTGGTTACTGGTTCCATCTTGGTTTTTGTTTTGTAGTTTTGTTACAGAGGGGGAAAAAAAATCAAGCCTGTTAAACTAGGCCTGCTTGTGCTGCTTCCACATTCCCTAATCAAAGCTCTCTTATCTTTGTTTTTATGACCAAACCTATCTGATGAGCTTGACCTCCGCCTGCAAACAACTTTTCCTCCAAATGGACGTTACGTGACTTCTGAAACGAGCCACAACTTAAGCAGGAGCACTCAGGTAGTTAAACAAATAACGACAACCACTGCCCGGGACTGACATGTTTGTTCGTCCACCAGCCTGCCTACTAGGGCTGCAACTAACGATTATTTTCATCATCAATTAATCTGCCAATTATTTTTACACTTTAGTCAAGGAAATGTCAGAGAAGTGCTAAAAATGCTCATCTCAATTTCCCAGAGCCAAATGTGACGTCTTCAAATTGTTTCTTTTGTCCAAATAACAGCCCGAAACACGAAGACTCCTCATGTATTTTCACAAATGACACAAAAAAGCAGCAAATCCTCACATTTGAGACACTAAACCAGCAATTCTTTTTACTTTATTTGGAAAATAATTATCACTTAGCAAAACACTTGATGAATAATTTCCTCTTGATGAATTGTTGCAGCTCTACTGCCCACTACTTGCATTGAGAGTCCGTCACAAACAGACTGAGTCAGAGTAACAAGAAGCTTATTACCAATTGAAAATGTAAAAGACCTGCAACTCAAATGTCATCATACAGACACAATCACATCATAATACTTCGTAAAAAAAGGTGCCAGGTATCGAGGAAGGTCAGCTTGTGAAGTTGGAGATTTATCAGATCAGATTACAACTCTGGAAAATTATAATGACAATTTAAATTATTCATCCATCATGAGAACTGTACGGTAGACAGTAGAAATTGGTCTTCCACAGAAATGAGCCTTTGCATGTATTTAAAAATTGAGCAAGAAATTTTTTTCATCTTTTCTGCCTGACACATCTGTACACTATGAATTAACATATCTAAACACACAGAAAGAAAATACTCTTATTAATAAGATCAGGGTTAGCAAATGCACATCGACCTAATCTTTCAGCTCTATGGCAGCACTTCTAAACCATTAGCTTACCAACTAGACAGACTTCAGTAAACAAATCATCAGCTCCTCTCCCACTGTGTTCTGTTAAATTCACATCCGCAATACCTTCTGAGCCTTACACCTCCCAAACACTAGTTGGTCACTGACAAATTTACATTTATTTTCACATGGCACAGGCGCACACACTGAGCAACTTCGTCACTCCTGCCTCTTCGGCGTCCTCTCGATTTGCACATGTAAACACACTCAAACAGCCAGCGGGGAGATAATCAACTCAAGTGACGGACACTCCAACTTGTGTTTCACTTCCTGGAAGCCTTCAGTTTATCCAGAATCTATTTCCCAATCACTCCCAGTACTCCCGTTACCTTTCACGTGTTCTGCTGGTTTCCCACCGCATGCTGCGCAGACAAAATGAATTTTAGTCCCTGTGGCTTTTCACTTTAAAAACAGCTGCGTTGAATCCCTGCCTCTTCTACAGTGGTTGCCCAAACTACCAATCTCCTGGCTGTTGCTAAGCAACTTTTGTACCTCTCTTAATCAAATGAAAACACTCAGTACTCTGCCACAGCAGTGAATGAAATAGATCACAGACAGGAGCGTTGCAAAGGAAAAACACAATTAACTTAACACACGAGAGACAAACAGAGGCACCTGAAACAGAATATCTGCAATGACAACTTTATACGAAGGCGTATCAAAGCACAGAACAGGCACTCTGAAGGGCCAGTTCAATTTGTCTAAAAGCAGACAATAATTTCATCTTTCTGGTTAAAATCCAGCTGATCCATTTAAAAAGGTTTTGAGCAAAGTAGTCTCTTTAAATCAATATTTAGTCTATTTTTTATTATGACAACATGGAAATTGAGGGAAAAAAAACTTATATAGTATCTTGTATTCATCATAGTTTTTCTGATTTGTTTGTGTATTGCATAAGTGCTTCACTTCTTCCCTCAAAATTAAATTGAATATCATAACATTTAATAAAAGGCTTATTTTGTTTGGTTTTGTTTTACTTCTGTGGCCTCTTTGCCTTCAGTGCCAAACTAAACCCTATCAACTGACTTGAAAGTGAACAAAGGCATTTAATTTGAATTTCTTATCTCCCACAAACTACTGCTAAGGAAACACTGTTCGAGTCTGCATGTGTGTGTTTAGAACGTAACACTTTAAGGACTTACCTCCCGAATACAGAAGAAGCATAGTCTGTACAAGTGTAAACTATTATGTTACACAGTTATGTTTTTAAACTTTAAGTGATGGAGGAGGTTTGGCTCGTAGTGGTTGTGAATAAATGTAGCCATAATGTCCAAGGAATGAATGTGGGTCAATGTAATATAAACATAATACATTGTAGAACCAAATTTACCAGAATGAGTTCAAACAAGGTGCCTTGGTCCACTTTGAGGAACTCCTGGTCCCATACAGGAATATCGTCTGTCCTCTTCTCCTTGTTCTCATCGTCCTCAGGTGGTGGGGGGTCATCTTTGTGATGAGTGCACCACTGAATCACCTGGAAGAGACACAAACATACCATTTCTAACCAAAGTAGCCATGAACAATCTTAATGAAATGGCACAAATCAAAACTGCATTTCAAACCACACTGCCCACACCGTTTTAGTGTAACAGTGTGCTTTCATTTACTTGCTTATTTGGTAAACTTTGACAGAAATTAGTTATTAAAATTATCACTTATGAGCATGGACTCCAGCTCTCCAACTGAGTAATGAGCAAAAGAATTTTTAAACTCTCTTATCTAAAATAACTGCAGCTCCAAAGCACAAGCATGAACCTGCAGAAGAGCCAGAATAAACAGGCCACAGCCTTCTGCTCCCACTAATGTGATTATACAGTTTACAGATGAGAATATTTTAACAAGGAGAGGGGAGAACAGACAGCCATAACGTTCACACTATGTTGAATTCAGACGTGTGTCTAACATTTTGTCTAACACAAATATGTCAATGCATGTAAACAAATAGATATTTGAAACATCTTTAAGTAAATACAATACAAGTTAGAGGCATTTGTCAGATATCATATCAAAAAGGTTTGCTCCCACACAATAATAACACAAACGTCTTACAAACGAGATTTAAGCTCAAACATTTGCACCTTCTCTAACAGTTCCTATGAAAAATGACTGAAGAAAATAATAATCTGACAACTAAGTGATCTGTATAAAAAATATACTGGCTGGACTAAAGAGCAGTAAAAACAGAAATGGCAACTTCTAAAGCTTGTTTGCTAAATTATAGAAGTCATGTTACAATGTGACAACAAAATCAAACTTTTCTTTAACAAAATCCCCACTGAACACCGATCACAACTAAATGCATGCGTGACGGGTGATTTGGTGTGAATTTTGTGTGCTGTACCTTCTTGAGGATGGCAGCGTTCACATTAGGAAGGGGAACCGGATCATCATCTCCTTCATCATCCATTCCCAAATCTGTCAGACAACCAATGAAGGCATGAATCAGTCCAATATAGCGACATAACAACAATACCAAAGACACAGTAAAAGACAAACACCACACAAAGTCAATCATTAGGTGATACAATGGAATCGAAAAGTTGGTGGTGATTTGAAAAGTTAGAACGTTACCTTCCAACATGGTCTTTATAGTGACCGATTGCTTAGCTATCTCAACGTCCACCTCGAAGATTTCCCCATCGGAACTCTGTAACTTTATTGTGGGCATTATCTGTAAAGTAGACAAGAGTACAGAACAAAAACATTAGTACATGTTAATGAACCTAATGTGATAAACTCACAGGGTAAACTACTCTCATTAACGTTACCAGTTGACACAAATCTTGCGTCTGATCATTGCTAACGCTACAGCTAACTACGCTAATGTTGACGCGATAGCTCAGTAACAATCTCCATGCTATTCCAAAACAATAGTGCCGTTGCACATCAATAAGTAACTAACTAACGTTACATGAGTATCGTTATACATGGTACAAATGTAAACATGTCTTTACCAACATGAGCAAGATCAAGCTAACGTTACCTCGAAGCTAACCAACGATACATTTAGCCAGAGCAGCCACCTGTAAACGATTATGCTAACCAGATAGCTAGCTCGCTGCTGGGTTCGGTTGCTAATGACTCCTTGCTGCATCGAAGCTCAGATTCGGTTATCTAAGGCTCGCTAAAAAAATACCGGAATTGTGTTCTTACAATCAAGCAAGCGCCCAGTGTCTGTTTCATAGTGGGCTATCCAGATAGCTAGCATTACCACGCACAATACGAGCGCTTTAGCTAGTATAAGCTAGCTCCTTGCGATGTCAATGAGGCCTCTTAGCAAAAGCTATTTAAACAAAGATGTAAACAAAATGTACAAAGAAAATCGAAGGTAAACGAAATTCAAAAACTTTTTTTTCTTCTCGAAGCTACTTACCGTAAATGATTTAATTCAGATCCAGAGGTGAAATTCCTCTGTAGTCAACAGCAGGGCCTGGCAGACGCGGAGGCACCGACAGTGGCTGGAAGTCTCTGAATCAACCTGGAGAGTCTGCCGCCGCGAGCCGCCGCGAGCGCTTTCAGACGTTATGGAGAAAAGGGGGGCGGCCGCGCGCAGGGTGAAGGCTGCTTTTCCTGTTTGTCTAATCCGGTTTTAATTTTTTTTAAACCTAGATAATTGTCAGTCTTAATACTGTGATTTCATCAGTCTTTTATAAGCACGTTAAGCTTGCACGACAGCTTATTTCATTTTCTGGATGACAGCCTAGAAGAAAATCTTTGTTTTTATTGGAGGTTATCACTACCGCCAGGTAAATAACCAGGTACATTCATTTACTTTATGTAATTCAACTATAAAAGCCTCATTCAAAGTCCAACAGTAAAGTGCAATATAACGTTACAAAGCAATTTTGGCAGTTGGCGAATATTAATTTAACGTTAGACTTGGCTAAAGTTAACGTACTGTCAGACTTTTTAAGGTCTTCGCTCATGATGTGCCAACACAGACTTTAATTACATAATGTAAGTGGATTGTAGGTTATTCTTTAATGTGGTTAAAAATGTGTCAAGTCACTTTTGAAGCTGCCGTGGAGTGGCGCTTTCTTCACATTGCAAATCTTTTCTGTGGCGCGTTCAAGTGCTCCTTGAAAGCCTTCATTCTCTAGTTTTGAGTACAAAACTACGTTTTTACCCACTATTTCTTATTGTTGCATCACTACTGATTTTGTTTTTTCAGTAATAGTAATAAAAATGTTAAAAGTGGGTTTTGTCGTGGCTGTTTATTTGTTTTCAATGTCAGACACGGCACTGTGTTTTAGATGCAGTGGGGAAAATGAAAGACAAAATGCTCAAAAAACCCCAAAATGCTTTGATATAATTGTATTTTAGAAGTGTATGTAGAACATCAAACTAATAGGAAAACAAGATGGTGGTAAAAGAATCAGGCATTGGTGTGTAAGGGACATAAACAAAATGTCTGCTTTTTAAAAAAAATCAGTTTTCAGAAAAAAACAATTAACTTTTTGATATGAACCAAGATATCCTGATAGGCTATCTAGCCGTGAGAAAGAGAAGATAACATTAGGGTAATACTCTAACAGGAATAAGGTCACCGGTGTGCAAACCTTTCTAAGCCACACATCCTGAACTAATCCCTCCGTTGTAAAACTGGCCGCCAACCTGCAGCCCAGACAACTGACCTACTCACTGGTTGGTGACCCGTGTAAATGTAATCACAGGTCAAAGAGAAATTGTTAAGTTTTAGTGTTATAAAAAGAGAAAAAAAAAAACTGCACAGTCATCAAGGAGCCACCTTCATCTTTATTATTCAAATGGTTTGGTTAATACAGACTCTGTGGTTCAGAAGGAGTCAGTGAGTTGATGTGGATGAACACTCCATCATCTGTCTATCATAAACACCAAGCTGAGTGACTGCATAAGAAGCGCTTTCCTTACAAGCTACACACAACAAAGAAACCTTGTGTAAAACTTGCCTGATGGGGGCTTTATTTGTAACTTTTTAAAAAAAAAATCAAAAACAAAACAAAAAACAAAACACATCTGTAGTGTGAAATCATTTCCTTCTTTTGACATATGTTACATTTCTTTAGATTTACAAAAGTGCAAACAGATCATGTTCAGGTCTCCTAAAATATAAGCCATGGCAATCAGCTTGGTTCAAACAGCCGCATTCAAAAGGAGCAAATTTTTTGCCTTGGACCTCAGTGCCATCATTCCAGCTACACAGGTACAGGATGAGGAATTAAAACATCACTGTTGTTGAACATAGTGGGGAGATTTTCAATACAAGTCTTCAGCAATGAATATTGTAATGAATATGGCACACACCTTTTGGTCCATTCATAGACACACAGACATTTTTGCTAAATGCTTAAATAGGTCTTTCTGTGGATATACAATGTGCACTGCTGTGTAGCCCCCCCAGTCTCCCACCCTCCCCTTCCTCATTCATGTTGTTATCGGTTGAAGGTCATACATCATGGCAATACAGGACCGGACTGTACAAGGGTCAAAGGTCAGAATTTTACAGGAAGTAATCTGGGGTGCGGCGAGTAACATGAGGCTCCCCTCTGCGAGGCGCCGGATCAAACTGCAAGCTGGTTAAAGGAGAAATAAAAATAAGAAAAAACATGAGATTGGCTGATCAATCATTTCAAAGTCATGCATACTGTCAGCTGTATAGTGTTATTATATACTCTAGTGTTATTAAAATGATGCATACATGTTAACATTTATATTAAACAAATATTTTTCACATAATTTAAAGGTGAAGTAGATTACTTCTGCTAACTAGCTAACAAGCTAACATTAGCTGTAGCATGAGACTCCTCCATCAACTGTCACTAAGCAGCGCAGCATAGACCAGCCAATCAGGACAGAGAGTACAGAGAGCATCGCTGATTGGGCAAACAGAACAGGAGTGAAAGGATTTTTACCAATCCTGAATACAGAGGCATGATGGGAAAATACGGAGATCTCGTGATACTCTCCGACCACGTCACTTACTAACAGCTGTCTATGGGTATTATGACATTTTTTCCGAATGGAACACGAAAACAGTTACTGACATTTCAACAAAGTTACCAACTGCAGCTTGAAGTGAGTGTCAGCTTTTAGGAAACTACATAAATTGACGCTACAGTGCTGAGTTTTATGGTCATACTTACAAAGAGTATTTGAGGGTGTCGTCTAGTTCCATAATAGCTGCCTGGTTGCCACAGCGGTAACAGTAGTTGGGCGCACTAAATATTGTCACCACATTCCTCTCATGGCACCAGTTATAACCCTGCAGGGAAGCAGATGCATTATTCACTGGAGATGTATAATTCAGAGAGAGTGCTACTACAACGCACATCTAACCTGTTTTTGAACTAAGAGTGAGTGTGCTAACTGAAGGTGTATCTGTTGTTTTCTGTCTCAGTGGTGGTGGGGAGAAAAAAAGTTTTGGTAAACATCTCTTGTAAGAAAAAACACAAGTGATGTGCATAATTCTTGACTGTAGCTGGAAAGAATATGTAATATAACAGCCAAAATCCTCAACTGAGCTAAAAGTATTAGCCTAGTAACATACATGGTAACTTTTGACTGTGTCCACACATAATGCAAAATGACCCCTACCTCCATAACCAGCTGGTGGGCACGGGACACCAGTGTGAGGCGGTTGGCGTGGTTGAAAGTCTCAGAGATGTCTTGGCCAAAAGTGTAGCCAGCTCCTCGAGGGGAGATGCCCCAGCCACCGCGGTCGTCAGGGTCTGACCACAGCAGGTCACACATGGGACCCTGTGAACAACAAGGAGGAAGAGGATGGGAGGTTAGCAAAGAAAAAATTCCTTTCATATTCATTAATTTAGAAAGTTTCTTGTGAAGTTGTTGAAATTCTGTTTATTTACAACATGGGGAGACACTATTTCTGATGAAAAAACACATTTAAATCGTAAAACACAATTCAGAACAATTAAAATGGAAAACAGAGTTTAATTTTTAAAAATGAGCAGAATCTGTTAGAAATTAAAACGAAAATCCAATCATTTTTAAGTTTAATTCATTGTTTTGATGTATTTAATTATAAAACACCAGGCCATAAAAAACTGCACAACTGTGCTTTTGAAAATTACAAAAAACAAACAAACAAAAAACATTTAAGAATTTTCTTTACCTCATGCGGCACTTCCTGTAAGCGATCCAGTGCTCTGATGTGATCCAAAGTATCTATGGACGGTGACAGGCCTCCATGAAGGCAGAAAATCTGAGGAGAGGAAAATTTCAGTATTAGCAGCTTCTTCTGCTTCTCTGCTTATCCATCTGAAAATTTCAGTGGCAGTAGATAACTTCTGCAAACCAGCTAGCAAGCTAACACTAGCTGTAGCATGAGACTTGCTGCAGCCGGCTCGCACTTTATTTCCTTTGTTGTCTCTCTCTCTTTTAAGTCCAGTTTGAACTGAGACCAAACAGCTGCAGGGTAAGTTGCAGCGGAGTAAACTCGTCCGTCTCAGCTCGAGCTCGAGCCGACTGACGGTGTGGCTTGCAGACACTCTGTTGTCGGCAGAGTTGTCTAGTGTCACTTTAACTTTTCCTAAACTAGCAATGCTGCAGGTTTAATTCTACAATGCAACATTTACTGTCACAAATGTGTCCCGCTCAGCAGTTGCTCAATCCATATTTATTTAAATATCAGTGAAACCAAACCCACATGTATTCTCACCTGAGAGTCTACCAAGGCAGTGAGGGGGAGATAGTCGAACAGGTCTGTGAAGTACTTCCAAACGTTGGCGTTACCATATTTCCTTAGGCACTCGTCATAGAAGCCGTACACTTGTGTGATCTGTCTGCTCTCGTGGTTCCCTCTGAGGATTGTGATGCGCTCCCGGTAACGTACCTGAAACACGCAGAGAACAGAGCGTTACTCACCAGAAGCGTTTTTCAATGAGTGAATTGAGAGAGGAAATATCAAACTGTTACTTACCTTAAGTGCTACTAGTAAAGTGACGGTTTCTACAGAGTAGTATCCTCTGTCTACATAGTCTCCCATGAACAAATAGTTTGTGTCTGGAGATTTGCCTCCGATCTTGAACAGCTCCATGAGGTCGTGGAACTGGCCATGCACATCACCGCACACTGTCACCGGACATCTGACCTCCTGGACATTTGACTCCTTGGTCAGGATCTCCTTTGCCTGACAAAAAAAACACACACATAACTGTAGTTTATGGAGTGGGAAAAAAATCAATAGAAGAGAAAAATACAAAAACTGCTCGTGAGAGAAACCCACGGGGGCCTAAAATGTCTAAAAATTCAAGCACAATCAATTTCCTCAGTTCATATCCTGCATGCCACATTACTGTGTTCTGCTCTTTGAAATGCAGAAAAATCCATTTGATCCTGCTCTGTAATCACACGCTCTGTACACTGCAATTTTCTCTGTCATTCTTTGTTCTCCATCTTTATTTCAGGAATGGACAATTTCCTGCCAACCTCTCTGCACAATTTCCACATCAGTCTCCAGGCGGGGCTACATTAAGATGCTACAGAATGATGAAGACACAGCCCCCAACCTCAACACCATAATCTCTCAGAGGAAATAAGCCCCTATCCTCAGTGTGTGTGTGTGTGTGTGTGTGTCTAGATTCCTGTGGGCCGGCTCTGACGCACTTTAAAAGACAGCTCTGGTTGCACTACAACAATTTGTAAAAATCGATTAGCAAGATGCTCCAAAAGCAAAGAACAGAGAGAGAAACAGCCCCTTATATTAAACTACACAAAAGAAGCACAAAGGCTAACTTCACACCGAAACAAGGATATGATAAAAAGCCTTTATTCTTTTTGGACATATTACAGTAAAAAGTCACAAACGCAAACCGTTTCTACCAGCACTTGGTCTTCTCCAGGAATAGAACAATTTACAGAGAAAATCTTAAGTCTATTTCCTCATCCAGCCTGGATATATCGAGGCATTGAACCTAAAAATCCAAAAAGTCTCCCTTTAAAGCAGTTTTTGAAGTCGGCCCATTCTATTATTGCCTAAAGACAACTCTGTTATAGCTAGGAGGGATGGAAACATAACAGTCGGCCACTTCATCTAAAGTACAATTGTCAAACAGGCTTATTTTTGGACACAGTCTTTTCTACCCAGAATTCATCACAGCGCAGCCTAAAATTTGCTTTGGCAGCATATGACTCAGTATGCTGCCTGCAGCTAGTGTTTTTAGAGGAAACACTTTGTTACTGTGATCTGCTGATTCAATACAAACGAGAGATTGTCACAAACTGACGAAACAATTTGCAGATGATTCTCTGGATTTTCTTCTGCTCAACAGCTGCAGGAAAAGTTCACATTAAACAACCACCTGACCTATGTGTGTCTGCTGAGACATTAATAATCCTTACTGCGTATACTGAGTTGTACAGTAAGCTTAAGGGATTTTTTTTTTTTACCTCAACATCCTGGTTATTTTCATTTTGCAGCTGCTGAATGACTATGCAGGCTTTACCAGTACTTGTTCTATTAAATCATAACTAAAAATAGTGAGAATGCTTTAAACAGTACCAATACTAAATGTGGAGACCCAAAACAAGGCCTATTCCTGGACTGAGTCTAGCTTGGCAGGCCTGACTAAGGGGGCAGTCATCTGGATGAGCTCTTTAAGGAGCTCTGAACAAATCCTCAGGCTGAGAGAGAAATGCTCTGAGGTGAAATGACCACCAGACATATCTGACGCGCAGAGCCGCATGGGAGACGCAGAGCAATGAGAAAGACGGAGTGAGACATCTGCAGAATCAAAGGAAAGTGGACAGTGGAAACAGGGAATGGGGAAGGAATCACATGCTTTGAAAACGAGCAATCTTAATGTGATTCCACAGAAATGGTCGCTGTGCATCTGCAGTAAGCATGGGAGCAGATAATGTGTCCTGTGTGTTTAGACAGATTATCACATGATAGACTGTTTGAAAAGCACGCCGGATTTGATTTGAGCAAACACCTGATTTCTGTGCATAAACATCTGTGGCTAGTCTTAATATGTGTACACATACTTTTTCCTTTAAACAACAGATGTGACCAAACAGAAAGGGAGAATTGACATTGTCTGAAGCTGGCTGTCACCAAAGCAGATTGGAGAGAGACTGACCCAGAGCGACCAGAAGGGACTGCAGCGCAGCACAATGCTGCTGACCTATATTACACACATACACACCCTCCACGTGCCTGCATTACCATGTGGCCCTTTCAGTGAGGTTGTGGATGACAGATTGACCATGGATGAAGAGAGAATATTCTACATGCTGGTGACAGAAATACATTTTTTACTCTCCACTCCTTTTAATAACCTTGAGTGAGATAATGGGAAAATACACAAACATACATTTTAAGTATGTCAGTTTGTCTGTGATCTGTTTCCTTTAGCAACTATTTAAATGTGATTAAGTCTAATGTACACAGAAAACACTTTGTAATTTGGGTAGAACTGACATTATAATTACCTGGCAAAATTTGGACCACTTTCTGGAGGTCCAAGATAAATGTAGCAGGGGACTGTGCTAAAAAGTACATGTGTTACGGTTTCTAAAAAGTAATTCTTTTACCTTAGGCCATGAACTTATCAATCACTCCTCATTTGATGATTCTTGGACTATATGGTAGATAAGACATTACCGTAAGAAACTGCATAAGCCTATAAAAATGGTAACCTGCT
>JAQFJA010000006.1:19810159-19828779 GCA_029874485.1 Naso brachycentron
CAGAGAAAGAAGAAACTCATGAAGGTTCAAAACAACTAGAATCAGTGTTGGATGTGTTCTACATCAAGTTAATCTAGTTTGTTAGTTCTATCAGCACATAATTTAACCAAGAAAATGAAAGATAAATATGGAGCTGCATTAAAAAATCAGTTTGATTTTCTTGTTTCATCCTCTTCAGAAAGTAAATCACTGTATGATCCTTTGTTTCCTGTGACTTGTGAGCCTGAAGTAAGTGTCAGTGTTTCTCTTAAAACAACACAGCTGACATATATATTGACCAATGAGCAGAGAATAAAAGCAGTGCACTCCAGTGCATATACAGTCCTTTTATGCTGGAAGTGAGCAGCTGAAACACGTCTTGGATTGAACCCTGTTTCAACAGTGTGACATCAGCTGTTTTCCCAAAGGTTTGTTTTCATGCTTGCATTTGTCTTTTTTTTTTTTTTGTATGTGAGACCCAATTAAAAGTTCACTTGAGCATAAATTCATGACTTAACATCACCCAACTCCAGCAAAATAATCCACAAGAGACAGTCATCATAAAATAAGAGATCCAATTTTCTGACACAGTAACGGTCATATTGTGGCTAGTGGCTTATTTCACCCAGGAAGCAGAAAGAATATGTTATAAAATTTTGTGAATTAAACAAAAAAATGTATACTTATAACAATATGCTGTATAAACATAATAAAACACATTTTTCAGACTTTGAGACAGTTTGCTTTTGTTTATATTTGATTTGCCATCAACAGACTTTATTTGTCCTCCCGTTTATTATGTTTTTCCAGAACATCCTTTATTGTTTTCTGACATTTACAATCTGCTAAAACTGCTCTTCTTTTTCCTTTTGTGGGTGTCATCACATCACTTGTTTTAGCAGTGCACAACAGTCCCACAATCGTGACAAGCTTCAGAGAGGAAGTGCTTTTTTCACTGTTATTGAAGTTGAGTTTGTGCTCAGAAGCAGTTATATCATCTTTTAAACAGGAAAAATATCTGCCTAAAGTTTGACTGAGGTGCAAAAAACCCTAACTGTAAAAATGCTGAAGGGTTTGTTCAACTGTTGTCACAAATAATCTGCTGTACAGTTAGAAGTTTTATTAAAAGAGCTTTAAAGCAGTGCAGCGTTTGAAGCCGTACCCCTTTAGTGACCATTTGCTTTAATGTTTGTAGCATTGACAAGAGTAGGCAATGCCCTAAACTGTTTAAGTATTGAAAATCTCTAACAGCCCAGAATTATCATAATCCATATCACACAAACAGTGAGAATGAAATTCATGTCCTTTATTGTGCTTCAGGCATTAGGACAAGATCCAGTGCCATCTTTCATTTTTAATTTGTAAAAACAGTACTAAAAAAATGCCATTTTTTACAAAAGAAAAGTAAAACAGCAGTGAAAATGGAAGAGCGGTGAAGCTCCAACACTGAAAATCCAACAACACAATAGTCTCTGGGTTACATAATCTTTCTCCTGTTTATGTAAAAATGATTTCCGATGTATACACTCTTATCACATTTTTAATTAACACTGAAGAACCATAGAAATATGTAAAAAAAGAAGCTTGATTTGTGTACGTAACAGGCGAGTCCTATCAGCCTTCTGTCTTGATCAGACACGCAGGAGGGATGAGACGGAGCAGGTCATCGACCCTGCAGTGGAATAGAGAGAAATACATGAAGAATTTCCCCTGTGAACATACATCTGTGTGTGTGTGTGTGTGTGTGTGTGTGTGTGTGTGTCCATAGATGTACCTGCTGCTTCTTAACAATCTCATCTCTTGTCTTGAAAACCGGTGCATCCACCACCTCGATGCCTTCAGCCATTTCCTTCACTTTCTCCAGAAGCTCTGTGCTGTACCTGCCATTAGTGAAGACAAATGTTCTGTCACCGTAATGACACAGATCCTTGATTTGTCTTTGCTTCAAAAGAAGCACAGTGCACTAAAAAACAAGGCTATTTACAAAACCTTAAATGTAAATTTTGGTCAGACAACTGGCAAGCAGCGTTTACAGCTGACTAGAAAATGTACCTGAATATTATAAACAATTGATCAAGATTATATTTTTTTACATATCAATCTTTTAGATATGACAGGTGATGAGAAATGTGAGTAATGAAAGGCAAAAATTTGTTTCAGCAATTTAGAAGCAGTGGCCCTATTGCCTAATATATCCACCAGAGAGCACTGACAAGCTTATTTTAACAGTAACCCGTCCAATCTTATCTCGGTCACAATGCTAATAAACTGAAGGGATCATCATTATTAATGTTTGTTTTTGTTATGTGCGTTTATTAAAGTAATGATTAGGTGATGGAACACCATGAGATTTTCCAAAAAGAACCACCAAACAAATAAACACCAACTTGAAAAAAAAAATGCAATAACGATCAAACGTTTATTAATATTGATATTATAATTTAGCTCTGAAAAATTAAATCTTACAGGCAATTGATAATTTTGTTTTGTATTTTTAAATCAAATAAACAATGCAACATGAGCCCTATTTTTTTGGTAGTTGTTTACGGACACAGGGGGCAGCAGTGAGCTGATGTAAGAATTGAGAATGAAACGAAGAAGATTCCGCACTTGAAAGCTAACAGATGTCTTGTTTTGAGACTTCTCAGAAGCAATATTTAAAAAATATGTTTATCTCTGAGGTTCAACAGCGAAGACTCATGATTAAGCTCAACAAGTAACGTTAACGGCTAGTGTTGGCTCAACTTAAATGGCAGAATTCAAGTCAGTGCCGAGAGGCTAACGTTAGCCTACTGGCTGCAACAGCAGTTAAATATCCCGATGAGCCATTTTAACTGCTTTTCGTTTCCACAAATTCATAAAAAAAACCTAAGTAAATACTTGCCCGATAAGTGTGCATTTGCACTAAACTGTGTCGGCGAAGCAAACAGGTTGTGTTTAACATTACGTACCGACAGCCGAGGAAGACGTTGTTAGCCCACACCATGGACAGGGAGAGCAAGTGGTCCAGCTGGTGCTCTTCTTCGTTTAGATTCCGCAGGATGAACTCCCGCCTGGCCTGCCAGTGTTTGTCACTCTCCCAGTAACCGCGAAACGTTTCAACCTTGTCCGCCAAAGCTCTGTTTTGTTGTAGAAAATCGTCCACGTCCAGGGTAGACATCTTGCTTTTTTCCGACCGAGTCAACAATAGCAACTTCCGGTCCGCCAAGCTGTCCGCGGCATTTGTTTTTGTGGTCTGTGTGTTTCAAACAGCGCACCCTAGCGGCGGAGCTGAGCGATACAACAGATCTGAAGCACCTTTTGCATGAAGGTTTCTTACTGATTGTGAATAGTCAGCTGACTTAAATTAAATAACAGGACTGAATGTAATATTATTATATTATAAAAGCAGAAAGCAGACCGTCAGTGTGTCATTAATCACAAAGTGGAGCTGAAAATCAAGAATATAACTGGAACAAAATTGTACAAAACTGTAAATTAAATACATTTTTGGCTCTGGTGTTGTTTTATTTTACTATTTACAACAAAACAAACAGAATTACAAAAGTTTAACAATACTCCACATAAGCTCATCTAAATGGAATGCAGCCATCATTAATGTTGCTTTCCTTACAATGACATGTTTGTAGTTAAGATGGCCTGTTTGGGTGTTTAAGCCTCTTGAAACTGCAGCAGTAGCTCCTCACTGCTTTTACCCACTGAGCCACTGTAACCACAATTGGCTAGCAGGAAAGGGAGCCAGTTGTGGAGATGCAGACGGACTAACACAGCTGTGGACTTCTCACTTTCTTATTTCCACCTCCAGCCAGAGGTTTCTGTGTTTCTTGCTTTGCCATAGGATATTAAATTCACAAAGCAGGTAGTGTTGCGGTGAAATGTCTGCGGGAAACACACACATTCACACACATAAACACTTAGCCTACTTCCGTTTTTCCTTCCTTCTCACTTGAGCAACATATTTTTCTCCCCCTCTCTCCCTCTTTTCACTTGACCAGCCTGCCAGGAATATGATCAGAGGGGAACACTGGACTTTTAACCTCCAGACTATGTAAAGAGGCTTATAGACAGTCATTCAGGCTCACAGATGTACAAAACACGCACACACACACACACACACACACACACACACACAGAGTCTTCTTTCGTATCTCATATCTCATTCATACATACACACACAGAGACACACACAGCAGAGGGGATTTGGGGCTTTTTTTGACGTGTAGTCATTGATATGCAGAAGCATTCCAGAGGAAGGCAAGCCAACATGAAGTCAGATGGACAGACAGGCAGACAGACAGACAGACAGAGCAGCTCACTGCTTGTTTCCACAGAAGAGTAAAAAACTGACCAAAACTGTCAATGATTGTCAAAATGTCTTAAGACCATCATTGTAACAGTGAGATACATTCAAGCGGAACAGAGTCAAAAACCTCCAAATTTTTAAAAAATAGATATGCTTTAAACTGTCAGAATGGAAATGAAAACGACACAAAGAGAAGGAAAGATTATTTTAGAAGACTGACAATAAAACATTTACTAAGGCAGTCGGCCTATTTTTAAAAGAAGGCTGTAAACTGTTTAATTGGCATGCAAATAGCACAAACACACACGCACACACAGACATGGCATGAATAACCCGCAGGATATAAAATCCATACCATGGATTATGTTGATATTTTAAAAAAGATATTTTTTGAAAATCATCTAAATACCTGAAATGTAGTTTCACAGCATTTGTGACAATTGTGCAGTTGTAGTGCCAAGTGCATAACTTTTACTTTAAATGATTCTAAAGCAAACATTTTGGTATTATTTAAATATTCCATTTATTCTATTCTATTATTCAGTAGTTGTGTTGGCGAGTTACCCTGAGCTGTGAAAGAGGCTCAAAGTTCACTTATGCTACAGACCATTTCTTACTGGGCATAACATCCCATAACGTAATGTCCTCTCCGTCACCATTTTCCCCCCATTACGCATTTTCCATTAATTATGGAGGCATCACTCAGATTACACTCACAACATTAAAACATTGATGAGAACTGATGAACAGACTCTTATCTTATTTAGAAGTATGGTGCATTCCAGTCTTGACACGAAAGTCTATGAAGCTAAACAAGTACTGAACCCCACAACCAGTTTAAGTTTAACCAGTTTAACCAGTTTAAGTTGCTGTGTAAACATAAAAAAAAAAGTCACCGTTGATTTTTTTTGATGAACTAAACTGGAGGCCAGAGTATCAAGCAGAGAACCAGGATCAGCACCTTTAAAGCATCTAAGTATAAGCTGTCACTCAATTTGAAAAGTTACTGACCCTCAAAAAAGAAATCTGTATCTGGCATTTCAGGTTTCAAAAACAAATTCTGATTTTATTGCAAAATGAGGGAAATGAAAGCACTTTATGATGTATTAGTCAGACTATAAACATGAGTGTTTCTGTTGGCTCTGTTTTAAGAGAAACTACATTGAAAAATGCTCTTGGTTTTTAATATTTTCCCTCGTTGCCTTTTAAACATCTCACATGTTTCAGCTTCGTGCTGTTCTCCATGGAGCTCTGAACATTGTAATTCTGTTTCCATGCAGTGTTGGTTTACTGTAAGCATTTACAAAACTTCTTCCCAACAGGCAGAACTCCCCTGACTTTTACTAACAAAATACAAAGAGAAAAAACATGCAATAACCGAGTTAATATACGACGCTGTCAGGTTTCTTCCCCTGCTCTTTTCTAAGTTTTACTTATTTATTTGGATCACTATTAGCTGTTACCAAGGTAGCAACAGGAGCCTCATTAGTGGGACTAACATCAGTGAACATTACGTACACCATAATGTAAAACCATTCTGTAATAAAAAAAATTAAAGGCAAAAAGGAATCAAAGTAAACAAACCAAAAGGAGGAAAACTAAAATAAAACAAAAACATAAAAAACATATCAACCCTGCTAATGATAATAATTATGATATATGACGAATAAAGTACCACTCTATGTAGAAATAGTTGAGTCATTGGGTGAAACATTTGCTACAGCTGAAAAATAATAGCGGCACCACTAAAATAGGCCTTAATAGTGACTGGGAAAATAATTTGAAGATATAAAAAAAGAGAAATGACCAAGAAAATTCTTCAGTAACGATTATGTAACTAGGTATTATGTAGCTGAACACATTCTTTTTGGAGAGGGACTGGTTCATGCCATGTGATATTTCTTTGGACTCTTTTTACAGTTTTACTTGTTAAATGTCTTCTGTCTGATGGTAAATTCTTCTGTTTTCACACCTGGCAGCCCAGCATCTTTCTAAACAAATAACATATAACACATATAACAGTCCCACTCGATTGTGTCAGTGTGACATTTTGCCTCGCCAATGTGCGAAAATAACACATTTTTATTTTATGTTTCAGGTAACAATGATATGCAACATGTGGTTAGACTTTCAAAATAAAGATTAAAACAAAGCCAAGGTTTATTAAAATGTCACAGTTTTGCTTTAGATAACAACCTCCTTAAAACAACCAATAATGACTATTTCTTGCTCTTTTTTAATATATTTTTCTTTCCCTCGTGTCCTTAACACCCCCTGCTGGTACTGCATCTTTAAACACATGTACTTTTCACGACTAGCCCTGGCGAAATGTGACACTTCAGACCAAATCAGGGGATCCGGCGAAAATGCAGGTTTTCTCATTTATTTGAACATGGCCCGAGCCACAGAGGCTGTTCGAAAGAAACACAGCCGAATGCAGAGAGGACACAACTTGACAAGTTATGTTAATTAAATGACACTCACACCACTGGACAACCCTGCGGCATGTCTTCAGACCACCTGATTTGGTTTGAATATAGCCTTGCAATTTATCCTCGAATGCAGAGGTGTCAAACAAATTTTTAGTCTAGGGGCCTCATGCAGCCCAGCTCGATCTCAAGAGGGCCAGACCAAAAAAAACATAGCATAATAACCAATAAATAACAACACTGACGACGCCTTCAGCATGCATGTCTCCAAACTTCAAATTTAAAACTTGCCGTCTGAATATGGCTTTGAAACGGATGCTACTTTGTTAGCAATAAGGTAGCTATCTCCCCTCTCCACTATGAATAAAAATAGACTGCTGTATTTTTTTAAACCGGTCAACAATTCTCGCATCTTCTCTGCTCTCAGTTCTCCTTGGAAATTATTGTAATTCTCGGCATGATTAGCCTGATAGCGGCGTCTAAAGTTGTATTCTTTCAGCGCAGAAATGTGCTGTGAACACACCAAGCACACTGGTTTTCCATTCACGTCCATGAAAAGATAAGAAGTGGTCCATTCTTCCTGGAAAACACAACATTCAACAAGCTTGATGTGCTGTTTTGATATGGAGCCTTCACGTCAGTGTACACAGTGAGGGCTCTCCAACGCTCCTTCTCGGACAGCACCCCCAGTGGACAGACAAGAGAAGGACACTTCATTGTGAAATAGGATTTTTATTTTTCTCAATATTCACGCTTTTTAAAATCACCCCAAGGGCCGGACTGGACCCCTTGTTGGGCCATTTCTGGACACCGGGCCATATGTTTGCCACCCCTGCTCTAGTGGATTGCCAGGTCTGTTCCACACTTTTACATGAGACTAACCTGCCTTTTTACAAAACAGTAGGTTGCCTTACATTAGTTTTAGTACACATGTGCAAACACAAGACTCGTATATATGTGCTCAACATCTGTCTACTGAACAACAGGATTGCTTTTTTCTTTTAAACATGTTGTGAACAAGCTATAAGTCATCTAAACTAGTTCCTGTAAGACGTGCAGCCCCTACAACGTTTTCTCCTCAGACATTTTCTTCCCCTGTGACTCAGTCCTCCAAAAACAAGACAACATACAAGTAAGCACACATAAAAACACACTTTCACCTCCTCTCAAATTCCCCCAGAAAAACCACCAGCGGCTCTGCTGAGTATGTTTTGTTTTGGGCCGCTTCCAAGTCATACAAGTCGCTGCTTTATTGAGTGAACTAACCCATTAAGTTTATGGCCTCGCTCCCCCCCCCCCGCCTCACTCAGCCTGAAATACATACTGATGCTGAAATAATACACTGCTTTCCAGCCAGCTCTGGCAGACGGCCGTTCTTGATGAGTCACCTAATGCGCGCTTACTCAGGAGAAAACTATAATTGGGAAACACGCAGACAACAGGTAGCCTTTTCAGCAGAGTCCTGGGGGACTGCCAGCACTGAAGAATCAACCTGTGAGGAGGACGGAACAGCCATGAAAGTCGGTTCTTAAAGAACATCATAAACCTGTTCGGAGGTTTCGGAGATAACGTGCGTATCAGGATATAGCAGAGTGTAAATCGCTAACTGCTGATGAGTGACTCAGACTGATGAACAGGTGAACTTAAAATCAACTCAACACTTTCTCGCAGGGATAGTTCTGGTTATTTTATTTTATTTTATTGTATTTTTACCACAAACAGTAACAGTGAATCCTATTTTGAAGGTAGGTTGAAAGGTGAGCTCAGCCAAGTTTTGCCCACGCAGCCATTAGACAAGTGACCTGCTATTGGCTGACAGAAATATAATATTGTCCATCCGGAGTAAGAACATCGGCCTTGATTGCACCTGAAGTTATTTTAACTCAAACCATGATGGTTCCCAAACCCACATCAAGTTATTATTGTGGCAAAACTAAACCAAACCTCAAGCTGAAATGATGCTTCTGCAGAGATGCTTGTAAACAGCTTTGCTAACCCACTGTATGCAGAGAAGGGTGTTAAAGGCAGGTTGCAGAGAAGCAGATGCAGCCTTCTCAAATGTCAGTATGTGTAGTTTGGACCTGCACATCAAGCTGGCTGGTGAATTCAACATCCTGTTGAGACATTTCCTTTATTATTTATTAGAGTTTGGGTGTTTCTTTAGGCAGCGTACTGCCACAAGTAATCTTTAAGCAGAGCATAGAAAAAAAATCTTCTAATAGGAACTTAAAGTGAAAGTAGTCAAGTTCTTTGGCTTAACTTTGTCATTATGAGGCATAACCTGATTAAAAAGTGGTTGAAATATAATAGTGGATGAAAAATGACTCCATTTGCTGCTAAATTGGTCTCCAACAAGCCCTGTTTTTGCCATGTTATTTTCTTTGCCATCGGGACGAGGGTTTCTCATAAAAATGAAAAATCAGTGACGCTCTCTGCACTCTCTGTCCTCATTCGCCCGTCTCTGCTGCGCCTCTTAGCAACAGGTGACATTGGTATGAGCTGATTAGCTCACCGTGCTCTGACTCGCCTCTGCCAACAACAGAGTGTCTGCAAGCCACACCGTCAGTCAACTCGAGCTCGAGCTGAGACGGACCAGTTTACTCTGCTGCAACTTTCCCTGCAAATGTTTCGTCTCAGTTCAAACTGGACTTACAAGAGAGAGAGAGACAACATACAGAATAAAATGTGAGCTGGCACAAATGGCTGCAGCGGATTTGCTTCCTAAAAAGTCTCATGCTAACCCTAATGTTAGCTTGCTAGCTCCTTTGCAGAAGTTATCTACTGCAACTTTAATATTGCTGCAATCTTTGGTTGTCTGGTTGTATGTTCACAAGTCAGGAAGTCAGGAAATTGATCTCTTTGCACATGCCTTCTGGGTCATAAGTACCATTTCCCGCTGTTTCTAATACCACACCTATTTAATCTCGTTTCCATCCAGTCACTAACTGATGCTCTCTCCTCCAGCCAATAACCTGCTTGCTGTCGCATTTTAAAAATGTTCTCCATCTCTGCTGTCAGTCAACTGTCATTTCAGTTTCGCAAGGAATTTCATGGCCCACCTCCAGACCTTCACCACCTCAACCATGGATGCCTGGCCATCTTCAATCAAATACAGGAAGCAGAAGTTTCTCCATCATGATGTGGTCCCAACATTGAGCTCACTCTCAGCACCACCTCCAGTGTCTATGCTCCAGGGATAAGTTTCTGTCATCTTGAAATCACTTAAATAATGAGAACGCTTTGCATGGTGTCCTACATCTACACTGTAAAATTTCTCAAATTCTCTGATCTCGTTTGTTTCTTTTCCTATCTTGTCTTTCCTGGTTGAGACGTAATGTGGATGCCTACGGTGTATGAGGCTAAGTTTAATAATGGACTGCATTTATTTTGAGCTTTTCTGGCCTTTTGACCACTCAAAGCATTTCTACTGGTTCACACACACATATCCACACACAAATGGCAGAGGTTTCTGTTAAGCCATCACACACACATTCACACATTTGTGCTCTACTCTATTCTCTCTATTCATATTGGAAGAGTCAGTTTTAAGAAGCCAATGAAATTTTGCAGAGTTCTGCACGCTGTCTTACAAACATACATAAAAACATGGTGATGAGCGATCAGGAAAAGTCTAAGTGGACAGTATGTTTAAATGGTATTATATAACAGGAAAAATACATTATATAATAGTTCCTGTTGCATAATTTCTGTCCCATACATTAAATGTTATTTCCTGTTTGCAACCACAAATGTTTTCCTTATTTTGAAACAAGCTGCTTCTTAATCACATCAACTTTATACTTTATCACCAAACATCAAAAACACTCACATGAAGACGATACATGCAAGAAAATGAGACGTTTAAAAGACAAACACATCTGATAGACCTGTTTTGTTTCTTCTGTCAATGCTGATACTTTGTGGATCTGTCCAGAATCTCAATCTCTGAAAATTTCTTGTTAAATAAAAGTAAAACAAAAACAAAACTTTCAAATTCTCTCTGATTCATTATACACCAGCTGCGCAAACCACTTCAGCTGGTTCAGAAGACTAATGGTTGTAAAATGACCCCCTTTGGCTGCAGTGGCAAAGCTTTATTTCCAAGCTCAGTAACAATTTATATGAATACAAATGTTAAAATATAATTGCACTCCGCAGCTGTTTTATTTGTGAGCATTAGCTTCTAGGAGGTAAAGCAGATAACTTGCTCACTGGCCACCAACAGACTGAGTAAAACAAAACAATATTGAAAAAATAAAATTAATTAAAGGTCTAGTTTGACACAATACCAAAGTGGGAGGAGAATCTCTAAAACTTGTTGGAAAATGCGTGTAGTTTGGAGCAGGACTTACACTGTTATGCTACATTTGACATTGTATTGACTTTATATTCCCACAGAGAAGGGGGGCTTTAAACTTTTTGGCTTGGGACTCGAGTGATAAATCTAGTCTGTCACCCTGGGACCCAGACTAATTAAAACTAGTGCTCTTGACATGTAGGGATGCTGGAGCAGCAGGGCCTGCCAGCTATTTTAGGTCCTGAATCCTGACCCATTGTTTAAAAAATAGGGTGCATACGCATCAAATGGCCTAATTGCTGTTGACATGGCCATTAGGGCCATGATGCAGATCACATAACTAGTACATCAAGTCCATTGCAACACTACTGTCCACACGTTGATCTTATTTGTGGTTATGAAAATCAAATGCAACCTATGTCATGGAAAAACAGTGTAATGTTGGCTGAAGCTGTGCGTGTATGTGTTGTTAGTGTTAGCAGTGACTGTGGTGATGGGAGTGATCATGATTGATATCACCAGTAACTTAAACTGACATGTTTTATTGAAGACTTTTTGTCCCGTGCGTAACAAAAGAGGGAGAAGAAAAATCTGAAAACATTTGAAAATAATAACATTGACTGAAAATCTCCAGACCAGAAACTTTCAAAGACCCAGAATAAAGGAAAATAAATGCACAATTTTGCGTTTGTCCTCTTTTTGCTTTCTGACACAGTAAAAACCAAATAAATAAAAGAAGGAGCAGAAATGCTTGAAAAAGGCATATCACATAATGGTATTCTCTCAGTTTTTGTGGTACACAGCAGGCTGCAAATAATGTTCTGTAGCATGAAGCAGTGAAGTAACTGCCTCCCACATATAGTGCTAGTTGTATAAATGTTCCAAGTTGCACAGGTTCTGGTATTTTGCAGGTTGGCTCACCGCACTAGCAGGGAAAGTTTTTACATCTTGGGTAACGTTCATGTTCACTATCTGCCTCACTGTTTTGTATTTCCCATTTTGCATATTGAAAAATATACAAACAAAGTTTTTTTTCCCTCATCTTTTTCTGCAATACAATTACATCATCACACTATGTAACTGGATAATGGACTTTCTCACAAACAGACCCCAGACAGTTTGGATTGGCAGTTACATCTCCTCTATGTTAGTGCTCAACACCGGAATCCCCCAGGGCTGTGTGTTCAGCCCCCTCCTGTTCACACTAAATGCCCACGACTGCACTCCCAGGCAACCATGGAACTCTATTGTGAAGTATGTGAATGACACCACCATCATTGGCCATATTCTAAATAAGTTACTTTGCATGACTGTGTCATTATCACACTGATGACTTACAGAAACACTTAACACTTGTGTTTTCCCTACAAGTCAAAACTTTGTCAAGTTGAAGCACAGACTCATAGAGGACCATGAATCATAATGTTTTATCGGTAAAGTCCCTAACTTTGTTTGGTCTAAAAATCAACTAAATCTCTAGTACACACACTTTTGTCCCTTTATTAGGTATGGTGTCATGGTCTGACTGTATCAGCCAGTAGCACTGAACTCAGTTAATAATACTGATGTTTCAAAATTAGTTATGTCAATGATTTCATGATGTGCGACATATAGAGCCTTTAAACACACATCGATAACAATCTGAAATGCTCCACAGCTGTAAACCCCGCCCATCTGGTGCAGCTGGCAGATTAAACAAACTACAATTACTATTTGACCCAGATCTGGGTGGATCTGCTTCCTGAATAAAGAACATGTGCATCTCATCAGACAGGAAATTGAATTGCCTCACATTAAAAACCACCATGGAGAGGGTCACAGGTTGCATCCTCAGGGGACGCTGCGTACCTGCGTGATGTGGAGGAGAGGAAGCGGAGGACGAACTGTGGGATGCTGCTGTTGCACTTGAACGTGTGCCAGAGAAAGCCCTCCTCTATGTCCTTCAACGCCTCATTTCACTTTGTGCATCACATCCTCTTTTCCTCTCTCTCTTCTTTCTGAGTGACACCTGATACAGCTGATATGAGCATTTGTGCACTTGCATCCCTGCATGTTGGAGAGTGGTTTTGTGGAAGCGTGTGCACGCACATGGTCTGTGTGTTTTAATACGTGCAGGATTGTCCCATTTGTTCATCTGAATGACCTTAATTTTAGCTTGCCTTCTGGCTCTGCATCCATATTTATTGACCAGACTTTTTAGATACAATAAAAAAAAAAAAACTGAGCAGAAATGAGTTAGAGCAGTTGAGATGATCTGTTTTCTGTCACCGTGCAGATGCAAAGTTAATAGTTGCACAGGGAGTTTTCATGGAAAATGAGGATGGATTTCTTTGCTAAAACTTAAATGTGCTCTTCTTAAGTTGAACCTTAAAGGGATAGTTTACCCAAAAATGAAAATTCTGTCATTATTTACTCCCCCTCATGCTGATGGAAGATCTGGTGAAGTTTTTAAGTCCACAAAATGCTGCTGGAGTTTCACAGAAAAAAGGCATTGCAGTCAACTCCCAAACAAATGAAGCAAATGGTGACCAAGTTTCAAACATTCATTGTAAACTGTAACCAGTAAACATTTGTCAATAACGTGCCGACAACATTCAGAAATGGTTCCGTCCGGGCCGCCAAATACTGAGGCAGACAGTCAGATGATGTCATGGTTTCCACGTCTAGTAATAGTCCAGTCAGACCCACTGTTACAACCAGGAGAAATGATCATATTATTGCTATGAAAAAAAGCATATTTTTTTGTTGAATAAAATGACATTTTTGAAATAAAAAACTGCTAGGTCGGCTTTAGGTCGACCCGCTACCAAACAAAAACAACTAACTGGTATTTTTTCAATCCTCACTAAGTCAACATTAACCCAAAGATCAACTTTTCTTGTTAGATGATCATTGCAGAAACAATGAAAACTATTTTTGAACGATGACGGGACATCCTGACTGGGCGTTCAAACTACGGTCTTTTAACATCTAAATGTTCGCTGGATAGTTCCTAACATGGAAAAGACACTGAAGCTCCAGGTTTGAGTGAGCAGTGAGGCTAAAAAAACATGGCGTCAGTGATGTTTTTCAAAACAACTTGGCATGTCGAAGCTTCAGGACACTTTGATTACTCCGGTTGAGCAGTATGGAGGCATTTTATGGTTTTATTATGTATTTTTCATACATTTGAAACTTTGTCACCTTTCACTTCAATTGTTTGGGAGATTACTGTAACGCCTTTTTCCTGATAAACTCCAGCAGTGTTTTGTGGACTAAAAAAATTCTCCTGACTTCCATTGGCTCAGGGTGAGTAGATAATGACTGACTTTTGATTGCTGGGTGAACTATCCCTTTAAGAAAGTAAAGGAGAATTTAGTCCTGTTGATAACAGGCAGAGGACAGTGATGTAGAGACAGTGGCTGGTAGTAGATTAAGCATTGATCAAACACCCTCCACTCCACTCTTTAAATATAGATTTTTGAGAAAATGTGAGGGAAGGTAATTTACTTGCCAACCATTCCCTTCGCATTGCTGTGAGCAAATCAATCATTGGTGGAGAGATAATATCACTTACTGTAAAGTACAACTACAGGCCTTCTCTCTGAACTGAAGCTCCAGCTGCAGATTGTTTTGGCAGCAGTTACTGTGATGGTGAGAATTAAGCTTTGCTTTAAAAATAGATTGACAGATTGAGATGGAAAATGAGCAAGTTTTACATATTGCAGGCTGTGGAGAGTTGAGGAGAAACATATTGTTTACATTTCAACATAAGGCTTTTATTTTAGATGAGTTCAAGGTGACACAGTTTCAGAACACTTTCAAAACTTTGCACTATTTGTAGATATTTTTTAAAAACAGATTCACAAGTTACGCAAGCAATGAAATTTACTCATTTGGGAGCTGAAATAAACATTAATTAAAGTTTGACACATGATTTGGAAGCTGGTTTTCATTACATAACATAATTGAGCCCTCAAGGAATAAATCATTTTCTTTAAGTATTTCATATGGAACTGGTGGATGTTAACTATATGATAACAACTGGGTAAAAACCAGTGCATCTCTTGTATTTCCCGTTAAACTCTGTCTGACAGCCTCCCTGACAGAACTGGCAGGTGAAGGTTCAATCCCCGTCCTCTCCTCTCCGAGGCGCAGTAATCTAGCATTTTTCAGAGTAGGAAGTGCTGCTTGCGGTAACAGTGAATTGAAAGTACGCCATAAATATGGCGCCAAAAGAGTTTTCAAGCTGATGATAAGAGCTGATTTTTTTCTGTGTTGTCTCTGTTTTTCTCTGGGGGCAGGGGGAGAGGTTGCAAGACGAAACCCGCCTGAGCGTTTGCACCGAGCGGCGTGCGTGTTCACCGGGCAGAGGAGTGGAAGCAAGCGAGGCACGGCGGCAAGTGAAGACGAGGAGAGCTGAATGTTTTATTTTTGAAGGAGGGACGTTGCGAAACTGGCTCGCAATCTTTTCTGACTCATCGTTTGGAAATAAAGCATCCTTTTCTTTTTTCTTCACCCCTCCTGCTCCTCCTCCTCCTCTCGCTCCTCCGTCCCCTCCTCCCGTGGCGCTGGCACCGGAGAGGAAAACAGTCGGATTTTGACACCACGTTTGGGGGCTGCTTTTTGCAAAATGCGACATGCTTTCCTGTGAGGTATGTTGCGCGCACCTCGGAGCCTGCTAAACCGTGAGCGGCGGCAGGATCGGCGGCGGCACCGCTGTGTTTGTTGTTGTTGACTTGTGAAGGGCTGCAACTCCGTCTGGCTGCCACTTTTGGATTTTATTTCGGATTTGGACTCGCTCGCCGGTCTTTGCGGAGCTGACGCGCTGTCAACGCGCACCGTGAGGGGAAGGGAAGGGAAGGGAGGGGAAGGGACGGTCCTGTCACCCAACGTGGATCCAGCGGAGTCGGTGCTGGTTTAGCAGCGCTGCTAACCGCCTGCCAGGGCACCGAGTGGGCAAACTGAACTCGTGCTAAACCCTCCGCTGTAAAACTACATGTGCCTGGCTCCCAATGATCTCCTAATCTCTGGGAATCGCCCGCCGTCCAGGACTGAGGACGCCTTTGCACCCGAAGCTGACTGCAATCAAGGTAAAAACATCACTAATATACGGATGAGGATGGTAAAATGTAAAAGTGGGAGTGTTGCAGGAGCTCTGAAGTCCACTTTGCTGCTCCTGCTGCAAGTGCTATACCAGTGCTAGGCTAGCAGCAGGGCAGCAGCGCTGTAACGTTACGCACTTTTGCAGCGGGCTTGTCAGTTTGTCAGCGGCGGGGGCGCTTACGCTTAGCCTGAGCGGTGCATGTGGGTCAAGGAGGGGGAACGTGTTTTGTGTGTCGCAGTGAAGAAGAGAAGACAAATAATCCCCCCCCCCCCCCCAGTGTGCACGCACAGAGATGAAATTACCCGGGTAAACTTGGCCCATGTTGTGCTGTAAACGCAACGCGAACGCGCCCCCGTGGGAATCAACGGTGCAGGCGGGTTAGTTGCAGAGAGTCCGTGCATGGTTATTTTTGCGCGTAATTGTGAGAAATAGGGCCATTTGCAGCAGTGTAGCAGGGAATGCGAGTTGCAACTTGCAGGCGAATGAGACACCGGAAAGCTGGAACACACACACACACACACACACACTCTGACACGCTCACACACACACACGTACAGACACACAGAGGGGGTGGGGGGTGGGATGTGAGATGAAGTTGTGTGATGGTTGGATTGGGTGCAGAGCAGCAGGTCTGGGTGCAGGGAAGAGGCACAAAACGTTCAGTCTCTGGGGGGAAACGCAGGTTGCTTCACTCCTCAGCAAAGAGGTGGGAAGGAAACCAGGGCGAGCAGCGCTGGTTTTAGGAAGGCTGAGCACGCAACCACACGCATACACACATCAAGGAATTAGAGCAACTCCTCTCTGCCTCCTTCACCCTCTCCTCCTCCTCCTCCTCCTCCTCCTCCTCCTGCTGCTGCTGCTCTCTGCTGTGCAGATCTGGCTGGCTTTAGATGAGGGGGGAGTGGCTGTTGTTTACCTCCTCAAAGTCAGAGCTCTATCTGTATCCGTGGCTCAGATGAGTGTAGCTGCTGCATCCTTCCCTAAAACAACAACAACAACACAAGGGCCTGACTTTTGGATGCTGATGCTGATGCTGGGAGTCACATGCGAGCAGGATTAATGGGGTGTAAGTGGGGCATTTACCTCCGGTGTGATTTTCAGCGGCCACCTTTTTCTTCATAATTGCTCGGAGAACCTCTAAGGATAATGTGTCGGCCTATTAGTGCTGATCGTTAATGAACGGAGCAATTTATCCAGATTTTCCCTCTTTTAATGTTTTGGTGGCACATGCGAAGCTGAATTGACTTGAGCCTTGAATCAATTAAGATGGGACTTGGGGACTTGTTAAATGTTCCCAGTTGTGACAGCAGCCCCCCACCCCACCCCCACCCATTCTCTCTCTCTCTCTCCCCACCATCACACACTCACACACACACACACATTATCACCATCATCATCACACACACAAGCTTGAACTATGCACACACACCGACAACTGCTGTGTGTGCCTCTTGCACAGATGCACGTACCATGCTCTTCAAACTCTAAACAAACTCTTACACACTGACACACTCTTGTACACAAACACACACATGCACACACACACACAACCCTCCGCCTGCTGGAGATGAGTCATGGTGTGTGGGGGCATAACAACTCTCTCTCTCTATCCCTCCATCCCCTCTCTGTCTTTCATATCTTTCCTGATGCTGAGCTATCTTGTTTTCTATCATCCCTCTCTCCCTCTTTCTCTCTCTCTTTCTTCTTCCTCCCCCCTCCCTCAAGACTCGCCTCTCTCGCCTAGAGAAAGCGGTTGTTTACAAGGCAAGTGAACAGGGATGCGAGCTGTTTTCATTTTGCGTCTGTTTTTTTTCTGATGGCCCTCCAGCCAGTCATCCACATTTCCATCTCTCGTTCCTCATCCATCTCTTCGTCTCATCCTTTCTCCTTTAACCTCCTTTCCTTCCTTCGGACCCATCCGTTCGCTGCTCCGTCACTCCCCAACGTTTCATCCGTCCATCCATCCTCCCATCTCCCATTTCCCCTCTTCATCTCCTTGCTCATCATCTCTCAGTTCATTAATTTGCTTTGATTCCTCTCATTATCTGACTTTAGAGCACAGACAGGAAAGAATGTGTGTGTGAGTGTGTGTGTGACCGTTTGTATCAACTCTCCCTCCAAAACATGCCATGTGAAACTCGAGCACGCAGACCTCTTAAGCTTCACATGTGTACATAGGCACACGTGTGTATGGGCGGGGATGTAGCGTAGCATGTGTGTGTGTGTGTCTGTGTTTGTGTCTGCTGCGTTAAGCGCTGAGCTCTGATTGGCTGGGAAAGGGGGTAAGGACCTCCACGTGGTGCGTTGTATCGCATTAGCAGCTACGTAGTGAAGAAGAGGAGGAGGAGGAGGGGAGTGTTGTTCATGAATGGACCGCTGACGTCACGTCAACTGTACCCTCAATCCCCCTCACACATACACACGCACACACACACACATACACACGTGCATGCCCCTGCCCGTCCATATGTACACATATATGTATTTACACTCATTTCTGAAGGAGGCTGCAGGGCAGATGATGTG
>JAQFJA010000006.1:19901455-19921692 GCA_029874485.1 Naso brachycentron
TCATTCCTGTTTAAACGTTTGATATGTAAACATCCTGGGTGTCCCCTGGGCCTTTAAAAAAAAAAGACAAAAATAATGAGTGTTGTGTTAATATTAATCGTACTGAAAAGCTAGTAAGTTAACAAAGTTCAGCCGAAGCCCCCCTGCAGTTCAGATTTAGATCGACTTCCTTTAAAATTTGAAGTATCATAAGAGAGGAGTCACGACAGTCGATGGCATCAAAAGAATCAAAGAGTTCACAGTTATTATTAACAGATCGTTCCTCATCTTTTCTCAGTCTGCTCAGGTTGACGCTTTTTTTTTCTCCTGGGAGCATTGAGTTTTTCTTAGATTCCAGGCCAATTACTGCTTGGTAAAGTGGTGTATTATAAATCACTTTCCTTTCAGCTGTTACATCCTCTGCCCAAACCCTCACAGCAGGTTGAAAGAGAGAAGAATTTTGTACCAAGCGTAGATACCTGCCAGTGTTTTTTATGTTATACAACCTTCAGTAAACTGCTGAAATTCATCGTTGTCATTTAAGTTGCAGGTTTTTAGGGACAAATGTACCTACTAATAATATTTAGTTTGCAAATTTTACACTTAAGTAGCATCAAAATTACTGTACCTTCAAAGTAATTTTACACTAAGGTAGCTCTATTAAGTCGTACTGAAAGATACTTAAGTACACATTATAAAAAAGTAATACACACTGTATGTACACTGTATGTTCTTAAAGCCTTTCATTTTGTGTTAAGTGTAGCGAGGCATGTAGACAACAGTGGTACTGCTTGCTGTCGTGAAGATTTTCTGTAGCACGAGCTTTTGTTTTGAAAGATAGTGAAAGAAACACACCACTTATTTGCACAAGACCAGTTCTGCCACAAAGACAAAACACTGAAATTATCTAAAGAAAAATATCCTCCTTCTTCCAACCCTAGATATTAAAGAAGAGAACAGATGATATTGATCATGCTCGTAAACAGCAAATCATCAGGATAATAATTTTCAGTCTCCGTGCTGACAGTCTCATTTGCAGATTTAGGTTAGATGTGAGGTATTAAACTTTGCCTGATTCATAACCAGTTAGCAGCTCCTCTTACAGACTTAAATGCATTGCAAAAATCTGTATGAAAGTACTTGTAACTGGCGACTCATTACTAGAAATAGAAACAGAGTGAAACATAAATTAACGTAGTATTTACCTTTTTTCGAACCACCGCTATTTAAACCCAGAAGTTTATATAATTTACAGGGATAAAGTCCCTCTTTATGTCTCAAAGTTTCAGTCTGAGAAACATTTTTTACTTTTCATTTCGTCATTTGGTACATTATTGAAAACAACGTGTCTTTGCTGTATGACTGTATTTGTCTAAATATGTTCATATATCCACATTTTAAATCCATCATTTCTGCTGAACCTGCAGAGCCGGACAAGGCCAGGGCAATTATACACTATGATGAGAGATAACAATGAGGTTTGTAAATGGAATCGTAACTCTGGCCTCTTTACTTTAAAGATCACTAACTGTGATTAGATTTCTGAAAATGGAAGAGAAATGTCTTCCTCCATACTGTTCTAGGAAAATGTAACATGATCATAGAAACATTTTTCCTGGCATTGCGACTGTGAAAAAGGAAAAAGGCAACTAGTCAAGCTTTCACACATCTGGCTGCGACTCCACTGTGGTCACTTGCAATTAAGAAGAGAAGAAGGTTAATGAGGAACAGACATCAAAAATAAAAGACAACTGTAACCTGTTAAATTTTTTGAAATATTTGTGTTATAGTGCACTTGTATACATGCATATTAGAGACATCACTCATAATGATAATGCAGTGCAATATTGTCCTAATGACAGACAACGACTTTGTGTGTTTGTGGTTATTGACTCGCAAAATCAATGTGCTAATGATTTACTGATGTTAAAAATGCAACATTTAGCACCTTGAACATTTCAGGTTGCAGGTTTTTGCTGTATTTGCTTAAGAAATGTTGATTTAGCAAAATGTAAAAAAGTGAGGAAAAAAACACTTGTGTTGGCAAAAAGACAAATTGCCGGCAGGGTAGCTGGAGGCTCCACAGTGAAGCAGCTCTCAGTATGAGGCTGCTGCAGGAGAGAGGCACAAAGTTGGCCCATTAACTTTTGTCTGGAGGAGAAACAGAAGAGCAGACGTCGCGAGAGGTTGGGGTCGGAGCAAATGATCTCACTTTTTATCTGTTCATCCATCTCTCTTTCTTTTCATTCCACACTCTGCATTCTTTCTTTCTCACCCCATCTCTTTTCACACACTCTTTGGGTTTTGTTTCTTGTCGCATTAGTTAGCATCTGCTAACAGACAGAAGTGGTTTAGATTAAGGCCCGACCGACGTATTGGTTGGCCAGTATTACTGGCAGATATTTGGCCGTCACAGATATATCGGTATCGCATATGGTTTATCAATATATTCGCCATTATTAAAACTTTTTTAAGGCTGAAAAAAATGCCTGGACTAGTGATTTAAAATATTGTAATTATGTAGTTTGTGGCTCTTCATTTAATAACTAATAAGTGACTAATAAGTATTGCTCTGTAAGTTCTGAACTTTACATCATTTTGCTGTGATGTAGCCTTTAAAACAAGGAAAAGACAAAACTTACCACATATCCTGATGTAACAGTATCCAAATCTAAGACAATATCTAGTCTCATATCATCTCTTCTCATCTCATCAGTATTGATATATTGCCCAGTTGTGGCAGGACTTTGTTGCCATCCTGCAGTGACAGTATCAGTCATGCAGCTTTGGAGCCCTGCAATAATTTCATGTGTGAGACCTATTTGTATCAAATGTGCTTCATGCTGCCAAGTGTGTCACTGGGGTCACTGAAATTTCAGCAGCGTCTGTCTGTCAACACTACTTTGCCTGAGAGTCTCATCTTTTCCATTTTTAGTTTTGTATGTACTCACAACAAAGTTGTTTTTCTCTCTTCTTCATGGTCTATTCTTTGCACGCTTTCTCTGTCTGGCTGTTCTCGTAAAGAAAACTCCCATCCCGAGTTTCAGCGAGGTAACAAAAGTGCAAAAACGCGTTTGTATGACGGACAAAAGTAAAGGATTTTAAATGGGCTAGTAGTATGTGGACACTGGGACATTACATCCGTGTGTGATAGTTGAACACTTCATTACAGCCTCCACTCTGTTGGGACAAACTTCACAAGCTTTTTGAAATTGACTGCAGAGATTTGCTCCAATTCAGTCACAACAACACTGGTAAGGTTTCCCGCTGATGCCTTGCTCACGATTCATCCAAACCCTTTGAGGTTTAAGTCAGGACTTTCTGCTGGCTAGTCACATTCTCCCACATTACACTTGGAATATAAACAATATAAACATGTATTTTTTTATGGCCCTGGCTTTGTGCTCGGGGGCTTTGCTGGCTAAAAAAAAGGGCATTCCCCTAAACTGGGGAACCACGCTATTGTCGAAAATATCGTTGAGTGCTGTAGAGCGAAAAGGCCTGTCCCAAACAATAAACAGCCCCAGACCGAAAGTATTCAGACGGCAGTGTCCGTACCCACAGACGCTGTGATTTTAACTTTCTGGATCAAGGTGTAAATTGCATTTGGGAAATGGGACATGGTTTCTGTGAAAATGTCTCCTTGTCAGCTTCTGTCTCATCCTGTTTTCTGTCTCCCTCTTTTCCTGCTTTTTAACCCCTCCCTTTCTTCTTTTCTTTACTGTTGAACCCTCGTTCTTCTCTCATTTTTTGCTCCAAACTCTCTTAGTTGTCTCACCTCTCTTGTTGAGGCAGCAGGTCTCATTTTCTTCTTTGAGAGTTATTGGCAGCTGGCGAAAAAACACACAGCCATGTGTGACGTAGTGGACAACGCCACTGAGACTAGTTGATGGAAACACACATATATTTTATTATATTTAGTGACATTTTAAAAGAAGTTTGCTCTAGATTCACTTGACAGTTTGCACATGACACACACACTGTGTGTTTGTGTGCGCACATTTTTGTGTGCTTGTGTTCTTTAATGTGTCAGTTTTAATGTGTGTGTTGTGTAAAGTCAAGCCTAGAGGTTATTCATCTGCTGATTAGCACCATGGAGGTGTGTGTGTGTGTGTGTGTGTGTGTGTGTGTGTGTGTGTGCGTGTGTTAAACTGCAGAGCTCAGGACTCTCTGTGTCTCTGTTTGTCCCGCTTCAGTTTTTTTTCTCCAGTTGTTCGGAGTTGACAATGAACCAGTTCAGGACTTTTTATTGCAGCTAATTGGTTGTTACTCTTTTCTGGAAACTCTCTCTCTCTCTCTCTCTCTCTTTGTCACACACACACTCCTGCTTCTTGCTTGACAACATGACAGCAAAACTCTATCTCTCTCTCAGCCACCAACTGGTTTGTGATATTATTTATGACCTGTATATGTTACACAGACCTGAAAAAACTTGACTGTCTGCTCAGTGTGTGTGTGTGTGTGTGTGTGTATGTGTGTATTAAAGGTGCCAGGAAGAAAAGGTTCCTCATTCTGTATTTATACCCATTTCTTTTTGTCTGTATTCCTGGCAGCACACTGAGACAGACGGAAGGACAGAGTTAAAAGAGTCTTTCGGCTGTTATTCTCAAATAGCAGATAGTGGTATTATAAATCACAGACTAGATTAGATTAGATATGATTAGATTAAGTTAGATTAAATCATCCCTTTGGGGAAATTGGGTCATTTGTGGAGCAGATCGGCGCCTGCAGCAGAAAATAAAAACAAAAATAATAGCACGCAAATAAAAAAAGTGCAAATAGAGGATTGTGACCACAAAACAACCTGCATCACTGCATAAAAGGATTGGACTCTGATAGATGTTTCTGTTTCTGAAATTTGATCCATATTGATTTGTAAAACATCCAGACCATCTTAAATCCAAGGCGAACAAAGTTATTATCAATTATTCTATTGAATCTCTTGGTTATTTAATGTTTTGGTAGCTTGCTTCTCTTTTCTTCAAAAGATTTTCTCGGGCATTTTGCCTTTATTTGCTGACGACTTAAAACATGGAGAGAGAAAGTAAATAAAAGAAACCCGGCAGTATTAAAACCAGGGACAAATTGTCCATGCAGCATGCAGCTAATCCACCAGGCCACCAGGAAGCTTCGGGCTTCTCATTTTTAGCCGACGCTGACCACTGCTTTTGCTGGTTATGATAATGGGAAATGCAGCCGGCAGCAGATTGTATCAGCTGTGTCTAATTAATGTTAATGTCCTCACTCAGCTGCCTAAAGGGCAAAATGAAACTTTTGGTTTGTTTTCTGGCTTTTGTGCTTTTGTCAAGCTGATAGCTATACGTGGCCAGAGATCATTTTTTAGAGAAAGAAGCTCAACTCCTCTTAAGTAGACTTTTTTTGTAGTTTAACAGGACAAATGAATTGAATGAGACTTGGTGGTTTAACAGTTCAGGTTTAGGTTACTTTATTAATACCCGTGGGTACATTTGTTTTGCAGTTAAGAGAGCAGGCATCCGGGGCGCCCAGTGGCTCAGTCGGTAGAGAAGGCGCCCCATATACAGAGGCTGTGTTCTCGCTGCAGCGGACCCAGGTTCGATTCCACCTGTGGCCCTTTGCTGCATGTCATTCCCCCTCTCTCTCCCCTGTTTCCTCTTCAGCTGTCCTGTCCAAAGAAATAAAGGCCCAAAAAAAAAAAATCTGTAAGAGAGCAGGCATCCATCTTGCCCAACATTTCAGACAACACCGACATGTTTACAAAAAAAAGAGAAAAGAAAAAAGACATGACAGAAAGAAAAGTGCTCCAAGCCTCACTAATCCACAGCTTTTGAAACAACAGTGAAACCCTAACAATAAATGTAGTTTGTGTCTATATTTGGAGTCTCACAGTTTAGCTTCATGCATAAATGAATATTTGAATCTAGTCATATTACTCCTTATGGATCAGGACCTTCTGAATTTGGAACAAATTCAGTTTAAGCTTATTATATCACTTTCAGGTTGTAGCCACGGGCTACCAGTAAGCTAACCCAAACCGTACTCAGCTATCAAAGCTGGTTACATATCTTAGGTCAATCATTGGATGATAACCTATAAATCATGACTGTGCCGAATATTTAGAAGTGTCGAAGCTTCATTCATTGCATTTAAGCAACATTCCATTTGGCTTTTGGGAAGTGATGACATTGTAAAATGTGATGACAGATGCTCAAAACTTCATTGGAAAACCTTAATAGAAGCTTTAAATGTTTAACAGTGCCTTTCGGTACAGTCTTTCCTAAAATATTTGCAAATGTCGAAAACCTATAGCTGCAGCAGGCAGTTTATTTTTGGTGTCATTGAGCAAAAATTCCATAATAACCTTTCGGCATATTTTAATATGTGGTCTTAAAGAACAGTAGATTTCTGCACCCCTGCCTAGCGCTGTATTCAGACTGTAGAAAATGAAGACCATGACAGACACTTTTCAGTCAATCACAAGTCACTTCATAGAGCGTGTGTTTTTATTGGCTGCTCTGTGCTGCGCTTCTTAGCTACAGTTGAATTTGCAACCAGCTGATTGGCTGTTCAAACATGAGATGTGCCTCTCAGTTTGAGTTTAGCTGAGATGGACCAGCTTACACAGCTGCGACTTGAAGGGAGGGTGCAGTGGAGTTGCTTCCTTAGGAGTCTCATGCCACAGCTAGTTTAAATTCCAGGTGTTGCCTACCTCAGCTTTAAATAGATTTAATAAAGCATTTGTCACTATTCAAAGTCATTTCTTGGTGATGAATTCAGATTTTAAAAAATATCATAAAACGCCAACCTTGTTACAAACAGAGAGGGTCACAGGTGTGAAAGTGTGTATCTGATGGATTTTGAGGCAGTAAGGTGATAAAAATGCAGCTCTGGCTGCAAGTGTGAATCTGTATTAAATCCTCGTATAGAAATGTAATCCTGGCTATCAAATGTTGGAAGGGCTTTTTATTATGTGTGTACACATACGCACATCCTGCCTGTACACACTACAGTGGATTGTGTTTGTTCCTGGAGAAAAATGACTCATCCTTATCACACACCAGGTGAAAAGAAATTTACATGCACACACACACACACATACACAAGAACACAACTTTGCAACTTTCATGACATCATCCAAAGTAGGACACCATGTGAGGGCTGAAATTCCCGCCTTTCTCTCTGTGTGACCTCTCTTTTATTACTTTCCTTTTACTGTTTTGCCTTTTTCATCTCGACTCCATCTCTCTGCCTCTCACATTCCTTTCTTTCCCTTCTTGCTCTGCAGACCTGTATCTCTTTTCCCTTTCTTTCTGTTCTCTTATCTTTCAAGGGAGCCTTTTAAAACAACTCCCACGTGTTTACTCTGATCTGTCTTACACAAGCAAGAATCAAAAGACGCACACACACACACACACACACACACACGTAAGGTTGTAAAATGCTCATGCATGTAATGAAGACCTGAGCCCTCAAAAACAAACTAGAGCTTGCTTTTACATTCATACACACACACACACGCCTAACACACACAAAGACCCATCCTGCAGATGTGTTTGTCTATCAGAGAAACTCACACAAGCACTGACACCATCTCATATTCATAAATACTGCAATAATAAATACAAAGAAGAACAGAGGCGAGGCGATCCTATCAGGCTGAAAGCATGTCAGTATGTTTTTCCACAAGACTGTTTATTGGTGCCACAGTTTATTAGGTCTGCAGTGTTTTATTGGATCTGAATGAGGGGTCACATTTTAAAACAGTCAGAAAAAACTAAAGGGCAGCCGAAGCTGTCAGAGTGTGGCACAGCATTATTCATGTCTTCATCGTTTCATCTTTTGACTCAACCTTAGAAAACAACAGTTTTTTAAATATGGTGACCAGCTGTGAATACCTTTTAATGTATAACAGACCCATAGTTTCTGATGTGGTGAATAAGGCACATAAAGCTACATTTCTGTTCTGAACTCAAACATAAAATTACTTTTTGATTATTGAGGTGACCGCAATTTTGGAGAAACAGTTTTTGGTCAAACACCTTTTAAGCTAGAAAAAAACCCAATATACCTTTTGTAGAATCTATTAAATATATTGTTATTAAAATTTGAAAAGCAGGAAATCAGTTAAAACCCAAAAATCATCAAAAAGGCTAAAACTTCCACCTTAAGAAGGAATATCAGCCAAAGCCAAACACAATAATAAGTAAATAATTTTCTCTGTGACAGCCGAACACTTAACATCAACCATCAGAAAACACCTTAAACCAATAAAGTGGGTTATTGGTCACTTTGAGGAACAATGAAAGCTGTGTTCAACGAGAAATGCGACGAATGATTACATAAAAAATCAATGTAAAGACGTGATTAGACACGATGTCACTTCAGGTGATGCGAATCTCGCGATACACGCAGTGTGGCGTCCATCACCTTCATTGCCTCATGGCTCGAATTTGAAAATATTAAACTTCTCAGGTGACAATGTGTGATGCTGTGTCCTGACAGCCAATGAGTGATCATATTCTCCTGCTGTCATTAACGTACTGATGGCGCGATTGTTGCTGGAATTTGCCAAACGGACCATGAATCAGATATGGCAGTTGAAAGAACTATTGCTGTGTGTGAATGCCATGGAGCTCCTTCAACACGACTTTATACGTCACAGAGTCAAGCTATGAACACAGACACAAAGCCATTTAGTTTTCTAACCTTTGTGGGACTTCCACAGTTGATACTGTGCAGAAATTATGGTTACATTGGCCAGAGTTACTGATAGAAATAGGCAACCCCCCCTTCTCACTGATGCTACTAGCTAATGCTAACTGTGGCTGATGTGGAGCTGTGCTACACAACTTAACAGGCTCTGGGTGATTTTATCATCCAGACACGATGTTGTTAAGTTTTGCAACCTGTCTAGAACCTCCACAACTGATAGTCCACTAGTCCCCCCTCCTCTAAACAAGCTCATATAAGCGGACTGTGTTCATGAAGCGATGAACAAAAATATGATCCAATTATGTTCAAGTAACATGATATGCAATAAACATCCCTTCATTTTTGGTCTGAACACACCTTAAGGCTAGGTTTAAATTGACATTAGCACAATCTCCTCACTTATTTTAATAAGAAACTTTGACCAAAAAAAAACAACACAATGGCAACAACATAATGTCAACTGTCGATGCACCCCTTTTGCTCATCAGTCATAAACACACACCTCTTGTAGGCTCTTTTGTAATGTGGACAGTGTATTTTTACTGTTTACGTCATCATTAAAATTCATGATAAAGTGGTAACTCTCGTTGGGAGAATCAAACTGGATGTATTCACCCGCACTTTACTTGGCTGGATTATTGTTCTTTTCTTGCATCATCTGCTTGTCGCTTGTGTTTGTTTGTTTTTTAATAACCTTTATTTGACCTTTATTTAACCAGCTAAAATGCATCACTCTTTTTTGACTCTACGCCCAAAGAGTCTTAGCAAGCACTCTGCAGCTGGACAGACAGAAACCCAAAACTGTCACTGAAATAACAGGAATATCTTCACCAGAGGGTTTTCACTGAGTCTGCGTGTCTTCAGGGCAGGGAGCTGAATGAGGGAGGCGTTTCTGTTGACAGAGCTGCACAATGAAGGCGACTCCCATCAGAGTGTCTGTCCCATTCATTGTGTCTGTGTGTGTGTGTCCACTGTTTTCTTTCTGTTTGTGTTTACTTGTGTTTCTATGTCCGTCTGTGTTTTTGTGGATGGTTTGTCTGTGTTTGTTTTCCTGCCTTTTCATGTGTTTTTCTGTGTGAATGAGTGTGTGTTCGTCTGTGCATGTTTGAGCCAGCTATACTCTCCCCGCACACACACACACACACACACGGTGCCCCTCCTTGTGAACTGGCCGAGCGTTGTGTAATCATTTATATAAAGAGGTATTAGTGTTTCCTCCAAAAAGGAACATAGGGAACATTGTGGCTCAGTTGGGTGACATTCCTCTGCTGCCTCATGGACAGAGCACAGTGGAGAGCCAAAATGTGTTCACATCAAGGATCCTCAAAATATAAAGTCTCTACACTGTGATTTGACGTTTTTGTCTCGTAGATACTGTTTTTGTAATACGTGGGGTGTTAAAGTGGGCACTCTGTAGACATTCATTCTCAGATTGTGCTAACTTGAACATAACGACATTAAAGTCAGGCGTGGGAAGTTAAGTGAAATTCATATGGCCGCCATGCACAGAATGCTAATGCATTTCAGTCTCTGGCTGCTTTCTTTTAAACTCTTGAAGGGAGGTCTGGTTCCAACAAAGGCATAAAGTGATAATCTAATTTATCTTGAACAGCTTGTGCAGTAACCAAGCACTTGGCAGTTAGTTTTTCTTTGCCAGTGAGCAAGCTGACAAACTTACTGTTTCTTCTTCCAAGAGATTTAGATTTTTTACTGCACAAAGTGTTCAGAGAAAAATAATTATTTTTGTCCCTTTTTCACAGCCACATCACTCACTCCAGTGGCTTTAGAAATGGCTGTGTGCTTGGAGGCTACAGAAACTTTGAGATGGCCTGCTGAGGAGCTATGAAGCGATGATTTTGAAAGCAGGTCCCCATTTTTTGGGGGAGATCTTGCACACCCGCAAGGATGTCAGAGCATGCATGGGCACGCACACGAATGGGACATGATGCACAGTACTGCCAAACCTTTTCCCACTTCACTACGCAACAATTAGTGGCGGTAATGTGCTAATGAATTTAGTGATGTGCCAACAAAGAGAGACGAGGAACCGGCACACAAACTTTGATTCAACAAATGTAGGATTTTGAAAATGTAAGTAAGGGTGAAATAACACACAGCCACATTTTGATTCAAAAGGCAAACAGAATGACACACTTAGAAACTCTTCGAAAGTCCTCTCAATAAGCACTATGCAAGCTGGAGTCTGTACTGGACCAAATAGCATAACTTTCTAACACCACAGTCAGTTTCACTGGTCAGAATCTTTTGGTTAACCTTTCATTGGTCTGATATAAATAATAAAAGTTTATCAGAAAGACAGAAAGCAGTTTCGCAAACTTGCGCAACATTATTGCAAAGTCAATGCAAAGACATGATTAGATGCAAATGTGATGCAAACCTTGCAATACAGTGTCCATCGCATCCATCAGTTTATGCATGAGTTGGAAATATTGACATTTTCAGGTGAATTTGTGTGATGCTGTGTTGCGACAGCCAATCGGCATTGAGATTCTCCTGACATCCCAACATCCTGATGGCACTAACTTCCCGATGTCCACACTTTGAATCAGACATGGCGGTCAAAATAACTATTGCTGCGTATGGAGTTTAGCACACCACTCTGTACACCTCCAGATTATGTTACAAACCCAGACACAATGTTGTTAAGTTTTCAAATGTTTCTTGGACTTATACAACTGATACAGTGCAGCAGTGGTGACTATATCGACTGTAGTTAATTAAAGAAAGAAATGGCGAGCCCCCCTTCCTCCTATTGTTACTTATGTCCCAACTGTGGCTGTTGAGGATGCACAGAGCTGTGCAACATGACTTCATACACCTCCACATTATGTTGTGAACACAGACACGATGTTCTTAAGTTTTCCAACATGTCTGGGACTTCCACATCTGATACAGTGCAGCCTCTGAATGGGCTAGTATTAGGGGCTGTGTGTATTCACTTTCCTCGTGTGAATGATTGAAGACAGTATAGTTCAGTGGTGTAACATGATGCGTTACTCTCATAACTCACCAGTAAATCATGTTCATCACTTTCTGTCTGACCACAGCTCAACAGTTCTTACTCTGACCTCCAGTATTTGGTGCAATTAGCTTTGGTATGCAGATGTTATTCTACTTTGTCAGAATCATACTGAACATATTTGATGAACTTCTGACATATTGTGCAGCTCACCTCAATTTCAATCTCTAAAGCCTGTAGTGTTTTGAATGTTGAAAGCTGAACCTAAATGAATTTAGTTCTTATGTGATTTGTATTTGATAAACTGTTTCAGTTGACCTTTTTTTTAAACATGCTACTTAGCCTCATCTGTGGGACAGGTACACATGAATGTGGGTTGAGGAGGGTAAAGGAGTGAGAGAGCTAGGAGAGCAAAAAATGGAAGTGTGCCACAAAACATTTTGGTCTCCTGTCTGCTCTCGCTTCACTTTTATCCTCTGTTTCTGGGTTTCTCGCCCCTCTCACTGTCTCTGTCTCTTGCTGCCTCTCTGGCTCCCAGCTAACTGGGTGGAAAATATGAATGAAAACAATCCCCCGCCTGGTTTGCCCAAACCCTGCTGCAGGCACAAACACACACCACCCCATCTCCCTCCCTCTCTCTCCCTCCCTCTCTCTCTCTCTCTGTCTCTCTCTCTCTCTCTCTCTCTCTCTCTCTCTCTATCTCTCTCTCTCTCAACTAACCCCAACATTTCTTTTCCTTTTGTTATTACGGGCTTCGTCTCTTTTGTTAACAATGTTTGCACATCTCTGAGGACGGGGCTGAAAGAGAGGGGCTGGTGGGCGGGTGGGGGCGGGGGGTAGTTTTGGTGTTTCTTTTTTTAACTGTTTGTGGAGGAACTGTGGGAGTTTGGATAGCGGAGAGGGAAAGCAAACAGGGTGACACACCGAGAGTCGTGTGTGTGTGTGTGTTTGTGTGTGTGTGTACCCTTGTGTGTCTGTGTTGGCATCTATTTAGAAGTGTGTGTGTGTGTGTGTGTGGTCGTGTGATTGATCTTGCGCTTGTGTGGGCACTCTTGAGAACTTGAGTTTTGTGGTGTGTGTGTGTGTGTGTATCTGTCTGTTGTGCACTTGGCAGAATCTGTGTGTAACTGTCATGTTTGTGTGTGTGCGTGTGTGTGTGCTGTGGCCTGCAGTGCTTTGGAGTAGTGGTGTTAATAAGTCTGAGTCATATCCATGACAACGGGCAGACTGTACGAGCATCTAAACCACAGGACAAAATGGGAACACACTGTAACACACACACAGACACATAAACACACACTTGCTTCCTAAAAATCAATCCCCACTAGGACTTCAGGGGCTAAGACATTAAGTGAAGACATAAGGACGAGGACATGACTTATAAACTATAACCTCAAAGAGACTTTGAAGTCAACAAATTCTGTCTCAAAAATTTAAAATCTCCCCTTCTCATCCAAACAAACAAACATGATTTTTTTAACTGCAGAGTTGTTGTCATATTCTTTCAAGAAGTGACACAAAACTAGACTTTCAAATTACCAGCAAGCATTGACCTTTTTTGGACCCACACTGTGACTCTAAAGGGAAAAATATAGTTTTTACATTTAACTATAACTCTTCAGTTTTTATATAAACGCCTACATTTTGTCCATTATTTCAGAAAGTTGATAGAATTTAGCACATTACTGACTTAATTTCCATGTGGCTCTCAAATGAATATTATGGCAATTTTATTTTGGATGTGTTTAAATTTGCAGTAAGGCTGCAGCTATCAGACATTCAAGAATCAAGTATTCTACTGATTAATCTGCTGCTGAAAAGAGTAATCGGATAAGAAATATTGTGTGTGTTGCATTAAATTACTTTTGCTCTATTTAAGCGGAATAGTAATATACACAAGAGAATATAAGACGTGTTGCTTTAATTAATAATGGTTTTTCTTCTTAAAAAAATTCAGCATAAATAGCTGTATAGTTTAGCTGAGCGCGACAGAGCGTTATACTGGACCTCAACGGTGTTGTACAGCATCATACAACTGTGTGCTATACAGCACTTTAGCTCTAACATTAGTAGTCGTGGATTAAACGAAGCCTCAAGGCAATTAATTTGCCTTAAGGAATTTTAGTAACTGAGTTACTCGATTTACTCAAAGAATTGTTTCAGCCCTAGTTTGGAGTGTTAAAGAGTAGCTGTGCCTACAGGAAGTAACCTGGGTCTAGACTCTTGAATCCGCCCACTCCACTGAGTTCAGTTGACTTAACAGAGTCTAAAGAGTCTGACACTGGGACATGTGACAGCAATTAATTGTCCCAAAAACAAGAAGGACAAGATTTGCGCTGTGGTGGGCATAATGACCAGCCAGTTAGGACTAATGTCATGTCATGCTGTTGTCAACTGGTTGTCAAGTGTTGTCAAGCTCAACCCCAGCCAGTTTGTTTTTCCTAGAATGACAATGACATGATTTGAAGCAGAGGATGGGTCATGAATTTTGCCATCTTGAAGTTCTTGACATCACAGGAAAATAAAGCAGAGGAACAAACCAAAGACGAAACTGTTAATTAACCGCCATGTTGAAAACGGACGAGCCCAAACCAAACACCACCCAACTCTCTATATGTAACCCACCAACTGAAGTTTTTATTGGTCCTGTACATCCAGACACGTTGTTTCTAGTGATTGGAAGAGAAAAATCAAATCTCCCTCCTCCCAACGGAAATCACTTAGAGTGGAGGCAACGTCAGACTGAAGAAATGGAGTGAAACAAGGTAACAATTCTGTCTGATTCCAGGCAATGCAAAGAAGTAGTGTTTTTAACTCAACAGTCCTGGTTGGTTGTTTGGTTGAAGGTATTTTATGCTTTTATTCAAAGGTTAAAATAAACAAACTTGGCAGTATTTGGACAGGGCTATTAGCACCCACGATGGAGTCTTTTTATAGTCTGCCTTTGAAATCAATTGTGCAGTCCAAACAGAGACGTGGACTTGGCAGTGGAAGCAGGTACAGTATTTGCAGTATATGGGCAGATATTTTAAAGTATGTACAAAAACAGAACCAGGTAGGAGGTTGAGCAGGAGCGAATAGAACTAAGAGAGAGGAGAATATAATGAAGCCACATTTTTCATTCAGGAGCTCCTACTTAAAATGGAAATTCTCTGGATTCCCATTTTTAAAAAAATGTTATCCCCATTTTTGGTGCCAGCACTCATTATTGTGGTGTTTCTACAGTGCACCTCCCAGAGATCAACTGTCAGTCACCAGTATGGGCTGTATTTCTGTTGAAAAATGTTGGCTCAGTTTCTCCGAGTAACTATTCGGATTTTCCTCCCTCTAATCCCACAAGCAAACTTCTTGGACTGCTGCAAGAAAACTTGTTGTATATTATTCGGATTTCTTTTAATATTCACAACCTGTTCTGGGTTATTTCTATTGGATTCAGCATTATTTCTTCTCCACCAGGGTAATTAATGTTTCATTTAATGCGATCATCTCATCTGATTGGATAATAGTTTTACTGAGCGTCTGTAAAGTTAAAAGGAAGAAAAGATTTTGAAACGATAGGAAATATGCAGTTAGATAATCATGCTCTGAAGAAAAGGGTGATTATTTTGACTGACGACTGCTTTACATGATCCTTGTGTGTGTGTGTGTGTGTGTGTGTGTGTGTGTGTGTGTGTGTGTTTTAGCATGTGGTTCTCCAGCTGATTGCTCTTAAAGCGACACGGGGTGAGTCATCTCTGAAAGGTCACTGTGCAAATGATGTTTGTGTGTTTCTGGAAATGATTGATTTTATTAACATGAATATGGCATGAACACGACTCACTCAGATAAATATAACAGATGACTGTCTTTGTGTGTGTGTGTGTGTGTGTGTGTGTGTGTGTGTGTTTCCACATAAATATGGCATGAAGATGGCTCACTTCTCCAATACACTGCAGGTGGAGACTGTACAGTGTTTTTTAGCTCATTGGTTGTTTGTTTTTTCAGACTCAAACTCGACTGTTTAGGTTCACTCTTACAGACCCTCACCCCATCCTCCCACTTGCCAAACACAAAACAGGCAGTAAGACTACTAACTATAGAGCCAGATTTTCCCTCAGAATTTGTTTGAGACCAGAACCGAGCTAAAAGCAGAGTAGATAGTGAACTTCCATTCAGCAGTTCATGTATGTAAGTAGTAAGAAGGCAACTGTTTGCTAAATAGTCTCTGGTGTCTACATATAAATGCAGATGCTGGAGGCTGGGGACAAGAATTTGTAAGTACTGTGATTTCTTTAGTATTGATTGGTCACGTTGGAGCAGGCTTTGGTTGCATAAAAAAAACAGTCTCTGTGAAAAACAAAAGAGGCGGAACGCACTGGCTGCAATGCAGTTTCGGAACCAATCGCCCATCATCTGATGACAATTTAGCTTTTTATTAGCTTTCTTAAAAAATATATCTGCGTTTATATTCAAAATATATGTTTACCCAGGTTAGCTTAAATTTCATCTGACTCCATTCCTGGCATTCAAGTTGCTATGACTGTAAAAGGTGACTCATGCTGGGATGAGGAAGTCTGAGCCTATAAAAGCTCAGCTGAGAGCCGTTAGCTGAGTTAAAAGTTTTTTAAAAAGTGTGATAGTATGTCAGTGTTGAGTTTACGGCTTGTCTCCGCAGAACCCGTATGGAAAAAAACAAAAATTTGCAGTTAGCATTGAGTTTGAGGGATGAATGGCGGCACATACGTCAGCAGACCAATTGGTCTATAATGGGGTAAGTATGTCTTTATACTGACAGATCTTCAAAATGGACTGCAAAGATGGACAGGCAGATAGCAAAGTATGCTGACACACAAATTCACACCCTCCAGCATCCCAGGGGGGTTGCCCCTGGACCCAGGGGTGGGTAACCCTGTGTCCTGTTGGAAACTTGCCCACTTCTCCTGCTTCAGTCTGCATGCAGATATGGGGCTATGTTTTAGAGTAGGGGGGTAATTGTGTGGGTCGCCCAAGGATAAGGGGCTGTTGGCAGAGGACATACACGCACACACACATACACACACACAGAGTGGCTGGTGTGAAAACTAGGGAAGAAAGAGAGGGATTACAGGGAAATAAAGGGAATAGCCAGTTTTCTCAGGCATACTGTGACAGTGAGGTATTTGAAGAATGAGAGATTATTTCAAACACATGCTCATAGGGTTGAGTACTGAACTCTGTACTTCGTAGGGTACTGATCTTAAATCATATTATATCATAAATTTGCTTAGCTAATTTGATGAGTTGGTGTCGAAGATAACTTGGCTTTTTTCACTATCTTGGTTGATGTTAGTTTAGCATTTCTATGAACGTTGGCCAACTAAACGTCCAATATTCCTTACCAACATATTCGGTACGCTAAAACGTTGGGGTTTTTTTTTTAGCATGTCCTAGAAGTTACTGTGAAACTTATAGTACATGCAAGTACATATGCAAGCACTACAGTCGTGACGATAACAACAACATTGGTGTTTCTTCTTTAGATTTGGCAGACTAGATGCTATAATGGGATATTGCTGCCCTCTACTGTTTGTATTATTGTATGTGACAGTTGACAGTCACTGGCACTAATCACAGAAAAATTTTGTCAATAACCCTGAACCTGCAAGCGCTGTGATTTTAATTACAGCTCAAGTTATAAAGGAAGCTATCTTTGCATGTTTTGGAGAGGTGAATGTTTTTGCAGACAACTGTCGATATTTCCAACTGAAATGACAGTGTTTAATCAGCTGCAGTTAATTAAGAGTATGTCTGTTAAAGCTCTTTCTCAGGTAGTTTGCATCTTGCAAAGTAGTTTTCAGTTGTAGCTAAAGGGCGATGGTAGATATGGATAGTAGTTGGAGTCTCAGGGAATGTTTTAAGCTCCTCATATCATGCCACATTTTCTTCCTCTATGATGTCTTTCTATTTCTCTTTTTTTGATCATTTCTTAATTTCTCCCCTCACCTTTAATCCCTAATCCCTAATTTTTCCCAGCTCATTTCTCATTACTTTTCTCTCTCTTCATGCCCTTTTCCGCCCCCTTTTTCCGCTTTGCCTCATATACGTTTCCAGCCTCGTTTAGAAGGACTTCCTGCTCTTCATGAGCGATCTGTCAGGAGTCGATGTCTGTTTAAACTAGACGTGTCCTGTGTGGGCAGAGAGTCAGACAGAGAGCTGAGCTCAGCCGCTGTCACTCTGCCCACACTGGAAATGTCTTATGTAAACACCATCCACTTCATCCCTCCTTGAGAGGAGATTATTATTGAAGTTTTATGAAAAGGAGGAAAGTGAGATTTATGCAGTGGTGAGAAACATATGGGAGTGAGAAAGAGATGATGGTGGGTTGACTTTCTCTAACCCTGCATATTTTTATCTATTAGCCTTTTTAAAATTGAGCTGTGTAGCTTTCTCTGCTCCCGTTGCATTCGGTTTCCATTCATTTAATTTCACTCTAATGCAGGGCAATTTACATTCAGTTTCCAGCTTTATGTGTACACCTGCTTTAGCATGGTTTGAGGAACGTACAGTCTCCAACACTGTCACTGTTGCACTCGAATGGAGCAACGTACAGTAGTGTGCATCTGGCAGGTGCAAGCGTTAACTTTCATGAGTAAGTATTACAAGTTTCATCGCTTGATCATCACCAGCACCAAAGTTACAGTTGTTTTTGTGACCGATGGTACATGCACATTTGCCATTTCATCATGGACTTGAAACTTGGGTCTATAGCTGTGAACAAGAGAGAAACAGAAAGAAGTCGCAGGGCGAAAGCGAGAAGATGGGGTGGGAAAAGATGTCTGTGTTGGTGGTGAGAAACCCGCATGTTTCCAATGCACTCTGAGAGAGCACATTGTCATGTTATGCTGAAGTCAGACTACACAATATCAGCCCGATAATAGCCCGACCGGGAAGACGCAGGGCACCAGGTGGGCTCTGAAACCATCAATGAGCATTGTGCGCGACAATCGATTGTTCCATCTCACGTAGTGTGTCATAATGAACAACAACCAACGCCGCATATAGGATGCCTCATGACCTCACAACAGAAAGACTAGCATGTTTGATTTTTTTGTTTACCTCCCACGACAGCTTGTCAGTAATAGTAGTCAGTGGTGAGTGCTTCCTTGTCAGTGACATCACGCATGTCATGAACTGCAAACGATGATCGATCGGGGAGCAGCTTGTAGTCTGTCATGTTTCTTTGCTACGACATGACAAGAATTTCTGACTCTTTAATCGTCTAATGTGACACAGTGAACATTTATTTTTATTTATTTATTTTTTTTGGGCCTTTTATTTCTTTGGACAGGACAGCTGAAGAGTAGACAGGAAACAGGGAACAGAGAGGGGGAATGACATGCAGCAAAGGACCACAAGGTGTCTGGTGCGGCGAGGACACAGCCTCTGTATATGGGGCGCCTGCTCTACCGACTGCGCCACGGGGGGCCCCGACACAGTGAACATTTTAACAAACAAATATACTGTAGTCTGTCCCTGGCATTAGAGAGCCCAGTTGCCATTATGTCACATTTCAGGTCACTTGCACGGAATGGTCTCCTTCTGACGCCTCAGAACTTCACAGTAGTTCTTGGTATTAACAGTCTGACTTTGAGGGATGAGTTCATGGTGCACAACCCCAGAAATGTCAAAGAAAGCCACCAGAATGCTCAGATTTTGCTCTTGACTGGTAACATGGTGCCACTTCTGCTCCAGAGTTAGAAAATAAAAAAAGACACATGCACCAGCGGTCGTAAAAATGTGCATAACTTAAGTGCTGATTATAATTATTTTCATTGATTATAAGCAGTGAAATTTGGAATACCTACTCACAACACTTACAGCTTGTATCTGCTGCATGCACTTGAATGTGCAGCTCTCTGTTCGTGCACAACAGGAACAGTCTTGAAAGTTCTTTATCAAACATCGTATAGAGGAAGGAGACCCAACATGAGATTTTTTCAGGTACAGCAAACCCGTCTGTCTGTCTGTCTGTCTGTCTCTCTTTCGTTTTCACCCACCAACTCAAACACAGAAATCACCTGTCCTCCCTCTCCATGCTCCTATAACATCCTCTTCAGCAGTGTTACACCACAAAATAAACTTTACAGTTCCTACTCCTCTGCTCCCCAGACGCACACCGTGGTAGTAAACCAGAAACACTTCTCCTCAGGGCCTCAGACCTGGAAGAGAGATGGAGGGGGGGGCCTTTGGTTTCCATTGTTTTAAGAATCAGAGCCCCACGGTATGCAGTTCCTGCTGATAAATATTTCATGGGACACACCATTAAGATCAAAGCGAACTCGGCTGTCGTATTGTTATGATTCCAAGGAGGGAACATCTAAATATTCCACCTCTGCTGCTCTCCTCATTAGGACTCCTCTAGTGTAAACAGAAATGTTTTCGAAGGTTGCTTTATTATTATAATTGTTGTTAGCTATAAATATTCTTCCTGTATCCTGATAATGTTTTTAGAAAGTGGAAAACATAAAATTATGATATGAAATATTCAACTGTTTGATCTAAAAACACTATTTTATTGATTTTCTTAAATCAAAGATTTAGATTTATGACTGCACATATCTCTGCTGTA
>JAQFJA010000006.1:19925167-19935392 GCA_029874485.1 Naso brachycentron
GCCTTTGAAAACAGTTTTAATATTGGCCCATGTCAGAGAGTATTTATACCAATATCGATGTATTGTAGGTAGGCCATTATCGGCTGATTATATCAGCACATGGATATATTGGTCGTGCATTAGTCTAAACCTATAAATAATACTTCTTATAGTATTGCATTGTTATAGACAGGTGGAAATTGGTATTAGTAGAGAAAACTGAATTAATTAGTAGCAGCTGTTATGGTGACAGCAGTCCTGGTGCTAGTACTGGAAAGGATTATGGTGGTGATGATGATGATGATGATGATGCTGTTTGATGTTAAGGTGACGGCAGTGGTGGAGTACGATGATAATAACCGTTGAAGGCAGAGGCCTTACAGAGAGCCACAGGTTGTTTTGTTTTGTTGTTGTTGTGATCAGTGAAGCGCTTCACCTTTTCACACAAAGGCCACGACTTCACCAGGCAAGCGTTTGAATCATTGGGGTGTGTGTTTTCATGCTTAACACTGAGCTGTGTGAGTGTGAGTAATCTGTACAGTGTGTCAATTTTCCTCGGATTACTTGATTTGGTGTCTCCCAGCCTTACGGGTTTTGTGTGTGTACTGTGCATTTGCCTTATTTTCTGCATTTTGTTGGTCTATATGTATCTATTTGCTGTCAGAGTAACCAGATATGTGGGTCTGTGTGTGCGCACAACTGTGTGTATGAGTGTGTCTGAGTCTTTATTGGTAACCAGTGGGTCGAGCAGAGTTCCTGACCCCATTTCCTGCTGTTGTTGACAGAGAGACATTCAGGCCCGAGGCTCCAGAGAGCCAGACACTGCCTGGAGGAGCTTCCTGTCACTGCTGCCCACAACCACTTCATTTGTCATTGTTTTGATTGCGTTTTTTTGTGGCCTTTTTGGCTTCCGTCAAACTCTGATTCAGCCTCTCTCTGGACCACAAGGGCAAAACTTCACTGTGAGGGAGAGCCCCACACATGAACAGGGTTTCCCGAGAGATTCTGTTGCATGAGGAGTGGAGGATGGTTATTGGTTATTTGTCACCGAAAAGCCATGTAATTCATTCAAAAATGACCACAGTTGTGGTGGCCATTGCTGTTTGGAATTTATGTTTTTTATAGGACTTCCCATAACAGCGGATGACTCAAGAATTCAGTTGAAAAGACCCTGAGTTGTTTCCCAATTTGTCAGTTGAATCTTTTGCCTGCAAAGAGCCTTCATCAGCGCCGACAGCACGTTTCAGCAAAGAGCCTGTCAACGCTGACATAGGCTCTTCGCTGAAACATGTTTGTTGCTGGTCTGTACTGCTGCTGCTGCTCGCACTGATTTAAAAAATATAAATGACATTAAGTGTGCTGGCTTTTCCCCATTCCTCATAAGATAATTTATCCATGCACCTGAAAATGTTTTTATTGTTTGAGTGTGCTCCTTTTTCCACTGTTACAACTGAACTATGAGCAGGATACACACTTTTATTTTCTCTGACTTTGAGGAAATCTGATGTATTCTCAATACAAATGGCTAAAACAAGAGTTTTACAGGTAAAACATGAGACATGTAGGTTGAAAAGAGTTTTGAGGAACTCTGTACTGGTAAATAGGAACAGATAAATAGATTTTTATAGTGAAACGTCAATTGGATTTAACTGATAAAATTCTGAGTTGAGTAGAGGCAACTTCACTGTTTTTTCTCAAAGAAGAAAATATGTATCTCATTTAATCAAAGTCACAGAAGGTAACTTCTGGTGACGAGTTAGCCAACTAATGTAAGCTGTAGCATGAGACTCGTTGGAAACAACTCCGCTGTGGCTGTTTGCACCAGCTTGCGTTTTATTTCGTTTGTTGTCACTGTCTGTTTTAAGTCCAGTTTGAACTGCGACGAAACGGTTGCAGTGAAAGTTGCAGTGGAGTAAACTGGTTGCAGTGGAGTAAACTGGTTGCAGTGGAGTAGAGCCGACTGACGATGTGGCTCACAGACACTCACCTGTCATCAAAAAGTATGGCGTAGACCAGCCAATCAGGACAGAGAGTACAGAGAGAATCACTGATTGGTCAAATAGAACGGAAGTGATTGGATTTTTACCAATGAATACAGAGGCATGTGGAAACACAGAGATCTTGCGATACTCTCAGACCACGTCACTTCCTGATAGCTGTCTATGAGTATTGTGACATTTTTTCCAAGTGGACCGTGAAAAAAATCAGTGATATTTAGCCCAAAGTTACCAATTGCAGCTTTAATTGAGATGAAATTTGGAATAATGTCTTAATGTTAGATCTTGAGATTCTTAAAATTTTTGCCAAAAATCTCCAATGACACCCTTTAAAAGACCCATAAAAATAAAGTTTGTCTCCGTCCTTTGCTGGATGACAACCTGGATATTAGGAGACTCTCTGTTTGATTGAGCGGAACCGTGTGAATGTAACACAAACCTGCAGTGAGAAACACCAACATGTTGAGTCAGTCTCCTCTTAATAAAAATGGTGTTAAGGAATAGAATTTCATCTATTAGGCAGGAAAACAATCCCGCCAGGTGTTTGTCCAGTTTCTCTTTAAGGGCAGAAGAACAAAATAAATCTGCCGCCACAGTTTAAATCTAAAGCTTCTGTTTTCACTTGTATGTTTGATGTAGATATAAATGTTGTTAATAAGGCATAAAGCAGTAACATAGTTGCAGCAAAAAATGTGAAAACCAAGGCACTCTTGTTTTCAAAATACCCAAAAGCCTTTATTAGTACGGTTAATGCATAAAGTTAAAAAATACGCACCTACGTGTTGCGGTGCACACAGGCACTCATCAGGGTGACTGAGTTGTTTTTGAGGTTGTGCTACATTGGTAAAGTCCTAACATTCTGCTGATACACCAGGTGCCAGCAACTGTACTTAATTTAATGAATTTATCAGTCAAGAGCTGTAATTAAATCCCATTAATGACATTAATAATAAGTCTTAATTACTTTCTGTCATTTTCTGAGACCAGTTGTGGCTCCATGTTTGCAACCAAACATGGAGCAAATTCTTTTAAGATGTTGCATCAAGGTTTGTTGTTGTGTTTTCCAGACCACAAGATAAACTCTGTGAAAATCTTTGTGTTTGTTACCAGGTTGCTGCCAGAGTCCACAGGCGGTGTGTCTAACAACAGGCAGGAGGGCGAGAGCGGCGCCCAGCCTCCTCCCACTCAGCGCTACAGCTGCTACGACCTGGACGACCTGGACGTCGCCTGGCTGGAGCTGGTCAACCACGAGTTCAGACAGATGGGTGAGTGCAAACTGACAAGGAGCTATTTTAATAAGTAATTGCCAGGAAAAATACTCATCATCAGTCTAAGATAATGAAAACAAGTGAAAAATGCTCATCACAGTTTCCAAGTTTGAGCTTCAAATATTGTGGGTGAGCGCAAACTGACGGGAAGCTAATTTAATAAATAATTGGCAAGTTTGAGCTTCAAATATCATATTTTCTTCCTTTTAACTGTTCAAAATTTAAAGAGGTTCTATTAATGATGATGTACAACAGAGAGAGGCAGTGATGTGTCACATTCTCTTGATAAATTAAGTTGTAGATTGATATTCTACCCTCTGACTAAACAGTTAACTGACCAGTTGTTTTAGCAGTGCTGGGTAACATAATCTGGTAGTAACAGATATGTAGACAATCAAAAGAGATGCTGTATTTTCTCTTATAAAAAGTTTGTTTGTGAGTAAAGCTGCTTATTTTTACATACACTTTTTCAAGGGTTCCCAGAGGGAAGAGACTTGCTCAGGGTGAATTTTATAAAAATCAGACTGTGGGTTGTTTATTTTCTGTAGTTTCTAAAAGTAGTTGTCTTTCAGCTTCATGTCTGATTTCCCCTTTAACCTAAACAGATGTTTCTCTAAAATTTTAAATAAAAAATTCACCTGTGGGTCACATTTTAAAGAATCTAAATGTTCACAAAATTATGGTGCCTGGAACTGGAACCTGCAGATGCTCCTTCCTTTCCTTTCCTCCTCTATCAGCAGCTTCCGCTTTGTCTTTGTGCCTCTTCTGTCCCACTTACTGTCACAGTCTTTCTCCTCTGCTTTGCTACATCCTCCGTTTTGCCATGGTGACAACTGCTGACCCCGAGCATCTCTCCCATCTCCACCATTTTATTTGATATCTGATCGGCTCCTTTCAAATAAAGCGTAGTAATTGTGTTTATAAATCCCTGCCGGGGTTTCAGACCTTATTTCTGGGACGCATTGTCCTTCAATCAAACACGCACACACACACACACACACACTTGCTGGCTCTTCCAGAAGCAGAAGCGGGTTGTTTCTCATAACCTTCGATGCGGGACCAAACAAACAGACGGCTGATTGGTTCTGCTGGGCGAGATTGTCTGGCTCTGGACTTATGATGGGATGATTCAGCATTTCTGTCTCAGCTCTCTGTTTACTGTATACACGTATACAAATGTGTGTATTTGTAGACAGAGTATTGATGCCGGGCATGTTATAGATTTGGCTTTTTAAGCATCTATTTTTCAGTAGAAATTGGGGTTGATTAGATTTGTATGTTATGCAGCAAAGGAAACTTGATTTCTTGCAGGAAACTTGCCTATTACAGCACAAAATAATGGAAAAACATCCAGTCTGTCAGTAGCAAAAGAGGAAACACTTGATAGAACAGATCAGGCTTCATAGCATTATAATTTTTTCAATAGTTTAAGTTAATTAGAAGTAGAAAAGTACAAGAAAGCTCAGATATGCGTGGACGACGCACAGAATGAAAGCAGTAAAACATCCAGAAAAATAAAATAAAAGGTCGGTTTATTTGTCTTGTTTGTGTGTGTGTGTGTGTGTGTTTGTGTGTGTGTATGGATGCTGTGTTGCTCTCAGGCAGATAAGTGCAGTCATGAGCACATACACACAATAAAAATTTGTCTCATGGGTTGTCAGTTAAAATTGAAAGAGGTCAAGTTACCAAAAATTTCCTTCCAGCAAAATTCCAAAGCTCATAAATTGCATCCGATCACCTACACCTTTGTTTATCAAATAAAATCAACATCGCACATTTCCTCATCATTTCAGCTACATTTATTTATTTAATTTCAATTTTATACTTCCATATCATCAACAGTATTTCCATTCACTTTGCATATTTTTTCACTTTGATTGACTCATCTGAGTTACACTGTTACACACTGCAAACAACTGCCGTATTTACTGGATTAGCTGTGCATGCTGTCTGGAGCCATGACAATCAGGAGAAAAAAAAAAAGCTCAGTGAAGATTATTACATTTTCTCATTCATTTAAATTGGTCACAGGTCTGTAAACAATCGTCACATGGTTCGTGCCCGGACGGCAGTGCATCTGCATGTGCTTGCAGCTGTCACATGTACAAACACAGAAACTCACACACACACACACACACACACACACACACACACACACACACAGCGGATAAGTATAAAGTAAATACACTGAAAGCACACAAACACACACTTTCAAATATGTGTGAACAATGGTGTGAGCTCCCTCCCTCCTGATGCGTGTGTGTGAGCATGTTTGTTCTGTTCGTGATGCAAATGTCACAGCAGGTTAATATGTAACTGTACTTCTCTTTTCTTAACAGCTTGTAAATCCACAAACTGCAGCACAAACACGCAGTTGATTAACACCAAATTCGACAATAACACATAATTCAAAGCTGACCTGTTTTCAACATCAGCAGCAGGTGTTGCCTCTCATGTAAAAGCTGCTTTTACATTACCAAAAATAAAGCAGAAGTATAACAGTGTTACAGTCGGATCGGTGTGAGCTGAAGCTGCAGGGTTGCACATTAACTCTGTTGTCAATGTGATGCTCAAAAATCCGTAAATAAAGTTGTTTTTTTTATTTTTGGTTGGAAAGGGATTGAGTGACATAAATAATAGATAAAGACACAGGATGCTCAGCTCCACTTAAAAAAAAACCTCCCAGCTGAGTGCTGAATCTTCCAAATAAATCAATAAATAATCCTCAGCTGCAGACGCCAGGACAGCACAAGTTTCTTTATTGCAGCTCAGAGGATTTGGGCGAGGCAATGAAAGGCAATGAAACAGAACAATGTAAATACTGAATGTAAAACCACCTGACTCTTACTGCATCGCATGAGAGTTTGATTTGTGGTGGCAGTGTCAGGATGGTGGATTAGAGCCTCAGAGGAGCATCATCTAAAATGCTCTTTTCCCCTGTTTTGAGCACTTTTCCCAAACAATTATCTTTATTTCAGGGGAGACACTAGATTTAACTGTAACTGTAACTCATTTTCTGTAATCGTTGTGATCTCATAGCATATAATGAGATAATAGTGTGCCACATCTGAGTGCGACTGTCCCGGAAACCAGACTGTTTGCTTTCCTCGTACTTCAAATGCTTTATTTTTTTATGAGGAAGAGAGCTTGCATTTGCTAGTTAAATCAGTTTTCATCAACTATTAACAAGCCTTAGAGCAAGGCATTACTTTGAGATGCAAATGGAGCAGGCATACTAATGCTATTGCCGACACATACTGGCGTAGTGCACTGAGCTGTTGGCTTGCTGGCAAATTTCTTCTCTTTTTTGGCTTTAGTAAAATGGGCTCGTAGTGACGGAGCACATGTAGCGTTTCTCTGCTTTTCTCTGGTCAGCTGCAGCTCCACTCACTCCCACATCCTGCAGCTCATTTTCAGCACATTTTCATCCGAAGACGGCCCAAAGCAAACAGAGAGTGACCTGTGAGAGGTGTTCCTGCAAAGGAAAGCTGTGTGCATTTCCAATTAAAGTGTGAGACAGTGTTCACGCCAAAAATAACTGGAATTTGGTTAAGTGACTCACTCGATTGGAGGTTTCTATGAGCGGCTTCTCATTACTGTCGCCTTGTCGATAACAAGAACTAAGAAGAAAACTCTGGGATGACCCTGTTAGTGCACTCCTTGTTTTAATTGCTCTACAGAGGCTCAGTATTTCTCAAATATCCGTCCCTTCTACTTTTGAAATGTTTTTTTGAACAGTTAAACAGTCTGTATTAATACATTTCCCCACACAAGAAGCTATTGTGTAAAATATCGAAAAGAACTTCACACCAGCAAAAACAGACTCCTCCTTTTTCATTCTTCATCTCTATATGATTTGACTTGTGGATGTTTAGTTTCTTCTTGAGCTTCAGATGATAAACCAAAACTAATTGAGCTTTAATTTCTGTGTTTTCGCCACCAGCATTACCAGAGCTGGATGAGCTGACGATGGAGTGTGTTCTGGTCGAGCTGGAGAGTGTGTGCGAGGAGAAGATGCGGCAGGCCATCGAGACGGAGGAAGGCCTGGGCATCGAGTACGACGAGGACGTGGTGTGTGACGTCTGCCGCTCACCGGAGGGAGAAGACGGCAATGAGATGGTTTTCTGTGACAAGTGCAACGTCTGCGTCCATCAGGTCTGTAATAAATGTAATGGCTCGTCTTTCCTTTCCGAAATACGTGTGGGTTTTTTTTGTTTGTGTATTTATAAGTGTCTGTTTGGCTTTACAGAATAAGGCTACATGCACACCAAAATCAGCTTTTCCTAAGTGTGCTGATATCTGTCCAGGAAAACATTTTAGCAACGTTTCAGAAATAATCTCCATCAATCAAACACAACTCAAAACAAATGTCACACGACCCATTTACAGATAATGGGCGTGCATGTGCCGATGTAAACAGGAAGCAGACGATTTGTCGCTTGGTTGCCGAACAAGTTCTAAGGCAAGATCAGCAATTGCAGGTGGAACTGTTAACATACACAACAAGGTCAGCAAGGCCTTTATTTTGTTTTCCATGTTGAATTTACAGCTGGGAGTCGAGTCTCATTGATACATAAACACAGGGTCATGTTAAGTGGGTGTGACAAATGAGTGAAGGGTGTGTCGTGACTGATAACCCTCAATCAGGAAATGAATTTGGTGTCTGCATCAGCTTTTAAAAAGAAGAAGCAAACACAGGAACTCTGTGGACAACAGAAAACTGCTAAAAGCTGATAGCATGAAAGAAATATACAGAATCAAGTGTGAAGGGCTCTCCTGTGTTTGCTTCAAACTGACACAGTGTTAATTAATCTGCACTAAAACATACAGTATGGTCAGACTACCTGCTGATTGTGATACTGGAAGTGGTCATAGCTACCTTTAATGTCAGACCAGATCTCCTCTTTCCTGTGACTGTGCGCCAAATATTCTCTATTATCTAATATATTGCCTAAGTTATTAATAAGAATTGTTTTTTTAAATCAAGCTACATTTCTTCTGTATATTAAATAAAAGCGAAATTATTTTGAAAAGGAGTGAAAACAGGATCATCTCAACTCCTCATGCATGTTACGTAATGCCGGAGTCAGACTGTAAGATATTTTTGTCTGTTAAAATGTTCACTATGTGAGATTAGACCATTATAGAGCCATAAATTCCTGCCGTGTTTTTGCTTGGAGACATGACAGACTACACGTTGCTCCCCGATCAATCATCGTTCGCAGTTCACAACGTGCGTGACTACTACCACTACTGACAAGCTGTCGTGGGAGGCAAACAAAAAATCAAACATGCTAGTCTTTCTGTCGTGAGGTCGTGAGGCGTCCTGGATGTGGCGTAGGTTGTCGGCCATTATGACACACTACACGAGAAGAAACAATCGATTTTCGTGCCCGATGTTCAATGATCGTTTCAGAGCCCACTCGACACCCTACGTCTAGTCGGGCTATTATGGGGCCGATATACTGTAGTCTGACCTTGGCATAAAACTTTCATTGCACCAGTTACTCACTTTATGAAGCAGAAAGATGACCAGGACCTCAGAGAGCAGCAGTGGCTGAAGTGCCCTTGATTAAAACACTGTCGTACAGCTCCAGTCTACAGGATAAAAAAAAAGTTTTCTCAGTTTTTCTTGGTTGAAGAAGAAACTGCCAAACAGTCGTGGAAACAAAATGTACCAAGCAGTGAAAGAAATTGTTGCTCCCAGCGAGTGTGAAGTAATATTATTGTTTTTATGGAGCAACACATTCAGCACCGACTGTTCTCACGTTAACCTTCAGCAGGTAAAACAGGTTTCACTTACTTAAATTATTGAGTCGATTAAATGCTTAATTTTTTTTAGTAGAGATGGTGTCTTATTCTATTTACCTGTCAGCATGAAATCCGTTACTCTCACTTTTGCATCATTTTATCCTCTCATAACTCATTGTGCATTCTAGCTTTTTCTGTCATAATATGTGATGCACTTCAGATACTCAGAAAAAATTTTTTTCTTTGTAATTTCATTCAGGCCTTAACTAAAGAATCAATAGTCTGACTTCACTCCTTAGAAATTAGATGTGATGGACTGGAGGTAAAAGTTAGAATAACAGAGGAAAAAGGAGGCGTAAAGAATGACTCACTCCCCCTGATAAAGACTTTTTGAGACAGTTAGGGAATAAATCATATCTGACCTTAAAGTGAGTCTCTCGTTTTGACTTCGGAGTCTGAGTCTTATCAAATATAAATTGGCGTGCTGCTATTATGTTGGCATGAAAGACTTTCAGGGCCCCTCCGTGTGTTCACGGAAAAGGAAATTGGTGGGGCTCCGAGGGCACAATAACCTGCTGTGTTTTTAAAACAACACAAAGTGGCATTTTGAAAATGTCCAACTTTGGGCACTGCAGTCATGTGGAGAGGAACTTTGCGCGTGTGGTATTGCAGCAAGACCTCCAAAGAGCTATAAGACAAAATAAAAGGAAGAATGAGTCGTTTTTCCATGTGTTTTTTTAAAATTTGTGAATTTGCTAGTTTTATATGACAGAAGAAATAAGCAGCAGACTGTAATTACGTAATAAATAATTACATGAGGCTCTTGCTTTGGAGGCAGTGACCACCTAATGTTCGCTGTTTCCAAAAATGAAAACATTCTGACATAAAAAACAAGAGGGTGGAGTGACCTTGTGGTGCAGCTCATTAAAGTCCTGTCGGTCATAAATCATCGTTCCTTCTCTCCTCCAGTCTGGAACAACTCTTTCTTCTTTACTGAAGGAGTTAAAAAAATTGGAAACATACCTCAAAATAATAATTGAATGGTATTGTCATGTATTTTAGAATTTCCAAAATGTTTATAAAGTACTTCCAGTAACTCATTTCACTTTATGAACAGGAAGATTACATGTTTTGCAACCATAACAATGATTTAGCATGTTTTTGCAGACTTTGCGCAAACATTTGGCAGAAGATGAGTGTATATAGCTGGAACAATATATAGCTGGAACA
>JAQFJA010000006.1:20021215-20032502 GCA_029874485.1 Naso brachycentron
CAGCATATTTCCAGCTTATCCACACACACACACACACACACACACACACACATGCTCGGTCTCTGGTTTTCAAAATGAAGAATGTTAGACAGGATGTCAGACGACTCTGCCAACGTTGGTTTTATCCAGATCTAAACCCAGCTCCATAAGGTTCAGTCACATAGGCACTGGTGTAATGTGACCTCCTCCAGTGCAGGGGGCGCTGTTAATCTTACCACCAATAAATCCACTCTGGATTCTCCCAGATCTGCTTTCCAGGGGGCTTCACATAGGAAAAAGCCTGGTGCCACAGTAATGGACAGGCGATGGTTCTTAAAGGCAAATGCATATTAACCCCCCAGAAAATGCTGCTGAACTGAACACACAACACATACACACACACACACTCGAGCTGGTACAACAGGGTTAAAATGTACAAGATGACTAGTTTTTTATGTATATGTGGTCCTGAATGCATCAGGAAAAGTATGAGCTTACTCAGAGTGAAACACCCCCCAACAGCAGGAGAGTATTATTACAGGTGACAGCCAGCATCTCTGTCTCCTTTGTCCTTCAGGTGTAGCCATCGTAGAAGATCCGCATGGTTAGTCCTCTACACTCATCTCTTTTCGAGTGAGAAAAATATGGAAAAACTCTCTTAAAAAATGCAGGGTTTTTGCGTTGAAGTGTGCAAAGTCTGATCTAATGCTGTTGCTGAGCGGATACAGGACAGGTGGAGGATTTTCGGACTTTTACGTTGGCTACCATTAGTACAACCCTCATGGAAAGTGACCGCAACAACACACACAACAACAATAACTGCAATGAAGCTTGTGTTTTGAAGTGAGGATGTGGTGACGTAGCATCACGGCCCACAGAATCCTCCGCCGGGTGGTCGTTATCATTCATGTGTTGCTAAACAGAAAAATGTAATCTTGGTTTCAGTATTCAATGTTCAGAGTAGCCTGACTTTGTAGACAGTGGTATTAGACAAGGCCTCACATTTACGGCCTTAACATGTAGTAGCAAATGCGGAGGCTACACAGCACATACAGGGGAAAAAATAACATTTTATGTGGGTGAATGTGCTCTACAGAACTTGTGGATTTAGTTAGGAGAGTTGCTGTTTCTGAAAATTCTCATAAATCTGATTTCAACTTAGAACAGCACAGGCAAAATTTATTTATTTTTCCCCTTGATACTGTGCAGCCTTGGCAAACACAAACTGGTTATTATTCTATATTTACAGTGTGGCTTCAATGCCCTCTCCTTCCGCTTCGTAGATACTGTAGACTGGAGTCTTTTGAAGGTTCTTTTTATCAATATCCACTAGAATTTATCTTGAAAGCATCGCTGTCCTCTGTGTGGTATATTGGTGTGGGTGTTGGCTCACAGCTCGAAATGTGCTCTGATGATCTTTGAATTTTGCAACTCTTGTCAGGTCGGATATCCAAAAGAAATGAGATCTAGATTAGATTTTTTGTTTCTCCTCTGGGTTTTAATCTCTAAAAAGTCGTGGCATTTAAATTTTTAATCCCCAGAGTGAAGTATCAGCAGAAGATCTGGTGGAAAACTGGAGGGGTATTTTTCCATGCAAGCCTATTAGAGTGCATGGTTAAGAGATAATGCATTATGAATGAACATACAACCATATATTTTTCTTGTAAGTCGTAAGCTGGTGCATGTGGGAGCCAAACCCTCTCTGCCTGGAGTTGGCATGAATGCTGCAGCTGGTGGGCATCGTGCACATAATGGCAAGTTAGACTCACACCTACACACAGTGTAGGTGTGATTCCACTCAGACTTCTGCTGAAAAGCTGGTTAAAGGCCAACACTGATGGCTGCAGGCGATTGGAACCTCTCCTGTAATTCACACAGCTGCTCTTTACTATACCGACACTGTTGTAAAACCCCTTGGAAAGACATCACTGCACCGGCAGGGCTGGGTTCCTCTGAACTTCCTCAGCAGCACAAAGATCAGGTATAAAGCTTTTTATTAGCAGGAAGGCAAGTTTGGATCATCCAGCAACAAGACTAGAAAGTTTTGTTGTGCACGCCAATTTTTGCAACAAAATCATCTGTTTGATTTGAATGGAAAAAGTATGGTGTTGCACCTGTTGGATGAAATTGTATAATCTGCAGTAGGGCTGCACAATTAATCGAAATTTAATGGAAACCGCAGTATGGCCTACTGCATTTTTCAAATCACAGAGAAGCACAATATTAGTTTATCAAAACCATTTTAATTCAAATATTGTGGTGCTGCAGAGTTGTGCTGGCCTACACATCATATGTTTTTCAATAAAAGTGAGAATTATTCCACAGTTGCAATATCAATCCAAATAATTGCAATTAGATTTCTTAGATTTCTAAGACGAAAATCGATTGGTGTGTTGATGAAGTTCAAGGAACCAAAGGACATCAGGATACTGTTTGTAGGATGTCTCTCTTCCTCTGTGGTCGCTCCTTCATCCAATCAGAGAGTTGTTTCAGGCTGTCGAAAGGTCAGTAAAGCGAGGATTGGAAAATGCTTTAGATCCTCATGTGATTATGAATTTAATTTGGTGCCCGAGCTTTTCTCTCAGGCCTCATATTTTCCACAAAGTGAGCGTTTTGTTTAAATCAGTCTGGGGACACAAAATGCCTGCTGGGCTCAAGTGAAAGCAAATATGTCTGTTACAAAGGTGAGTGGGATTACAGACAACACAGCTTGTTGTAGATTATGAATATTATTTGATTTGTTCTTGAAATGTGTCCAGAAATCTCAACCAAATTTGGTGTGTTTCCGTCACCGTTTAATCATTTGGAAGAGCAGATTGACTCTTGTGCTTCCTGTTTGATATCACTGTCCAATCCTTGCTTTCCTGTCTCACGACAGCCACAGAAACTCACCCACCTTTCTACCCACCTATGTACCGCTGGAGTTTATACACATTTACAATAATGTATAATACTGTTGAAATACTACTACTAGAAACATTTTCATTTTCCGTGTTTTGAAAAGGCCTTTGGAAGCTGTTTGTTTTTGTTTTTTTCTTTGTAACGCTTTAGCTGGCCGCTGTGGCTCGTGTCAACTAGAAAGCTGACTCATTATCTGCTTCCTCTGTTTTTACTGGCGCTTTGCTCTCCTCTCTGTTACATGGCTTCAAGGCTTCAATATCCACAACCCAGACACACTGCACAGATTGGAGGTTTAGTCAGACAGCTGAGACGCTGTGGAGGCAGAAACCAGTCAAGTTAAGTCGAAATTGGTGGAGTCAAAGAAGCATAGTGATTTGAATCAGAGGGGTTTTTCTCATTTGTTCATACATGATCTTGTTGGGAAGCGAATTGACAGACCAAGATCGATACAGGCTGGTACAGCTGGTTCAAGACTTAGAATAGCCAGGTAAAGTAGATGCATTATCATGTCTGAAAAAATGCTGTGCCAAAGCTGCATCTTGTTTTGACAACTATAAAGCTGATACAATTAGCAATCATTTCATCCATCAACAGAAAACTGTTCCGCAGCAACTTTGGTTATCAATAGTTTGAGTCATTTTGGGAGCTCAAACAGTTTTTGCACTTCATGCCACAGTCTGAGAGCAACAGTGAGGTACAGGACATAAGAGGAGATGGAGATTACATTCAACAGAAGTTCCAGGCTGGACATAAAACAGCGATGCTGTGGTTGAAGGTTAACAAAACCTCTCAACAACCAAATTCTCCTCCTGAAAACTTCAGAGAAATACGTAAATAATATTTAGGCTGCAAGGAGACTGCAAAGGTTGCACATGGTTTGATTATTTTGTTATTTTTTTTAATTAATCCTTTTTGTCTATAAAATGTAAAAAAGAGAGAGAGAGAAAGAGAAAAAAGAAAAATGTCACATAAGTTTTGAGAGCTCAAGACAAATTTAGATTCCTTGTTTTGTCCAACCTGCTCAGCAACCAAAGATATTTACTTTAGAATTGCTACAATCAATAAAACACAGAAAAGCTGCAAATCTTGGCATTTGAAAAAGCTGAAACCGTAGTTTTCCATTTATTTTGGCGCTGTAACAAAAAAAAACATTGATCAAAATAGTTGCAGAGTGAATTTTCCTCAGCACAACAATTAATCAAATAGTTGTCTGACATGACTCACTGCCTTTTTAAGAAATTAAACCTTTTTCAACTTTTAAAAAAAGACTTTTTTTTGTTTGTTTTGTTTTTTTTGAAGAGGCACGTGTCCCGTTGGCTCCCAGCCCCCTAATTTTATTTGTCTTTTCTTTGTCTTCGGCTCAGCATCACCTTGGCAGAAACACACACTCTTTGGCTCTCCCCACTAAGTTTCGACACAAACAATGAGATTACATCTGCCTCCAGAGCGGCTCCGGGAAATGTTTTTAAAACTAAAGCTCCCATCTGCACAAACTGCGCACCTTACTCTGCCTCAGCCATCCAGCATCTTTCTCCTCCCTCCCCCGGCTCACTCTCCCCCCTCCCACCAGTGAAGCTCCCTCTTCTCCTCCATCCTGAATCCCTAAAAACCATCCCTCCTGTTGTGTCCCTCCTGCCCACAAGTCCTCTCTCCTCCTCTCCTGTCCGGTGATCAGCCTCCTCGGCACGTGGCTCTACTCAAATCGCTTCTGAAGCATATGGCGACCCCAGAAAAAAAAAGAAACGTTTATGAAGAAAAAAGGATGTCTGTAGCTTTAAGGACAAATAATTACAGGCACGTGTTGTGGAAGTACGTGTGAGGAGGAGAAAACATTGCACTCTGCTTTGCTCCGGCCTGGAGAGAGAGCACGAGGGAGGAGAGAAGTGAGATTTGATAGAACGAGAGAGAGAGAAAGAGAGGAGGGAGACGTTTACTGAACCGGAGCCAGAGAAGCATACAGAGAAAGAGTACAACTTGTTCTTTCCCCTGCGGTCTGTTTGCAGCCTGTCCGCACAGTCAAGTTAACAAGCAGCTAATATAAACAACAGCAGGCCCTTCCCTTTTCCTCGCCCTCTTGCCTTCTCATCTTGGTCTCTGTCTTTCACTCTGTACTTTCTGTGCTCTCCTTTTCTTTATCTCTGTACAGCCAGGTCTCCATTCAAGTATTTCCTTTGCAAACTGTAACAGTTGAATTAGGAAGGCATAACGGAAACTGATTAAATTTGTATTAAATGGCATTAACAGCACAGAAAACGATCCAGTTTTATGTATAATGATGGCCGCCCTGCTGGCACAATAAGTCCTGATACCAGGGATGTTTCACTTGTGTTTTGATCTAAATTCAGATTATGAATCATGACCAAGTTTGAGACTAATTAAAATTGTATTTTCCTGGACAAACAGCCAGTGCTCCGTGGCATGGAGTGGCACAGACAGGGAACATACGATGGCAGTAAAAAATCTAGAGTTACACCAGCTTTATACATTAAAAGTCAGTGTTTAAATGTTATAACTCTGCCTTTGGATTTACTGTAATTTAGCCGTTTGTAACCAGACAAATAACAGTCCAGTCATTTTAATATCATTTTTCATTTTGTCAATTTAACTTGAAACATGCCTTGAGTCCTTTATCTACAATTTCTCTCTCACAGTCTGAGCGATTTATTTACCCTCCCTTCATAGCTGTTCTTGCCATCAGACTCCTGCGAGGTTCAGAGTGGATCATCACTGCAGACAAATTGAGGTATAAATGCAAACAAGACACACTGAAGGCTAGCCAAATCTTATATTTTTCTCTTTGTCAAAGCCACATTTGGTCACACTAAATTTAACTTCAGCGGGGGAACGACCCACAAGGTGGAAATATAACAAAAGGACACTGGTGGGACTCAGCACAGGCACTGGAGTCACTTTACTCACAGGTGGAAATGTAATCTGGATAAATCAAGTTTGGACGAAATCAGAATTTACAGTAGGATGCATGTAAGAGACCCTCTGTTTTGTATTTCTGCTCCTCCCTCTCCTTATTTCACCACTCTGGCTTCTTTTCCTGCTTTTCTTTTTCTCTCTTGCACACATACAGAACAAATGTTTATCTTCTTCCGTTAAGCAGATATGTATTTATTTGCATATTTGTTACATACAGGAAAGGAAAAAGTCTTTTGATGATGTTGATTGTGGAGACTGCAGTCTCTCTTTCATACATGCGTGTTATTCTTTCTAATAACTCAGGCTGTGTTTGCAGATAGGTGACTGATCTTTTGCTCCAGTCTTCCTTTTTGAGGCTGCACCCACACCAAGCTGGCTAATTTATAAATAAACACCATTTACATATGACGGTCCAAACTGGCATTTTCAGATCATTTACGGTAAAAATACCCAACAATAGAAAAACAGTTAAATCTCTTCCTCTTTGTCCTGTTTACTCTGCTGAGTCTCTGCTGGTTGAACATCTGTTGTGTCCCCCCCCACTCTCCGTGACCTACTCTGTGTTTATTACAGACACATTCTCAGCTTAAAACAGGTGAGAAATACATCCATTGTAGTTAGTGAGGTGTATTGTATGAATCACAAATTTGAGGCGCATTTATCTGTGATATTAAAGCTAAATATCAGACTGCTTACACACGTTTAAGTAATGGAGAGAAATTTGGTTTCTCTTGGAGAAATGGTTCAGACTTGCATGGCCTAGAAAGTTTCTAGGCCACGCAGATGTTTTACCACTTTTCATAATCAGCTTTTAAATGTGCACGATAACAACTTCAGACATGGAAAGCAGGTGGATGAAAGGAAAGATTACACATAGCGATGCATCCCTGTGTCCACACAAAGAAAAGCTTTATACATTTAAAATAAGTAAGCCATGCTTCCAGATAAGGTCCATACACTCACTTGACTCATCTGCCACATTGAGACTATTGATAGTTGACTTAATATTAGGATAACCTTGATATAACAATATAATTCAGCAGACTACAGCCTTTAAAATTACCATTAAGTTGAATTGACGCCCCTTAAAACCGTTTTGATAAACCTCAATATTTAAGCTTCATGAAGATAAATTGAATGCTGGATTTTTGTGTTAGTTTGCATTGGATTTAGTTAAAATAATAAAATATTTTTCTGTTTCAGTTGTCAGATAACGAGCAGGAAATATGATTAATCGCAGGTGATAAATATCAACAACTTTATACAGGTGACACTGAGCTGCTGTGAGATGATCATAGCTGTTTCTAACAAAGTCTACATGAAAACAGCATAGTGACAGCATGTATGTCGGGTAAATTAATATCTATAATGAGTAAATGTGCCTTTAACATTGTTTTCTAAAAGTTCAGTTTGTCTCATCTTAAATAAGAGGCAAGCCCGGTATTTATCCCCAATGGCGACATTCAAAAAGCTTCATTTTCACTTTAGAAAACACCGGAGTGTTGACTCAGAGCTGAAGCAGATTTCTGTGGATGTACACTTAAATGTCTCCCTCTCTCTCCCCATTTTCACTTGCTCTCTTAAACTTTTTGTTGCTTTGGTTTTTTCGCTCTTAGCGCCACTTCATGTCTCTCTCTCTGCTTGAACTCACTCCCTCCTCCCTCTGTGTCTCTCCTCAGTGCAGACGAGGCAGTTTCTGACTCTCATTAATTACAAAAAAATCCTCGCTCTCCTCTCCTGACCTGCGTTTCACAAAGTTTTCTCCCTCAGGTTTGAAAAACCCTTATTACACAGTCAGAATTCTTCGGCAACTTTTTGTTAAAAATGTCCTCTCAGTACTTCCTCCTAAAAGCACTTATGAATATCCAATTTATATGTTAATCTGTTATTTTAAGCACTTAGTATGTCCTCCATTGTTGAAATAAGTTTCACTGATTAAGCCGCTTATTGTTTCAACAGTTTCTCTCCCTTCTCTCTGCTCTCTCATGATGTTATTAAACATTACTGGGTATCATTCTGCAACATGAGATTGTTGATATTAGTCTCATTAAGCACTACCTGAATACCAATCAGCATAATCAAATCAAAGCAGAGCTGGACACCGGCCTTTTCTCCTCCTCCTCTGTCTTATTTGTCCTTATAAAAAGTGTTAAAATCTCTGCTGTCGTGTCCGGTTTCTCCTCCACTTTGCATCGGTTCTTCAATACAATAACATGAATGTTGCAGGAGTTTATCCTTCTGTATTCTTTGTTTCAAAGAATGTTGTGCCATTTGTTAATAGCAAAGAGAACTATTAAACATATATGAAAAAGAAGAGCTATTTTAAATTATTTTTTGGCTTTTTTTGCTATATTTATTTTCTTGTATTAGAATCTTCTTTGTAGGAGGGAAAAAAATCAAAAAATGTATTTTTCATTAGTGCGAAAAACCTATTTTCTTCCTTTTTGTACAATTTCGATGTTTCAAGCGAGACTTTGAAAAGCAATATGATGATGATGATGACGATGTTTCCTGTGACTGTATCTGCATGCTGTTTGTGTTGCCTTAATGATGGCTGCATCCCACTTCGATCTCTCCCATCCCACCCCAAACCTGTCTGGCCCCTCCCTCCCCCAACCCTTGACCCCGCCTCCAGCTCCTAACCTCATCAGATGAGTCCCCCTCCTTCCTGATCCAGTCCAGATCAATCCAGTCCAGTCCAGTGCAGTCAATAAAGCAGTGCTTTCTGTGTACACAAACTGTCTGTCTCTCTGTTCATCACACAAACTTCCTTTTAGTTCTGAATTAACATATTTTGGGATTTAAATGGCTTTCAGGTGCAAATAATTAAGGTACTGGTTCAGTCCTTGGCCTCAGCTGGCAGCCATGACACAAACTGGAACGTAATCCTTGGGGGCTAATTCGCCTGTCAATGTTCGTCCACTAAAAAAGTGCTTGATTTTGCAACTGAGAGACTCAGATTGTAATTCTTACTGTCTGACAGCATTGTAGAAAGGATCCCTGCAGAGTTCCCTTTTTGTTCAACAAGAACCAGCAGTTATGTTACATGGTTCAAAGCTACCAGACAAAAACAGTAATTTTACCTCAAAGAATACAAGTTTTGCTCATCTACCGCTGACTCTGTCAGTTATTTTGTTAGCAGTATTGTGTGACTTTGGATATTTTTGGGGTTAGTAGCAAATCCCAGAACACAGATAACTCACTTTTATTAGAACTATTTCTTTAGTTTAAAGTAGTTCCAATTATATATTTAGACAATGAGTGCTGTGGGTTACCAGTTTTTCCATGTTGTGTGCCACATAGGACTAAATAAAGTTCAAATTTTCTATATTTTATTGGGCTGAAGCAGAAACATCACAGATGCTGGATACAGCTAAAGGTAAGAGAAAAAAGTTAAAATTTAAAGCCCCAAAAACTGTTGGGGCTGCAACTCAACTTTACAGTGAATTACTCTGCAGATTGTTTGGTTTTGGTTTACAACAATGGAATTTTTCAAAGCGTCCAAGGTGACATTTTTAAATAGTTTATTTTCGCTGGATCAACCATCCAAACTCAAAGATATTTAATTTTTTTTCCGAGAGTAAGAGAAACAAGTAAATATTCACATTTAAGGAGCGAGAACCAGACAGTTTTGGGCATGTTTGCTCCAAAAATGACTTTAATGACATAGTTTTCCATTTATTCATTTATTTGTGGTGATCATGTACATAGGCCTACTGATTTTCTATTTCTGGAGCTGCGCATTTGGGAGTGCTCGCTTTCTCTCTCACCAATACAATTTTGTGTGAAAGAAACAGCAATGGATTTTATGGATAAACTGAATAGTTACCAGATTTGTTGCTGATTTTCTTTGGGTTGACTTAAGTTTTCAGCTCTGCCTGGAATCAATATAAAGAAACTTGACCATACCTCAGGTCTAGGATAGAGAGTGAAACCAAAAATAATTGTTGGAGTCGACAGAAGACCTCACCATTAAGGAATAAAGGACCAAAATTTAATTACCAGGACTCCTTCTAGAGCTGGTTTTCAACCAAACGGAGCAACCTGCCAAGAGAGACGATCAGGAATGCAGCCAAGAACCTCAAGACCACTCTGTCTAATCTCCAGTGTTCTTTAATCATGAAAGAATAACTTGCCAGGACAGAAACTGTCAGCAGAGGCCTTCAAATCAATTCACAAGTCAGCCTCTCCTGAAAAACACCACATGGCAGCAGCCTGGAGTTTGTCAAAAGATGTGTGAACGACTGAGAGCATAACGCAAAGATTCACTAGTCTGATGAAACAAAATCAAAACGCTTCGGCAGATGCAAAGTGTTGTGTCTGCTGGAACTGGATAGAGTTTATCAAACCTCAAAAACCATCCTCACCTCGCAGCACAACGGGGCAGCTTCAGACTTGGACAGGGAGGACAGGGAGACTTTGCCAGAGGTCCAGAGGAACAATGCTGGGATCCAAACACAGGCAAATTTCGAGGAGAGCGGGTTTCTGAATGCCAAAGGCCTGAGAGTGGGGCCAACAAATTTCTCCTCCAACAGGATTCCAACATGCTGCCAAGTCAACGTTGGAGTGGCTTCACAACAAGAATGTGAAAGTCCTTCAGCAGCGTCAAAGCCCAGATTTGAATCCCAGAGAAAATCTGTGGAATGACTTGAAGATGGAGCCATATCTGCTAAATCCAAATGTGCTGAGCTGATGCAGATGTTTCCAAAAGGAGCTGAAGAGGAGTTGCTGTGACAGAGTGTCATCTCACACTTGAATAACTTTAAAGCTGCAGTAATCCTTTCTTTTTGCATGAGAGAGGTTTCCAGTAGTGACAAACCCACAAAGAATTATCACACAACTTTGCCTTATGGAGGGCTCAACATCTTTGAGCTCATTGTTTTGTTTTTTACATTTCTCATCAGCTTCATTTCCAGCTGTAGTCAGCTGCTGTTCTTCACCATATCCTGTGCTTAAGCGACAGCACACTGCACCTGTCCAGCATCTCACAGCAGAGACATTTGTGACTAGCTGGAGAACATAATGGAGCATTTATCTGCTTTTAGAGAGGCAGATATAACACCTAAAAGCATGATGAACACTGAATTTACATTTGCAAGGTAGCCAGTAACACAACCTTAAAATAGATGCTTGTATTGCTCTAGAACTGCTAAATAGAGCTAGGCCGTGGTTTGCTGACATAAATTAGGCACAACAACCTTCAAGAAGATGAAAGTATGTCAGTACTGTGTTCATAGCTTCTTTTACTTCCCCAAGTGACCAAAATAAAACAAAGAATAGTTTGTAAAAAGTTTGCACAGAGCTGAGTATGTGTTGTGGGAAAATTTGTGCCCACAATTGAAGATAGAGATCACAAATTTAGAGAACAAATCGTGTTGTTTATCGTCAATAACACCTCCTCAACTCTGTACCAAGATGAATTTTGCATTATGTTTTAGTTCAGGCTGTAGCACCAAAGGATGCAGAAAAGAGACTTTTA
>JAQFJA010000006.1:20052852-20064419 GCA_029874485.1 Naso brachycentron
ACGATGTTCGTGTACATTTCATATATCTTAATGGTCCTTTTCTTAGAGGCGTCTTCGGCCTATCTACCTGTTCCCACTGTGGGACTGTGTCCTCTGTTACCTACGCTTGGTCACTAGATTCACTCTGTAAAAAGGTCTCTGCTGGAAAATACAGCGATGGAATGGACTTCTAATATTGACAAGCACTAGATGTTACAACCATCTGTTTATTCCTGCCCCTCTTACTGCATGTTTTTATGAAGCTGTTTATCCCAAAATTTCATTCACTTAAATAGTTTCTGCATCAACTGACTGTCGTGTTACCTACACGATTTCATCAAACCTCGCCCGGGTTATAGCCAGTATTAATTTCTAATACAAAAATCTTTTTCCATTTGCTATACTACCACCCCATGCTTCTTTTTAAAAGGGGGAGCCCACGGTCTACTTGGATCAATTCAATGCTACTGTCCCCACGAGATGTATGGAACAAAAATATTTTATCTTCCAAGTAACCTAAAGAATTGATTTAATATCTGATATGCTAAGATACATATAAGCACTGGTTCATTTTAATAAATGGGTGAAACAGCCATACGTCTATAGTGAAGGCTGTATACGTGGCCACACATTTTATTTATTGAAATGGAAAAGAAAAGGAGAAAACAGGACAAAAGCAAAAATGCTGTGATTAAATACAAAGTGGAATGAATGTCATCACTGTTAAAAAGTGTACTGCAATGTGTACAACTACGTTGCAGTCATTGCTCAAAATGAGTTGAAAAGGGGGCAAGAGGCATCAGGGATTTTTTATATACCAATGGAATCATATACAGATTTACAGTTATAACTCATCTATTCACACTCAACTGATGGCAGGAAGGAAGGGGGAAACGGCAGCAAACAACAGACACAATATAGAAAAGATTCATCTGTTTGAACTTGAACACCCTTTGCTGTGAATCAAAGTTATGTTACTCTCTTAGAAAAAGACAGAGATGGAAACAAGAGTGTGTGTGCGCATACACGTATGAATTCTGTAAGTGCGGAACCAAATGTTCGACCAATAAAAGTCTATTGGGATCAAGTTATACTGGTTTCTCTGAAGGTGGAGGCAGACTTGTTTAACCGAACATGGGGCTGAGTATGATGGTACTGCTGGCGAAGGTGGGCGTCTTGAGTGGTTGGGTTTTGTGCCCCCCGCCGATGGTGATGGTGGTGGTGGTGTCAGGGCTCGGCTGCTTTAGTCGATGTACTGGGAGAGCCAGCGGAAACCCTCGCCGTAGCCCTGCCTCTTCAACACGCTGCACATGAACACTTCCAGTGGTCTTGTGTTCAGCTCCTTCATGGGAATGGTGCCCTGAGAGGAAGAAAAAAGAAGAAAGAAAAATGTCACACTTAATCCACTTTTTTCCTGAGAAAAATTAATAAAAGTCCAGACACTCACTCCTTATCAAGATATATAAAAATGGAAATCAACTTATGTTGTGTGTTGAGTTTGCAGTTGTTATTTGCAAGGAGTTTCAAGAGCGAGCTCTGGATTTAAATTCATTTTCTGAATATGTAAAGATGTAAAATGGGGTGTTCAGTTGTTCTTTCGACTTGGTAAACAGGTACAAAAGGGAAATCCTGCAAGACATGACTAAAACTAGCAAATCTAATCTTGATGTGTGGCATGTTTTAAAGGTCATGCTGACAAATTCAACATTCAGCAATATTCCATTTCACTGCAACAGCAGGGACTTGAGTCTGCTTTGACAAAACTGAATAACTTTTTGATGTCAGTACAGGTGGGATCTCAGACATCGGATCATTATTTAGCTATTTCTCTGGTGAACAGCTGAAATGATTACTTTTATATATTTGCTAGTTTTACAGTTCAAGAAATGGCAGCACATACATTCACACCAACAGGAAGCAATTTGGGGTTCAGCATCTTACACAAGGTCACATCAATATGCAGACTGGAGGAGAGATGGGGATTGAACCACTGACCTTCAGATTAGTAGACATTCTGTTGTTCTTTTGGAGCTACGGGTGCAATCAAATGTCCAGAAAAAAAGAAAGAACCTACAGTCCAAACAGATAAGTGATGCGACTACTCACCTTGCCCGTCGTCTGTCCGTATAATCCAAACATTTCCCTCAGCCGCTCCTCACTGATGGCTTCTTGTCTGTCAATCTTGTTGCCCAGGATCAGGATAGGCACATTTCCGATGGTCTCATCTGTCATTAATGCCTGGGAAAGCAGTCGAGATTTACTATATGGTATCAGGTAGGGATTACAGTACTGACATTGTTATCCTTGAGGTGATAAACAAAATAACAAGAACCTTGGATACAACTATATGACACATCATCGAGCTGTATATTAAAATGATATTTAGTGCTTTTTGGAGTGATTTTTTCAGTAATGTAATTTACTTCTAATTTAACTACCAATTTCCTATTTTTTCCTTTTAATATCACCACAAACTGAACACACTGGACTTACTAATATATGTAAATGGCAGGTAGCAAGATTATTCATAGAGATGAAGTCAGACAGTAGTGTGTGTGACTGTCAGCCTGTTCTTTAATTCTTATATTTAGAAAACAAGTATTCAACTAAAAATGTGTTTTTCAAAGTCTGACTAAATAATGAATGCTGTCAGAAACACTGCTCTTTGATGTGACTATGACCTTAAAGGTAGCATGTACTTACATCAAGTTCTGCTTTTGATTCCATCAATCTGGGACCATCCGCACAATCCACAAGGAAGACAATGCCATTGATGGCAGGGAGGTAGTTTTTCCATACTCTGCGGGCTGTGTGAAACATAACACGGACAAAAACAAATATGGGAGTCAGACTGAGTTAGTCTGGTGTGTCTACTCAGATTTTAGTCAGTGACACTGCTGTGTTGTATATCCTATTGACCTTATGCTTGCAAAAGGATTGGCAAGAGAGAATTTGCTTTATGTGCTGAACAAGGTAATGAAGGAAAACTGATAATACCTCAATCAATGTCTGCTGAGGTCATATCAGCTGTGGTATCACATCTTCACTAACACATACTGTGGCCAGTGAAAGCCAAAACATTATTACATAAGCTCCACACTAAATTTGTCCAAACAGACTGAGTGAATGGTTCCAACATGGGTTAAATGCACATAAGAAGGTCAGTGTTCTACAGGATATGTCTTGTGTATTAAGTAATTGTTTTCTCACTACTTTGCCTTTTCATAAGCGGGACTCATTCCAGAGCTTGTCCCTGGAAATGTGTAGCCCAGCAATAACTACCTATGTATTAAGGAAGCGGATAAGATGATGTTATGATTTTGCTTTTTGCTATGGTGGCTCACCATACAAAAATGTTACCAGCTGAAATGTTTGCTCCTGGTGGTTCACATGACACACAATGATTTAAAAAAGCAAACAAACCAAGAAAACAAAACTAGGGCATCTTTAAGTCACCCTGACACTTCTAAAATTCAGTTAACAGTACATACCTTGTGCATGGCCTCCAAGGTCAAATGTAGTGAAAGTCATGCCAGCAATCGTCAGCTCTTCTGAAGCTGGAGGAAGAAAATAATATATTTAACTAACCTAAAACGTCGGATGTTTTTGAACTAAAAGAATGAGAATGTGTAGATGTGCATGTGGACGCAAGAGTAGCACCAACTCACTTGGATGTAAAGTTGGCACATGCTGTCCCAATCTGTCATCTTTGAGCATGTGCAGTAGCGTCGTTTTGCCAGCATTGTCCAGACCAAGAAATACTAACTTGCCGGATTTCTTGTACAGTCCTGAAAGAAAACCAGACACATTTCAGAACATGAGTCTGAGCAGTGGGAATCTATTTCTTCACAGGCTGTATCAAATTATACTTGAGATGCCCAGATCGACCGACTGTTACTGGCTGATATTAAAAAAGTGAACAGGAGACTGGAAATTTTGGAAAGTTTAAAGGTGCTTCGGTACTGCATTTTGCTAATATCTCACAACAATTGAACTCCCACTTCTGCAGCAAGTGGCAGCTCTCCTAAGTGAGAGTGTAAAGACGCTAAATCTAGTGAGAGTCGGCATGTCACCACTGCAGGCATGATCATGTTTGGATTCAGAGTATGCACAAGGAGGAGGGGCTATTAACTGATGAATCCCTCATCTTTGTGCTTGTGACAGAGACACAGAAAGAAGGGCTGACTGGAATTATGTATTCGCGCTGGTTCTATGGAATTCTTTGTACTCTTCTGTTTAGTGAGTGGACAGGAGTAACTAAAACCTGTTGTTGATAAAATAGGAAACAAACACAAGACTGTTTTTTACTTCGCACTGCAAAGTCACACAACATTTCAATCCTAGGTTACACTTTCACTTAGTTTATTTAAACTGCTCTATCAGCTCACAAAACAGAAAAACCAACAACAACAAAAAAGATTGGCATGGGCTGTGTATCAGCCAACATGGCTCATAGACGATTACCAGTCGGTATCGGCTGAACGACTGTGTATTAAAAAGATTTTGGTCTTTCATATTTCACACATACGAAAACGTCCTGACGTGAACTTCAGTGATCACACAGGTGACACTGAGGGTCTGTCATTGCCAAATAATTTAGGTTTGGAAAGGAAAAAAAAAAATTTTAAAAAATCAATCAATCAATCAATCAATCAATCTCCAAAACATAGGAATGACCCATGATAGGAGTTGCCTTGCTCAGGCTTGTTCTCAAGCGAACACTAGATGTTTAATTCACGCATATAAATAGTTCATTTGATGCAACATCAAAACATGCGCCATCTTCTCATTTGACCATTCTCTAATCCTTATTTGTAATTATTAAAGTTAAATGAGACAAAAAACTGAAGCTACTCTTGCCAAGTTAAGCTATGCTTTTGCACACACACTTATACATTCAGGCATGATAAAAAACAAAAATCTTCATAATACAATTATTTTAAACTTAAAAAGGCAAAAATGTCATTTCTACTATAGAGGCAAACCTACAACATTTTTCTCTCACTGTCATAAGTACACAGAGTAATTGAATGCAGGAGAAAAGGTGTAACTAAGGCAACCCCTGTATTGATGAGAATACAAGACTTTGTGATCACCACTCTGAGTCAGGGAATGTGCAGCTGGTGTGAAAATTCTGACTGAGTCAGCTCTGCTAGATATCACCATTACTCACAATAGTACTGTGCTACCTGTCTGACAGGGAGAACAGGTACAACTGCTTCACAGGATCATCTCTAACAGAGAAACTAGCGGTGTGCCTTAGGGTGAAGAGCAGCTGGTACACATAACAAGATCTTCCATTAGATTTCGCATAGACGCATCAATCACAAACACAATTTTAAAGTGGGGTTAAAAAAATCCTGTCATGTTTCTGAGAGACCGTTCCTTTGTGCGCCTCTCATGTTCAGTTAACATTAAGGATTGGGCATGCTTGTAGATGACTGGATCGCCTCTGTTTAAGGTAGTATTGATGAGCCTTGATCAAAATTTGTTAATATCTGACAAACAAGAAGATTCCCTACAACTTCAATTTGGCTGCATTAAACAGTATGTAATCTTTCTTAGAAACATTACTGGACAAAGGGAAATTAGCATCATTTTAAGTCAACTGTCAAAAATTCTGGGCATTTCTAAGCTATCACAAGTGAATTTAATGTATAGAGATGCAAGCAAATCCACCCAAAAGAGACCCGGCACATAAAGATAGCACAGCGAAGATGACACAGGGTTGTGCACAGCTCACAGGCCCAGTGGAGACAAACAGAGACTGTTTAGAAATGCAGTGGATTGTATCCAGCTGCGGTGGTGTAGCTGGAAAGATGTGCAGTCTGCTGCTATAGACTTGGGGCACAGAGCAAAGCTTTGGTGAGCAGGTATACAGATAATGGAATGTGATGTTTGGACAGACATCATAACACACTTGACACCTGGCAACACTGACTCCACAAGAAGCAGCTACAAACGCACAGCAAGGGGAGAATTTACGCAAAATCAGAGATTGTTGTGAGTTGATTTGATCACCAGAGTACATAACACATGCCATTTAATGGGCACTTTTAGCTGAGCCACTTTGCAAGAACACACGTAGTAAGTGTGGCCCCAATGGGAATCAAACCCATAAGTCAGACTAAGTATGTATTAGTGCACCTCACAACACATCTCCAAATCTACACCCGCCAAGTGAGGTTAGATTTTTGGTTTGGTGAGTAAATCTTAAGAGCGAATGGGGAAATTTATTTTATTTACTTTATTTTACTACGTTATAATATATAGGCCTACATCTGTCATTTCTTTCTTATTCTTTCACAACAACATTTTTTTTAAAATAGTCAGTAAAAACAGGACAATATCCAACTCATTTTTACACTGGAAGATTTAAAAATAAGTGGACAAAAAATGTTTTATTGAATTACTATCGGCAAAACTAACAATGTTCTTGTACCACAGTACAAGTACTTGTTACTTACAAGTACTTCCATGATAATTTTAAAGTTATTTTACAGTCGCATTTTTAAAATGATTTCAATTTGGCGAGTGAGCAACAAAGCTGATTCTGGTGCTGGTGATGATAGTGATCCATTCATTTGTACTACATGAAGTAAATTAGAAACTCATTAGTGTAAAAGGGCTCTGATGATAAAAATAACCTGATGGGTTTTGCCTGACAAGGACGAGGATGCAACATTTCCAATTTCTTTTTTTTTTTGTGCATAGAAACCTGTAGTGTGAATAAGCAGTTAGGGAGTGGTGCCTATGAACCTGTTGGGGTATTTGTGTTTCAGATTTGAGTCTCTGGGGTAAAATGTAAACTGACACTTGCAAAGCAGCTGTTTTTCCTATTAACTTGACCAAAAAAGACTGTATTTCTAGGAACAGAGCCCACAATTGTTCATATTATTCTAAGCCCCACTTTTTTACTTAACAATTCAGGAATGAGGTGCAAGGCAGACCAGCAGTTGTTACATTTTAAGTTATTTTTGCTATCACTGAAGACATTAATCAGGCTCGCACTAAATCCTCTAAAATTACGAACTCTATTAACCATGATCCATCACTTAAAAAGAGAAGCTTTGTGGTTCACACAATGGCAACACCATTTTGATTATTAAAATTAACATAAATACTAATGCAGTCAAAACTTTTTAAAGTCCTCTGTAAAACCTTTTTACACCGAATTATTGAGAGTTAGTGTATCTGATAACCAGCACTCACCTAAGAACTGTAGTACACCACTGAAACTTGAATAAAGCCAATCCCATATGAATGACATATCCGGAGCTGTTGAATCCTGAAAAACAACAGAAGAAAAAAAGCAGAGCAGAGGTTAGAAGAGGCTTAAAAAACAGAAGTAAGAAGACATGAATGCTGGGATTGGGCAGTATCAAAGTTTTGATACCTGTAAACGTTTTCCAAATTATACCCCGCAATATACAGTATTACTACTGTGTGTGGGGGAGGGGAGGTGGTCGTGGTCAGGGTAGTTCACGAACACATTCAACTAATCAAGAATACATTGAACTAACCACAATGAAGTCATCTTCGCCAAATATTCAATTTTACTGAACAGCACTTGAACACATCACAACGTAACTCAATACAACTTATATTAAAATGAAGGAAACAAACAAAATCACATATAAAATGTAGTTCACTGAAGCGTTTAGTTTAATGCTTCAGTTGTAATGAAAGGAGAGCTGATAAGAACCTCTTGAAATACTTCAAATATTTTGGTGTGTCGGTCCTTCAGGTGCTTTGCTAAACTGACAATGTCAGTACTCTCTGTGAGCGTTTTTCTGCTGTGACTTTCACATTTGGGCTTGGGCGCACCTTTGGCTTTCCATGTTCTTGTGGCTCAAATGCAAAGTACTTTGAACTGTCCTCTTGCTGTTTTCTTTTTACAAAAATTGGTTGTGGAAGCTCCGTGGAACTTGTTGGACCAACCGGGGTGAAAGAGGGGAGTAGACAGCAGCGTTTGTTAGTGTGTGTGTATGTGGGGGGGGGTTGTCTAAGAGGCAACCTGAATTATAAAGCATTGCGGGAAACCCTGAAATATGATTCACACAACAACAAAAATATGATGTGTGATCACGATTGCCTCTAAAGAGTCATTTTACTCTTTATTAACAGGTTATTTGATGAACAACATGTTTACAAAAAGGCCTGCCATCACTTTCATAGCATCTTTAACCACACAACCATTCTTAATACACCTTGTACAGCATGTCAGAGTAATGAAGCTGACACAGCCGCTATTTTTAAATATCCCATGATATGGTATTGCCATATTACCCCAAACCGTAATGAATGCACACAGAGACGGGGCATTATTTTTTGCTGTAACATACAGTTTGTGCCTTTTCCAATTACTTTCCTACTTGATATTTACCAGTGACTTCAGTAATTAACCTTTTTTTGCCTTTATTTCATGAGAGGAAGACAGGAAACAGAAGAAACACAGCAGAAAGACAAGCAACAAAGGTTTTTGGCAGGAATCGAACCGGCAAAGGCTGCAACTATGGAGTCATGTGAAATGTGCTGTAACCATTCAGTTACTGAAGCACATCAGTTTCATTTATTTTTCTATGTACCCTGTCATGGACGTTATCCACAGAGTTTGTTCCTGAAAATGGAAAGAGGTTTTGCCATATAGTTAGCATAATGAAATTAGTGTGCGCATTAAACTGATGTGGAATTAGACTATGTATGTGATTCAGACAGCTGCACTTACACAGTATCCTTCAACCACAGCATTAACAGAATATGAAGTGTGAAGAGTTGTAAAACAGTTGACATGGCATACTAGGAAAATATCTGAAACAGCAATCTGTTTATGTTTTCATTACGCTTTTCACTTCATATGCTGAAAAACTGGAATGAATGTAAAGGTGGAAGATTTAACTACTATGATATAATATATATTGGAATTCAAAACTTTTGGAAGAGCATAAATATGAAGATAAATTAGCAAATTCCTGAACGAATAAGGAAACGGTCACAACAGCGACAGCAACTGAGATTCACTAAATAATACGCAGGTCTTAAGATCACAGTACTTTTTTGTCGGCAGCACATTGTTTGACAAAACTGTGGCTTAAAAATACATGTAGGACATTTGTAGAGGCTACCTATGAAGTACCTGAAAACGCAGAAACAAACAGACAAAATTAAAAGCATCAGACATCATGAGATAGACCACAAGATCAATAGGATCCAATCAGCAACCCTCGCAACAAACCTGAGCCACTCAGATCTATGAAAATGCAGCCTGTCTCATCCAATCATATAGATAGTGGTAACTAGTGATAAGAACAATGACTGGCAAATGATAAGCATGTTCCAGTAGAAGTCTTTGGACAGCAGGACAGGCCATTCAGAGTAATGATTACATGCCATCTGACAGCTCCCCAAAAGGCAACATGAGACTTTTGTTCAGTAAAACCCATCTGCAAGAGCCTTGGAAATAAAGCCTGGTCTTAGCCTTTTATGAAAAGTGAGGCAGATTGCATTTCAATCACAACCAAATGGATCCCAGATAAGATCTGCTTGAACTGCGTGAAATCAACAACTCTCTGACTGACTGAATGCAACAGCTTGTTGCTTTTTGCAAGACAAACTCCAGTGTTGTTCACTTGTTATTCTAGTACACAAACTTATTTTTTCTCTATTTTAAGCAACATATGACCACATTTGCACACACTCAGTGATGGTTACAGAGGCATCAAAATCAGGTAAACTGGCTCTGAACTCTAGCCCTAGTTTGTCACAAGCAAACAACTCCAGGGCTAAAGTATAAGGCAGCCAAAGTTCAAGACCATGCAGTACAGCTGAACTACACGTCAGCTGCTGCTACACTCTTGTCACATATGCTCCCACAGCTGCCACCATTGGCTGACTGGACACTGTGGGCTGGCATTACAGACTGACGCTGACGGACCCACGTGTGGCGTGATACAGCTGCAAACCTGAAACAGTTTGACAGAAACTGACCACAACTATGGGCAAAGCTGTGCTCATATAAGAGCAACAAGTACACATAAATGTAAAAACTTAACAAATAAGCAAACAGAAAAAAAGGACATCAGAAAACGTTCGACAGAAGACAGCAGTCTTAACTTGATTATATAGATTTGGTTTTGTTGTTTACAGTGGTTTACTGTGCAAACTGATGAACACCAACCACATTAAGGTGACCAAAAAGTGTGACAAAAAATGCTGCTTGTCCAGTGAAAATTGCTTCAGGTGCAGAGAAGGTATTTTGCTACAAATACCCCCAGAGCTAAACTCACCATTAATGAAACATCTGTAATGATTTAAATTATCAGATGCTTTAAGGAACATTATTTAAAGTTGACACATCAAGCACAGTATAGTTTCTGATCTCTCTTAAATTTTCTATTTAATAACTTTACTTAGCCCTGGGGGGTAATTCTAAAAGGGGTAGGCATTCTTTGAACAACAACAAAAAAAGTTTCTATGAATGTGATAGTGCTTACTCCAATAATCACCAAGCTAGTAGTTACAATAAACAGATATTGACTGTTTCCTCTGATTATTATCACTCTCAAATATCACTCTTCAATATCTAGAAAAAGAAGAACAATAACTGGAAATGGTTCCCTGTACTCACAGAATATTTTAGACCAAAAACAGGTTTTTTATGCTAACATATCAATGACATCTTAGAGACGTTTCAGATCTCGAATTAGCAAATTAGTAATAGCAGGACATATTTTTCCTCGAAGAAACTGTCTAACGTTATCAATTGCCATCTAACATAGAATTACAGGCAGGTGTTGTATAGCAACACAGATGTTATGGGAAAATTGTGAATCTATAATATATAGGTAGTTGTCAAAAAAGCCCAACTAACGTTATCACAACCACTGTCAACGTAGCAGTGAAGTTGGCTAACCTTTAATGTTACCTTCACAGCTAATTTTTCATGGATGATTTGTCTGACAGTTTCCGCGATGATTACAAAAAATACAGAAGGCCCAAATATCTGAAGAACAAGCCATACGAAAGTTTCGATATATACGTTTATTTTATTTTCGCAAAAGCTTGGGTGAGGCCGGCTAGTCGGCTGGCTAGCAGGAAGCCACTAGCTACGTGTCATTTTCTCTCGAGGCGACGTTGCACCGAGGAGTCACTGGCTAGGTTAGCTAATCAGCAGTTAGCCAAAAAACTGCTTCATAGTTGTAATAATAACACCGGATACTACACATATTGTGATTTTTTTAAACTGTAATAATAAATGTCACCGTTACATTAAACATACCAGTGAACTGACTTCAGTTTATATCCACTTCGAGGCTCTTCAGCGAGTTAGCCAACTTGGTGTTAGCAATGCTAACGTAGCATCGTTTCGAGCCGGGATAATTTGCTAGCCGAGATGCCGACCGTTCAGATATGACTATGTTCTAAATATGATGCTGAGAAATTGTATTTAAAAACTTACCCGTTGTTTAGGTATAGAGTAATTTACCGAAAGTGTTCGCCCTTTCAGTCATGTAAATCTGCCTCCTTATCGAAAAACAGAGAGCCTGCGGAATGCTAGGTCCTTCTCTCTTTTTTCGTGTTTTGTTACT
>JAQFJA010000006.1:20095667-20116350 GCA_029874485.1 Naso brachycentron
ACTTCCGGTTTCAGGTCAAATCTCGAGAGAATATTTGACGTGTGATGTGGGGTGGGCGTGCGTCTCGTGAGTCATTAATCAGACTGAGCGATGTAACATGTAAACAGGAATATGAATCGAATATTCTATAAGCAACTCATGTGTTGTATGTAACTGTGGTGAGATTCAATTTATCACATAATCGTCATAAATGTAAGTTTCTGCTATGAACTTCATAGAACAGAGTAGACTTAATAATATTTTTTAATTTATCCTTTATTTATAAGGATACCTTATAATTTAGTATTACCCTATTCATTTAATTATTTTTCTTTAACGAAATGTGTGTCCCCCTTATGAACATGATTTTGGTAAAGGTTGCAAGGAAAATCGTTATAGTATTTTCCATTGACCTTCTTTTTTTTTCAGTTTCTTAATATCTATGTATATTTAGATTTTTTCCATTTTTTGTAGAATTTTTTATTTGTTTATTTAGATTTTTAAAAATTACCACAATAATATCATGTATTGCAATTATTTTGGCCACAATAATTGTGACATGAAATTTTCTAATCGTCCCCTAGTCTCTATGATGAGCATGAAGCTGGAGCTAGCGGGTTGTTATCTTAGCGTAGCATAAAGTCTAGAAGCACGGGAACTCAGCCAGCCTGGCTCTGCCCAGTGTTTAAAAATAAACCAAACCTTTAAAATGACTTCCTGGTGTCTTTTCTCCAATGTGACATTCCCAGGCAACCAGCGGAGGCTCTACAAAGTCGCCAACCCTGCTAAGAAATAGTTCTAAAACTCCCGCTGAAACCAGAATTCTTTGTTTTATATGTTGTTCATTTCACAGATTAACAGAGCGAGATATAGCATGTTAGCTTAGCTTTTGAGGTTAGCTGCAAAAGAGTAAATACACTGGATAAATCAATAATGAGAAAATAATCAATAGTTGCAGCCTTGCATCATAGTTTTTCTCCTCTTCCTCCAGGTAGAGAAGAAGGCCCAGACCACTGTGCTGACCGCTGCCCTGTTGCTGTCCGGCATCCCCGCTGAGGTCATCAACCGCTCCATGGACACGTACAGGCGGATGGGCGACGTCTTTGCTGACCTGTGCGTTTACTTCTTCACCTTCATCCTCTCCCACGAGATCCTGCAGCTCATTGGTTCAGAGACTCCTTGATGGCCCAGGAGGATCTCAGTAACCCCGCCCCTCGCCTCCCAGTGTCTCCTCCCTGTGTCTCCCATAGCAACAAGGCATGGTTATTTATGTTGGCTGATGTGGGTTTATTGTCGGCAGTCTGGAAATGAATCTTCACAGCCGTTTCATCAGGATCACACACGAGCTGAGCGAGCGCTCGGCAGCAGAGTCCAGTGTTTGTTTTAGTTCTTCAAGCCATTTCTGCTCCAGATTGAAGCTGAGAAACAGAAAGACATTTTGTGTTTGTTTGTTTGTTTGCAAATGGTACAGTGGCATTCATAGTGCTTAGGGATATTTATTTGTCTGGTCTGGCACAAAAATTGCTAAATGTCATATTCAAGCGTGGACAACAGTACAATTCATCATCAATCTGCAGCCACAGACTCCATTTAGCTTCTGAATGGAAAACACTGCTGCCCCCTAGAGGGCTGGAGGATATTTGTAGAACTGATATCACATCATTCATGTAAAATTTCCAGTACCGATGTCTATCACAGTATGGCTTATGTATGTCAAATCACACAAAATAAGCAAACTGCTGTTTAATGCAAGTACTGTGCATCTCTGGTTGAACATTTCCAGTGTGTTGCACCTGCAGCCACACCCAACAGTGATGTCACCTGGAATACACTATTACATCACTGTAGCAAGGTGACAAGTTAGACCAAAAGAAGGCAGCAAAAATAGGATTTTCTCACACCGTTAAGTCATTCTTCAAAAACTCGAATAGTTGGCCTGGAATTATTAAAGGTTCACTGTGCAGGATTTTTCCTCAAACAATGTAGAATTTACAGACTTGTGCAAAAATAACTCCTCTCAATGATCGCCTATGATTCACTACATGTGTGGAACAGTGTGTATCCCCACGGCCTTCGAAAGGAGTGTTTACAAAGAGGAAGTGACAGATACTACGTAGTTTACGTTTTGGTTTAAAATTAAATGCCGTTATGTTTGCTTAACAGCGGCCACTGTGGCCATATACAGCAACTACAGGATAATCGTAAATGCTAAACAACAGCTGAGGTTAGAGATGAGTCATAAGTTTGTAGAACCTATTTAATAATTTGTGTCACCATAACGTTATCCACCAAAAGCTGCTGGTCTTACAAAAACACAAAGACCGTAGCTGCAAATCCTCCCAGAGTGCGTTGAAATGAGCAACGCTGCGTTAGCAGTTAATGAAATCAGCTTTTCATTTGTAAAAAAAAATTGTTTTTTTTATTCTTTAAAAGTTGAACAGCCCAGCTTTAAGTGAAGTTATTTTGTGAAAATAAAACACATTCTTTTTAGATTGCTATGACGTGATTTACTAAAAACTAATAAACTAAGAAATTTTCCCCCTAAATCCTGTTAATTGTAAAACTCTCCTTAGATGGTGCATAAGATATGCTGATATCACATTCTCAACTCTGATAAACTTCAAAGCAAAACTTGTTCAGTTCATAAATTATTCTGCTTTCTTGTTTTGTGAATTTTGTGATTAACCTCAGAGATGTTGCTTTTTGTATTTACGTCTGGCCTTGTCCTCTCTTCATGCATGCATCAGCTGGTAAGAAAAGTGGAGTCAACGTTTCTTCCAACATGGCTGCACGATCACCAGAAAGCAGTCTGTTGAGAACAATAAAATTGTTCTGATACTGATACCAGTATAGGAAAATATTGCCGAAAATGCTGGTATCGGTATTGGCAAGTATGTTAGTCTGTGCACCAATCAGATACCATGTAATTAATTAGCCTCAAAACGGTACCTAGCTACTGTCTAATTAGCTTAGGAAGCTCTGACTGATGTTACATACCTAAAATCAGTTCTTCTTTGCAGCTCTTAAACAGCACTCAGGAAGTTGCGCAGTGCTGCCGCTGGCGCCTACTATTTTTAAGAGCGTTGAAGAAGACAACCGAGCCGACAGAGCAAGCAAAATGTCTGCATTTGCAGTATTTTACACTGGAAAGTCAAAGGAGATGTGTATGGGAATTGATTTTTATCTGCTGGTATCGGATCGGTACTCGGTATCGGCCGAAATGCAGGTTTGAGTATCGGAACATGTCTAGATAACGAGAAGTGCAGGAGTTAAATCCAGTCAGCGCAGCAGCCAGGATTCATTTCAAACAATTGTGTGAACCCTTTCGATCCATCAGCACCCATGAGTATGAGTGTTTCAGATGACACAGAGAACATTTTGTGGCTTTGTTGCCTTGCTGAATCCTTCATCCACCAACTGAAAAACTTTTTATTGATCGAGCAACAGTTGTCGGTTTCTGATGATTTTAATTAGTGTTTTGACAAACCTGAGCTCCCCTTAAGTTTGTTGTTAAAGGGGTTTGTCTTGTGACAAATGTCCCCAGAAGCAAAAGTGCTTTAAGTTCTATTTTCTGTTGTGATCTGTCATCCGGAAGGGTCCATCAGTGTTATGAATATTTTGTCTTTTTTATTTAAATTGTTAAATCAGAAGAAGCATTTAATCTTGAATGTGGAGTGTTTTATTTTGCACGGCCGTGAGCTTAAAACGCAGTGAAGGAGACTTCCATGGAGCAGTGAACACACAGTATATATGTAATGAAAAGTGCAAACAAGGGGAATTTTGGGGGTTTTACTGGAACGCACTGTCGCTGCAAATGAATGTGAGACAGTGGGCGTTTGTACGTTTATTCGTGTTGAGTAATTCTGGTGACGTGTCCCGCTCTGCTTTGTTCAAGCCTCTCCAGTCAAACATTATATATGCTCTCTACTTCTGTGCTCTTATGTCCTTTCTCCAGACTTTGAATTTCATCTAAATTAATTTATTAGTGTGAATTTATTTTTTCATGTAAATGAATTGGTGTGGTTTATCCTAAGACTCGTCTGACCTACTTGATTGTTTTTTGATAATGTTTACAGAATAACTGTTTTTAATGGCTCTTACGACATGCTACATATTTGAACTTCAGTAACAAATTCAGTGTTGACATGGTGTAAACAGTCTCTGCTTATAAACATATGCAGGAATGAATAACCAGACAATTCATACCAAATAAATACAACTTGTGTGACATACTCTGTTTTTACTTGCACATTCTTGTAACTATGACAGTACACATTAAGAAGCTTTGCTGGAAACATACATTGCTGTAATACTTTGTTTGTAGGCCATAATTTTATTTGACCAGGTCTGAAGTTGAAATGTCAGGCCTCCTCTAACAATTCATGACTTTTATTAGAAAAAAAGTAAAGAATATTATATAATATTATATAATAATGAAAGCATTATAAATTCATAAACTATTTTTTAAAGAAAAAAAACCCACACACAATGTTCCAGAGATAAATCAAACAAATCGAAGAGGTTGCTCACCCATTCATTCTCCAAATGTCTAAATCATTAATATTATCTACTAAATGTAGCTAAGTAAACTGTTTTTGCTTCTGATATTTGATAAAACAAAAAATACCGTAACAATTGTTATATTTGTAACATATACAACGTATGAGCATTAAAGGAAATACAATACCTCAATTCACGTAGTGCCAGCAATCTCGGCTACATCCTGTGAATTGACCTCCCACCGCTGGGTGGCGCACTACGCCGTTCACCCTAAAACTTTGCGACTTGAAGTGTCGCAGTTTTGTTACGTACAAGTTGAAAGACGCTAAACGCAGTTCAATCGTCATTACCTGTGAACAAATTTGAGTTTTTGCAAGACAAAACCTCGTGGAAACGCAATGGGGCGTGAGTCGAGGTAAGTCGGAATTATATGTCCAATTTGGTGTTTGTTTAATCGACTGTGACTAACTCCTGTGGCTGCCAAACCTAAGCTATTTTCATCTCAACGGCTAATTCTCATTAGCATGCTAGTCACGCTATCCAGATGTTTTAGTAACATATCAGTCAACAGTAAATCTCACAATAGCTGTGAAATATTATTTAAAATGTTTTATAAATGTAGTTTACTGTCCAACCGTTTGCTAGCTGACTTTCAGCTAACATGATTATTGTGCTGCTCGGTTCTCAGACACTACAGGAAACGTTCCGCGTCTCGGGGCCGGTCAGGTAGCCGATCCAAGAGTCGCTCCCCGGACAAACGCTTCAAGAAAGACGACCGAGACCGAAGCAGGAGAGAGCGGTCACGGAGCCGGGATCGCCGCAGGTCCCGGTCGAGAGACAGAAAACGAGCCAGGTGGGTGTTTATGCTATTTTGTGTTGACAACGCGTGAATGTTAAACAGAAAGGCTTAAGCTGAGGACTCAAACAGAGTTTTAAACTGATGAAGCAAGTGGACTGAGGTCTGTTTGTATTTACAGTGGTGATTAGATCTCAGATCACGTTATTCACACCACAGTTTATTTAACACAGATGTTATCCATGTCTCTCAAGTTACCTTTTAGTTTTGGCACGAACATATTTTATTTTCGGAGTTTTTAAATGTCATAAGCACCAGATAAGACTAAAGAAGAGACATGAAACAGAATATTTGTGCTGTGGCAACATCAAAACCAGATAATATTGCCTGTTCTGCTAGTGATTTTATGTTATCAGGATCACCTGCAGCAGCTGTCATGAGGTGTTATTCTGATACACGTGTTCACTTCAGTAAAAAAATGTGAAGGGAAAACCCAAGTGACGTTGGCTTGTGTTGTGTTCTCAATGGACAAATCTGTTTTAAAAATTACCATAAAACAACTAAAGTTTTATTGTAAGAGGGTCAGAATGTGGACAGGCACATAGTTTTAGTCATTCTTTGAGAATCACTTGAGAGAATGAGCTAAGTGTGAAAATGTCCCGAGAAGTCTCAAGAAATCAGTGTTGTCTTCCCCCTTTCTTTTATGTTTTCACATGTCATGTGTTTGTCTTTGCTGCCCAGACGCTCCAGGAGCAGAGAAAGGAGGAGGTCCAGAAGCAGAGAGAGGAGGAGGTCAGGCAGCAGGACCCGAGCCCGGAGGTCCCGCTCTGGTAGCCCCAGCAAGAGCAGGAGACCAGATGAAAAGTAAAGTTAAAAAGACAAAAACAAAAAACATATCAAAACTAAACTGACAGCCCTGGTAACCAAACCCCTGCAGTCATTGAGCATAATTATCAATATTCTAAACTAATACATCTGTGTGGTGCAGTTTTTGTATTTTAGCAATACATTGACACACAGGGTGTTTAAGTAATATGTCAAAATAGATTTGCAAGATGGCAGATGTTTTAGATATGCCCCAGTCTGTGTGATGTATTTATTTCTAACATATTGTTTACCTCCACAGGTCAAGGAGCAACGAGAAAGACAGCATCGATCCTTTAACTGACAAGAAAAAGATTAAAGAGGAGAAGGAGGATGAGAAAGTCGAGGATGTAAGTATTACGTTTTTTAACGTGTCACAGGTTAGCAGGTGGGAAAGTACATCTGATATTTACTCTGTGTCCATGCAGCAAGACTTCGACCAGAACAAGCTGGAGGAGGAGATGAGGAAGAGGAAGGAGCGTGTGGAAAAGTGGAGGGAAGAGCAGAGGAAGAAGGCCATCGAAAACATTGGAGAGATTAAGAAAGAATTGGAGGAGATGAAGCAAGGCAAGAAGTGGAGCCTTGAAGATGATGATGGTGAGGAAGAACTGTTAAAAGTAACCAGCAGCACTTTCATTTATAGCCGGGTGGGTTATTGCTAAAAAATGACCTGGACTTAGCCAAGGTCGCTGAGTTACAGTAAAAGATGTCAGTTTAACCGTGTGCTGTTTTATGGTAGATAAATCTTAGTGTTTAAAGAAGGAATATAGTCATAAAACTGAAACAAAATACTCCTTTCTCTAAGTTTTATTTTAATTGTGACTTTCTCAATCAATCCCGATTTTAACCTTATTATTGATTCTTCATTTCAGATGATGACGAGGATATTTCTACTCCAATGGACGGTGATGATGATGATGATGGGGAAGGGAAGGGGGAGAGGAAAGACAAGGAGATAAAGGAGGAAAAGAAAGATGAAGGTGAGAAGGAGAAGGAGACTCCCATGGAGCAGCAGGCTGAGGAGGATGACGTGGATCCGCTGGACGCCTACATGGAGGAGGTGAAACAGGAGGTGAAGAAATTCAACATGGGAGCTATGAAAGGAAACGATAAGGTGAGTGCAGAGAGAAAACACTGCATCCCTTTAGCCTACTGCCAGGTCCTCTGATGCTGAACGATGGAGTTATGAAACAATGTTTCAAAACTGTGTGAAAGGACAGTGGCTTACAGTAAAGTTCCAGTAGATAACTTCTGCAAATGTGCTAACAAGCTAATGTTACCTGTAGCATGAGACCGCTGCAGCAGTGTGCGCCAGCTCGCACTTTATTTCGTTTGTTGTCACTCTCTCTCAGTTTGAACTGAGACCAAACGGTTGCAGGGAAAGTTGCAGCTGGGTAAACTGGTCCGTCTCAGCTCGAGCTCGAGCCGACTGACGGTGTGGCTGCAGACACTTTGTTGTTGGTAGAGGCGAGTCAGAGCACGGTGAGCTAATCGGCTCATGCCAACGTCACCTGTCACTAAGAAGCGCACGAATTAGGACAGAGAGTACAAAGAACATCACTTTTTCTGCGAAACCTTCATCCCCGTGGCAAAGAAAATCTCATGGTAGAAACAGGGCTTTTTGGAGACCAATTAAACAGTGAATGGTGTCATTTTTCAACCACTATAACAATGTTTAATCAGGTTATACCTCATAATGACAAAGTTAAGCCAAAAGAAGTTGTCTAGTTTCACTTTAGATAAAATCTGTGTGAATATACTGTGGTAGGTTGTTGAGGTGGCCTTATTTAAACTTTTGTGTTACCTACACTGCCAATAAACTGTTGCATTGGCAGAAAAACTTGCACTTTTGTTGTCCGACATCAGTTTGTCTCCTCATGTTGGACTCCTGTAGATGATGTGCATGTTTTCAATTTTCTTCTTCTATAGAAAGGAGCGATGACAGTAACCAAAGTGGTGACAGTTGTTAAAACCAAGAAAGGACCTCACATTCACAAGAAGAAGGGTGAGCTGATGGAGAACGACCAGGATGCAATGGAAGTGAGTTTATTTTTTGTTTTTGTTTTTTAACCCTCATTTATGTTTTGTTTGTGAAGAGGGTCATATGTTGACATGAACTTCTTCAACACTTTTTTTTTTTTTTTTTAAACAGCATTGTTCTGCTTTTGGATTTAAATTGTGCACATTAATATTCCAGTTTGCTGGTGTTTTGTGCATTAAATACAGATCCAGAATCATTCTCTGATTAGGCAGAAAAATTAACAATTTGCTTACGTTTCTTTTGATGAAACATATTGCTCATTATACAAAATGTACCCGGCGTGTTTGACAGTACTCATCAGAGGAGGAGGAAGTGGATCTGCAGACAGCTCTGACGGGCTTCCAGACCAAGCAGAGGAAGGTTCTGGAGCCTGTTGATCACGGGAAGATCCAGTACGAGTCGTACCGCAAAAACTTCTATGTGGAGGTTCCTGAGCTTGCCAGGATGACTCAGGAAGGTCGGTAAACAGAGCACAGGAAATGAAGATGTATTATGTATTCTCTGTTTTATTCCTGCCCTGTAGTATTTTTGTGAGCCTTCCCCACTACTCTAACATCTCTCCTGTTTGTCTGGTTTAAATCAACACAGACGTGGCTGCATACAGGCTCGAACTGGAAGGGATTACTGTCAAAGGGAAGGGCTGCCCCAAACCCATCAAGACCTGGGTGCAGTGTGGAGTTTCTATGAAGATCCTCAGTGCCCTGAAGAAGTGAGTTCTAACATTACTTGTGTTGTGTGCTGATGTGGTGGACTAGCCACTTGTGTGAAGGCAATATAATAATAAAGACTGATTCAGATTGTATGTGAACCCCAGTTCTTTCTGACCACAAACCAACACATTGTGTTTGTGTGAATTTCTCTCACAAATGTACCCAGGCACAACTATGAGAAGCCCACCCCCATCCAGGCCCAAGCGATCCCCGCCATCATGTCGGGCCGAGATCTCATTGGTATCGCTAAGACCGGCAGTGGGAAAACCATCGCCTTCCTGCTGCCCATGTTCCGACACATCATGGACCAGAGGCCCCTGGAGGAGTCGGAAGGACCCATTTGTAAGGAATAAACCATTTTACGTTTTCTTTAGGCATCAGTTTGACTCTAACTGAAATGTTTTCTATATCATTGCCTGTATTTAAACAGAAAAAGTCAAAAACTGAAAGTCAGAACTTGGATTGTGGGAAGGGCGGTCATCATGTCGTCCTCCTGCTTCACAAAGCCTCAGTTCAGAGTACAAATGTAGGTCAAAGGAAGACTAAAATAGGACTCATTTATTAATAACCTGCTCGCTGTTTTGCTTCCACAGCATTTCTAATCTTCATCAACCAACTGAAGAATTTTATCCCAATTAATTTTCGACATACTGTAAAAAACGCGATTGCGTAAAGCAGTAAAAGATAGAAAACTTGTTCTGAATTCTCATCCTGTTTTCCTCCCTCAGCTGTAATCATGACTCCGACCAGAGAGTTGGCTCTGCAGATCACCAAGGAGTGTAAGAAGTTCTCTAAACCGCTGGGACTCAGGGTGGTGTGTGTTTATGGAGGAACAGGCATCAGCGAACAGGTAAAAACACACACACACACACACACACGCACAGTTTATTTCCAAAGGACTTTAATAGGCTTACAACGATTTGACCTTTCAAATCAAAAGCACCATAGATAGTAGATACTACATACTGCACATTGCCATGCTGCAGGAAAGTCCTTTATGAAGTTCATGTCCTCCTGCTCCTCCTCCCTCTGCCCAACCCTTGGCAGAAAAGGCATAAATATTAAAACATTAGGTATTTTTTTCCTAGTCATCTCTGTTCATTACGTTAATTTCTTTAAATCTTTTTAATTATTATTTGGCTTTGACCTGAGAAGGGGAAATATTATGGTAAAGGTAATTAAAAATACATGACAGGACAGGTTTGATGGTTTGGTAAATGTGTTTACTTGATTGCTCTGAGAAAGTTAGACGAGAATACTGTTGTCAGTGTCATGGCTGCGTAATAATGACAAAGATAATCTGGTTGTCACCCTGTCTGAGTAGCCATCAGTGTGGTAATACTCATACTGTAACATGGCCTGTAAAAATGAGCAACAACTGTGTTTTTTTGTGAATTCCATGTGAACGTTGCATTAATACTGACAATTGTTGTTCGTTCCAGATTGCTGAGCTGAAGAGAGGAGCTGAGATCATCGTGTGCACACCGGGAAGAATGATTGACATGTTGGGGGCCAACAGTGGTGAGTCGACACACATGGACCCTCACATCTTTAATTTGATAGGATGTCAAGCATTTTTAATGCCTTGTGAGACTTTTGTTTATAACCTTGCATGGAATAAATGTTACAATATGATAAAGTATATGATGAACCAAGTCAGTACCACTTACTAAACTGTTGACATTATCTGACCACCTCTGGAATCAGTCTTATCTACAAGACAGTGATGTGTTTCCTGAAGATCAGGGCAAGTACGGACAGGTAGGTGGACCTGGTGCTGCCTCCGTGGTTCCTCAAACTCCAAGCCAGAGACGACAAAATGTTTGATTAAAGTATTGTAACGTGGGTGTGTCAGGATCTGTAATGTGTGACATTAAATGAGAGTAGCTTGAATGCTGAATCAAGGTTTTACAGTTTTGTTTTAGGACATATAGTCACATAAGTTCAAAGTGTGTAGATTAAATAAAAGTGCATCTTGACATTCAAAGGACAGATAGAACTGTTCCTGTTATTTTTTTCACAGATCTCACATCTGTAATATTTCATCTGGTTCCTAAATTGTTTTTAATTTGGAGCTCATGTGACTTCTGGGAATAAATATTAGGGCCCGACCGAGGTGGGACTTTAGGGGGCGATGCAGATACCGACACTGGGGAGCAAGAAAATTCTGATATCTAATTATCGGCTTATATATTAAATATCATTTTGGCCCAATGTGGTTATTGAATACTTGCGACAAAGATATGTAATGAAGGCAGGATCTTACATTTTAACAAACTTTATTCCAACACTTCATTTGTTAGTTACTGAATAACAGGCCGCCACCTGCTGAAAAAACATAATTACACCATTTTAAATCACTAGTCCAAGCATTTTTTCCGGCCTTAAAACCAGTTTTAAAACAACAATATGTGACTTAACCGCGACCCGTGGTTTCAAAAACAAAACTTAATGATACACATTACTACCTTGCACAAAACAGCGGCTTTAGTGAGCTAGTCATATTTTATGGAGAAAATGTCCTCTGATTTTCCCTCTGATGTGCTTTGTTTGCTCTGTCTGTCTGCAGCTTTTTATTTAGCCTAACTGTCCCCAACAGCTACCTGCCAGTCTGAGATAATTCTTGTCTACTAAGGCACAACACCTCTGGCTCAGGTCTCATTTCTTCCATCAGCGTCCTTTTTACAGTATCCACACCTCTGTCATGAAGTTAGCAGAGGCTGTTGATCCCAGTTACATAGCCCATTCACTTGGCTCTTGTTCTGGTGTCTATTCTGGAGCTGGACCTCCATCTGCTAGCAAGCCAAACCTCCTCTGATAACAGGACAAAACACTGACTCTCCCCATTACTGTAGCTACAGCTTCGGTCTGCAGGCAGCCTTCATGTTGCTTTCAGGAACCTCTGTGAATCACAGAGTGCAGGCCGAGCAGTCGTAGGACATCAGGGGAAAACTAAAGGACATTTTCTCTGTAAAATATGACCTGGTTTCACTAAATTGCTGTTTTGTGCAATGTAGTAGTGCTGATTGTTAAGTTTCGTTTTCGAACCTGGGGGTCACGTTTAGTTACATATTGTTGCTTTTAAATTGTGGCATATTGGAGAACATAAGTGTCGATACCTATATATCTGCGATAGGTCGATATCGGGATAATATCATTAAACTGATGTATTGGTCGGGCCCTAATAAATGTCATTGTAGAACTCTGAACAGCACTCAGCATTTGCACAAGAATGTGAAGTATTTTCAGTACTTGAACAATGTCTAAAAATATTATGTTGCTGATCCTTAAATGTGCATTACGTAAATCTTTTGTGAGCAGTCTTTATTCTGAAAAAAGGGTATTTTTGTTGTTTCCACACATGCGAGGTAATCTGTAATATGTTTCCCTTGTAGGTGAAAAGGCGCTTGGTCAGATAATGCTTGATGGGGCTCCATCTCATGTATTGTATCTTGAGGCTGTTTTCTGACTTTTACAGGTTCCTCATGCCCCTGAGATGGTACGCAAGACCAGAGTCAACCAAAAAGAAACAAATTAAAATATTTAAACAAAATAAAACTCCTGGCCACTTGAAGTTAGTCCTCAGAAGAATGTGCTGAAGTTAGGATGTCTTGTTTTGTTGTTAAGTAATGTGAAATAGTCCTACCCTGAGAAAGGCTCTGTGTTTTTGGTAGTTTAGTGTTTTTGAAAAAGGCAGGACTGAGCTTTCGTGGAGTTTGCTGTTTTCCTCATTCTCCTCTCCCTTGGTGTGTGTAGGTCGAGTCACCAATCTGCGCAGAGTTACATATGTGGTGCTGGATGAAGCAGACAGGATGTTTGACATGGGCTTCGAGCCACAGGTGGGTGTCACACAGATTTATCTTTTTCCTTTTTCTGCACCCAACACAACAATTGTCAACTTTGTATCTGTGTCAGGCCCAGAAAGTAAGCCATAAATTTTACCATTTGTGCACTGCAGTGACAGTTTACTAACCTCCGGGTGTCACCTGCTTCCTTTATTAGGTGATGCGTATTGTGGACAACGTGCGTCCCGACCGTCAGACGGTCATGTTTTCAGCCACCTTCCCCAGAGCCATGGAGGCGCTGGCTCGAAGGATCCTGGCCAAACCCATTGAGGTGCAGGTGGGAGGCCGCAGTGTCGTCTGCTCTGATGTGGAACAACACGTGGTAAATCATCTACTATTCATCTCCATCTGTGATGAGGATTTATTTATAGGGGACATTTAGTTTGTTTGTCTATTAACTAAACAAACTCTAGTGCAAATTTATCGGTATTCTTCTGTAGTTTTTGTTAGATTTTTTTTTCCAAATTATATTGATAGCTCATTCTATCTCGTAGGCCATATCTCTCACTGCCCCTCTCCTGTTTTTTGTAACATTTGTTTCTGCAGCTGGTGATTGAGGAGGACAAGAAGTTCTTGAAGCTGCTGGAGCTGCTCGGTCACTACCAGGAGAAAGGCTCAGTCATCATCTTTGTGGACAAGCAGGAGCACGCGGATGGGCTGCTGAAAGACCTGATGAAAGCCTCATACCCCTGCATGTCACTGCACGGAGGTGAGGAGTCACATATAGGATGCACTCATTACATCTTAGTAATATACCATCCACTGAGCCCTGACCATTGCCACATTGTGATTTAAAAGGTGCCTCTCCCGCTCACAGACTCACAACAGCAGCCAACATGAGCAGCGACAGAACTTTTCATGGACCGTTTTTACAAGTTAAAACTGCAAGAGAAGCATTCAGTAGGCCTAAAACTCTCTCTGTAATGTTAGTTGGTAGGATGAGCCTGTCGTAGTGACGTCACTTCTTTTTTGTGCATCTCTCCATCCTCTTTCATACACACACCATAAAGGACACATGCTGAGGTATCAGCCATAAATATAAACATTATTCTGTTACAGGACAGTAATCCTCTTATGCATTTATTTCACAAAGTGCCGACCCATTTAACAGGGTGACAATGTAAAGTTATTAACCCACTAATGGTGTTGACTCATCTTTGGGTGTTTGCATTAAGAGCGCTGTAGTTTTCTCCCCTTACAAGATTAAAAAAAAAAATCATTTATTAGTCACACAATGGAGAAATTACAATGTAACAGCAGCAGTGAATTGGATGGCAGAAAAGAAATGGTGCCCCTGTAATGTTCTTACATGTGCAACTCTTAGCAAAATAAACAGCAGTACGTGGGTCTAGTGGTCTCAATTTCTACTCAACCGCTGCAAAACTATCAGAAAATAACATTTTATTTCTCTGATTCATCATCTTTCTCATTAACACTGCTCCACACTCTCTCTCTCTCTCTCTCTCTCTCTCTTTCTCTGAGCTGCACAAAGCAGAGCGCAAGTTGGTCAGATTGGTGACAGTAGACTGACTGTGAAATAACCCACTTCAAAGAGAGTCTGATGACTGCTCTCTGCTATGAAAATGTCTATTAGTTTGTATCTCAAATATTCCTTTCCTGTTGCCCTCTTAGGCATTGACCAGTACGACAGAGACAGCATTATCAACGATTTTAAGAATGGAGCATGTCGCCTGATGGTGGCCACCTCTGTGGCAGCAAGAGGCCTGGACGTCAAGCAGCTCATCCTTGTGGTCAACTACAGCTGTCCTAACCACTACGAGGACTATGTCCACAGGGCAGGACGCACGGGTCGAGCAGGCAACAAGGTCAGTCACTTCAAATGAACTGTGAGTGTGTGCGGTGCTTACTTTAATCTTATGAAAGTTTATATGTTAACGTGTCCCAACTACTGCTTCTTACAGGGTTACGCCTACACCTTCATCACTGAGGATCAGGTTCGTTATGCTGGTGACATCATCAAAGCTTTGGAGCTGTCCGGCTCTCCCGTCCCGCCTGAACTGGAGCAGCTTTGGTCTTCCTTCAGAGACCAACAGAAAGCGGTAAGATGAAGGAAAGGGGACCTGAAACAAAAAGCCTGAGTGCATTAAAGCTATAATTAATCTTTGTGAGCATTGTTTGAATTTCAAAAATTCTAAGAAGTGCTATTACCAAAATTTATGCATGACGTTGCTAAAAAAAACTAAGCTGTCACCTAACTGAAATGTGGCCTCAGTTTGTTGTGTTTCAACCTGTATTTAGTCAGTTCAGCTTCTCATTGTTGATTTTACTCATCAATCATTTGTCACCTCCATTGTGTTTAGATCTGCTAAAAATTATGACATAAATACCTGGAATTATTCACAGCCTCCTTAGGTTCTATTTAGGCAGATATATGCATTTGAATAAAACAGAAACTCAAGTTTATTTACTGCTTGTCCTGTCCTTCATCATCAGGAGGGTAAGACCATTAAAAGCAGCAGTGGCTTTTCTGGAAAAGGCTTCAAGTTTGACGAGACAGAACACGCTTTGGCCAATGAGAGGAAGAAACTGCAGAAAGCTGCTCTTGGACTGCAGGACTCTGATGATGAGGACGGAGCTCTGGATGTGAGTAATGTGAAAATTTCACTGTTTGTGATATGATCCAAAATTCTGAAATGTAGCAACAAGATGCAGAGCTACTGTTTTTTTTCTCTGTATTATATGAACGACACTTAATTATATCACCGTTCCAACCCATGATTTTCATCTCCCCACCTCAGATTGAGGAGCAAATCGAGAGCATGTTCAACTCCAAGAAGAGGGTGAAGGACCTGTCGGCTCCCGGGGCGGCTACCGGTGCAGCAGGAACAGTTCCCACCACAGCAACCGTTGCGGGAGGGCTGCCGGGCCTGGGACCAACATCTGCTGGAAACATCCAGAAACTGGAGATGGCCAAGAGGCTGGCGCTCAAGATCAACGCTCAGAAGAACCTGGGTGCCGAGGCTCAGGTATGTCAAACTTTTTGGCATTATAAATGTGTTTTTATCTCTCAAACTGTACTGTTAACTCTTTTTTTCATCACCATTAACTTTAAAAAAAAAGACACTGAGTTAAAATATCCTAAATCTCTGGATGTTTTCTCTACATGGATCAAATAAAATCAAACATTTTTGCTCTTCATGTGCAGGACGTGATGCAGCAGGCCACCAACGCCATCCTGCGAGGTGGCACCATCATGACCCCCTCTGTGTCAGCCAAGACCATCGCAGAGCAGCTGGCGGAGAAGATCAATGCCAAGCTGAACTACACCCCCGTGGAGAAGTTGGAGGAGGAGCGGCAGGCGGCTGAACAGGCCGAGACCGTCAAGAGATACGAAGAGGAGCTGGAGATCAACGACTTCCCTCAGGTCAGCAGCACACATGCAGGGCTGTACGAGAATATTCAGCAGATTCCTGTTTGATTTGTTTCTGCTTTATTTTGGGATTTTTCTGTGTGGCTCACTCAAATACACTAGCTTTAGTTTTTCTCAGTCCCGTTTAGTTTGACATTGTAGCTGCCAAGGAGCAACGGTTAAGGTTTGAATAAGAGTCTCATAAAAGATTCCTTATTCCGTTTCTTCCCAGACGGCCAGATGGAAGGTGACATCTAAAGAGGCTCTGCAGAGGATTGGTGAATACTCTGAGGCTGCAATCACCATCAGAGGAACCTACTTCCCACCAGGCAAAGAGCCCAAAGAGGGAGAACGCAAGATCTACCTGGCTATTGAAAGTATGTGTGATGGAAATTTTTTAGCGGAAACACTTAAAATGCAACTCCCCCTTTTTCTTTTACTACCGTTTTAACTACCTCTGGGCTCAGAAATCACTTCAGTTGAGTTTTGTGTGTGGTGTGCTTGATGAAAAATTTTATTCTGTTTATTAATGTTATTTGTTTTTGTAGGTGCAAATGAACTGGCTGTGCAGAAAGCCAAAACTGAGATCACACGATTAATCAAGGAAGAGCTCATCAGATTAGTAAGTGTCTTCTGCCTCTTGTAATGAATAACCAATCTATTTCATATTTTGTTGGGCACGAAGTAGATGACAAACATAAGAAATTGTCAGTTGTGTTCACCAAATATATATAAAAATATATCACTTATTGTCTTTTTTCCCCTTTTTCAGCAAAATTCCTACCAGCCAACAAGCAAAGGCCGGTACAAAGTGTTGTAGAGGAGGAAGCGAAGCTCGGTGGAGGGGTCTCCATCTCACCTGTCAACTCTACAGTTTCATCAAAGTGGTTGAAGAATATTTTAGTCTATATTTTTAATAATGTTTACTTTAATTACCTATGTTTAGTGTATGCTTTTGATTGTTTTCTCCTTAGTTTCCTCAGTGCTTCACTTGAGTTTTCCTGTTATTTTATCTACATAAATACCAAAACGTCTGATGTTGTTTTGACCTCTGGTGTCAATGAATCATCACATTTTTACAGTCCTAAGAGCTGTCAAATGTCTTTAATTATAAGACATGTTTCTTTAATGTTATTTTTTGGTCAGATTTCGCCCTCTTTTATGTACAAGCAACATTACAGCTGGAGGATTTCTCTGATGGAAGATGTTTTTAATTTTCCTCACAATAAAACAATGTGTTGCTAAGGAAATGAATTCAGTTGGTCTCTCTGTTTGCATTATTTTGTAGATTCTGTGTACTCTTAACGACTGTTTTAATTATTCAAAAGGTCTCGTTTGTATATTATTCATCAGTAGTGTGGGGGTGCTGTTTGGTAAGCATTCACACTGGATTATGGCTCAGTGTCAGGTCTGTAACATTAAACACTTAAGCGGGATTTTGATTTATTGATTGATTTATCGCCGCTAATAAACAGTTTTGTTTTTTTTAAATTGAAAGTAGCGTTTGGCTCACGAGGGAAGGAGGAAAACCCTCGCGTCCCTTGCTCGGCGTTCTGCGCATGCGCAGACCGCGCTCCCGTCTTATTAATTTTTAATGGAAAATGGCTGCGTTTCTTATCCAAACCTCTGGAGCTGGGAGATAAAAACCCGTGTATCCGAGCCACATCGCGTCTCGCTAACGTTCAGAACGAAACAAACCGATGTGGCGATGAAACGTTAGCCAGCCGACGTTTTGTGCCGCAAAAAATATTTGGGAAAATGCATCGACTCGCGCTTTGAGGGATGAAAGATCATTTTTCTCCTTAACCCTTTCTGCTCCGAGATCTGCGAACAATCGAGGTACAGTAACGTTAACCTTTGATGCTATTATGCTGCTGGCAGGAGGGAGTGTTTAGATTCATTATGTGGCTCAGATGTGAGCCCTCAGATCGGATATTTTCGCACTTTTCCGTCATGTTTAAAAGCACCCTCTTCAAAACCGTTATTCGGGCCAAAACGAGGCTAAATCCAGCGGTTAGTGTTCGAACGTCACGCGGGGGCAAAGTGACGAGGAGAGCGAGAGGTTTTGTTGTCTGGACGCAAAGATGCGGAATCCATGTGCATATTTTTTGTGAATGAGTATTACTACAGACGGTGTGGAGTGTGTGATGGTAAAGTCCACACCTCCTTGCAGCCTGTGTCCTCTGCAGAAGATCTCAGCAGCAGCACTCCGTCCTTTTGCCTTCTTTAAGTATTTATGGCCTCATTAGTTACGAGCGTTGCACTGCTGAAATTTAAGTGCAGTTGTGTGTGTAACAGAGTGTAAACATATTGCAATTATTTTGTGTGTGATAGGAATAAATAAGGAGAAAGCAGTCCTTCCACTGCACCCCTGCAGCCTGGGGTCAGGGTCAGCTGCAGACCACCAGCTGTTTGAGGTTCAGCATCTGGCTCAGAAGCACTTCAGCATCACTTTGATGGTTCATGCTTGCTCTCAAGGCCTTTTATCCACAGCCATCACCTTTATGATCCCACAGCACATTTTTACAATGTTGTTTTTACAGTTGGAGCTGAGTGACATAAAATAGAACAATTTGAACACTTTGGATGTTTTGATTTTCAGCTTGTGAGACGTCAGAATGTGAAACAAAATGACAAAAGAAAGCAGCTAGGATTTATGGGTTTAGAGTCCAGCATAAGAGCAAACTGAGTGTGTGTATATGCATTATATCAAAAGATCAGTTTCTTTAACATGCAGGCGTGCAGACACACTGACAGAAGAAAGCAATAGCAAAAACAACACACATTGTTGCAGTTGCAAGGAATTAGATTCAGAACTGTTGGACACCATTTTTTATTTTGTTCTGTGTTATTTATTCTTCATCTCAACATAAAAATCCCTGCAGGTGTTGCTGTTTGTCATACTGTCATACTGAAAAATTTCCCCGCAGGAAAATGGGAGTATATTTGATTTGATCGACTCATTCCTGACACCAAAATCTACAACAAGTCAGTGAAAACATATGAAATCCCATTAAGAAAATTAACTGTTTACTGACAAGCACTTGTTCATTTGTAACAATATAATTGAATACAGAGAAAAAAGGTAAACAAGTTTAGATAAAAAAAAAACTCACGCAATTACACCTTTATGTTGAACTATGAAAGTGTATGGATGAAGTTTTTGTGTTTTGTAAATTTTCTTACTGTACTTGTTTAATTTTGGAGGACCAAATATTGTGCAACAGCTTCTCTATTACCAAAAATTCTCCTTGTTTGCTATGAAATGTGCTTAATCAATTGCATTTTCACAGCATACTGTAGCACTGAGTTTAGACCATATACACAATACTTTGTGTAGGAAATGTCGCCTCAGCATTGCACTAAACCAATCCAAAATTTGTTGATCAATCCCTGGTTACAAGGGCTGAGTGTTCTGGGGATTTATGCCATTTGTTTTCAACGTTAAATGTTAATTTAAGCCCAGAGTTAAACGCGTTTCATGGGAACGATCTCAGATGACTACACAGAAATGTTAGTACCATTATCTTTGTGTAGAAATAACAGTTACTACTTATTTCTGACCCCCAGAAGATGATGCGCCAGGTGACAAGCAGTGACTTCTGCATGAACAGCAGGCCGTCATGCCTGGCAGAGGACGGCCACCACCCTGCCTCCCACTTTGAACTGTGCACCTCCCAGTCCAACAAGTTCTACCCTCCTCCCCCTCCGTCCCTCCAAATGACACTGGCTCCCATGGCCTTACCCGCCCAGAGCCACAAGACCATGGTGTGCCAGAGACAGGAAGTGCTTGGTGGCGACCGCTCGTCTGGAAAAATACCCGCCATTAAAAGCACTGATCAAGCACCCGATGACGGCAAGAAGAAGAACAAGGCTGTCGGGAAGACGGGCAGACGTGGGAGACCTTTGGGGACAACCAAGCTAGCTGGATACAGAACCAGCACAGGGCGACCCCTCGGCACCACCAGAGCTGCCGGGTTCAAGACGAGCCCGGGACGGCCGCTGGGTACGACCAGAGCTGCAGGGTACAAGGTCAGCCCCGGACGGCCACCGGGCAGCATCAAGGGCCTCTCTCGCCTCAACAAACTGGGTTATGGTAGCACCTGCAGCGGAGCAGCTTTCCCCTATCCACTACCACACAAGGAAATCCTCTGTGAACCTTCCTGCAAAGAGAAGACAGCTAATGAGTGAAGGCTCATCTGTTTCCACTCAGCCTCCATCAGCTGATCAAGAGACACATGATCGCAGGTTATCTGCCTGACACTGTGGGGGGGGTTGTATCTTTCCCAGTCAGCTGTGGGGCTGAGAGGAGATTTTCTATTATTCGTGTTGGTGTCATCTGTGTGCCTGCCACCTGATGTAATACTGTTAGTTTTTCAGTGCTGCTGCCGAAGATCTACGGTGTGTGAAAGCCTTCACCACGCAATTCTGAAAAAAATAACATGACGTGTTCATTGAGCAACGGGCTTTCATCTTAACGACTGTAGAGGTAGTTCCTGACAAGTTTGATTTTTAGTGTGCTTTATGTAGCATTTTAACAACATCCAATGATCGAAACACTAATTTTGAAGTTTTTAA
>JAQFJA010000006.1:20116399-20126463 GCA_029874485.1 Naso brachycentron
ACTTTTTCCACATGGCACCGAAATTAACAGTAAAAAACAACGACTCATGCTAAAACTGTCGTACTGTTCACTCTGTAAATGTCACCTTGCAACATGTCTACATTTATTTGCATGCAAACGTCATCAAAGAGTCTGAGTCGACTTACAGATCGATACAGATTGTTGTAAGAAAAAACACCGTTATTCAAGTCCAAAAATCAAACACAAAAAACCCTCAGCAACTCAGTTCACCTCTTGTTTCCTTCTCACCTGCTTATGGTCGGGTCATGTGGGCTGTGGTTGCATCTCGGGATGCAGGATAATTATTTTTTCAGCTGATATCGATAAAGAAGTGATAATTAATTTTATATTATTGTATTTTAAAAAGAAGATGACAACCTGTACTTATACACCAGCGAGTTTGAAATATTCCATAGCATTGACCAAATCTAACTGACATCACTGCTGATTATCGGCTCTATTTATCGGCTAAAATTTCATTATCTGTACGATATAAATGACGCCATATTTTGCAATATCAGGCTGATAATTATCATGCATCCCTAGTTGCGTTATTTGTTCTTTAATCACCACTGAAAAAAAAGTCTGTGAGGAAACGTTTGGATAAATGCTGTTTGTTTATTCTGCTTACTACAGGATTGTTTTTCATTACAGTAAAATTTGAGGTAGCTCATTCTGGCCACAAGACAGTTCAAAGCCCTACTCAGCGGTGGTGCTGGTGAAATTTGTTGGCTTATTCCTGGTAGAAATGGTTTCTCCTCTCTGATTGTGTGAACTTTCCTGTGGTCTGATGTCATTTAAATGAGTTCTGCAATGGGTACCAAACATATGCGTTTTAAAACTCACTTTGTTTTCAACAAAATCTTTAGAAAACAGCCCAAATTTCTTAAAAGCATCACTGTTGAATTTAGCTTCAAAACAAAGCAGCTGAAGAAGAGCTTTGCTGCAATTAAATATAGTCTTACATTTTAATTCATACCAGGAAACATCTGATCAGAAAATAAGAAAACAATCCATTCATTCTTTAGTTTTGATACCTGAAACTTTTTGAATCTTGTTGCGAAAGATACATTTTATTCAGTTCTCTAAAAGCATCGAATTTCAACACATATCTCTTCATCCTAAAACGAGTCTCTAAAAATTTGATTTGTGGTTAGTCTCAAATCTGACAAATATTTGTGACTTTTGATTTAAAACTCCTACAACAAAACTGAGCTGAATCCGGTCAGTTTGCTACATTTGCACCTGTTTAAATACTTAATGACAGTGAAAGAAACCTGTTTCTTTGAAAGGGACACTTTGTAAGATTTTTTTGTCACAATGTAGGAAAAGTTTTCATTTTATTATTTAACCAAATGTCTGGTTGCTAAACAAAACAACAACAACAAAATCTTTGCTAATAAGCAAAAGTAGGGCCCGGGTTAAAAAATACAGAAGTTCTCCTCTTATACGTCCCAAGAAAATAAGCAGATGATATTTAAAAATATCATCTCATTTGTAACATGAATGTCTGAAAGCACCGACTGTGATTGATATGGCAGTTAACATTGTGGTCATAAAACTTATTTATACAAATATCTTTTTGAAAAGTGTTTAATTGATGCAATATTTGTGTGACTGACAATAACCCAACAAAAGCCTCAAATTTACTATTTGTATTCTTGTTCAAATATTAAAAAAATACTAAAGACACATTCTTTAATTTGCATTTTAATCCTGAATCATAAACAAATGAGACCATTTATGACACGACTGTCAGCCACTGCTGGCCTCTTTTCTCTGTTTTTACACTGTGAGCAAGCAGGTTACGTTTGGTGGTAAATCTGGAGACAGATGGCGCTGTTCCTCCAGAGCAAACAGCCAGAGTTAGAGGAGAACTATCAGAAGCAGAGTCAAGCAGTGAACCAGGGACAAAGATTCACTTTCATTACAATCATCACCTTAAAAAGAACTTAAGAAAAAAGAAAAACGTCACATTTGTCTAACACACGATCATGTGTGAGACACAACAGATCATCTCAAGCCTGGTCTCATTTGTTTATAATGATTATACCAAGGTATTAAAATTCAAGAATTCTGTTTTGATGTGATAATTTCTTCGTCATAAAGTAAAAGAAAAGCTTATCAGTTGTCCAGTCTTTAATTTTAACAACAGCAAAGATCAAATCATGTCTGTTTTAATGTTGCTATTGATTATCTTGTTTTTGGTACTTGAATCTGATGCTGGTGCGAGCGTAAAATAATTTCGTGCAAACAGGCTTAAGACAGAAAGGGAAGATGCAGTCGTTTTGGTGGTTTAATATCTGTAAATTCACAATTTGCCAGATGCACTAGAAAAATAGCAGACAACATAGACTCTAATATGATTTTAATCCAAAAAACTGATTTGACTTTTTGTCACTCTAGTGTTGTGATGTTTTTATTTTTGCTATTTAAATCTTGAAACTTGCCCTGATGTTCTAACATTTTTAATCCTGGGAGCGAAAAAACAGAATAGTGTCACTGGGTTGCTCTCTCATGTCAAAACTATAAAATTGTTAAATTTGGTGCAATAATCTGTTGTATGTATTGTACTGTGAAAACTTTGATACTATCACTTTTTATTCTCGTTGTATTTTTATACTTGTGTACAAGGCCTTCTGTTACTTTTGTTTGGCGGAGGTTTCTCAAATGTCACATGTAAACATCCTTCTCACCCTCCTTAACCAAAGAACATGATGTTATCTAACTGTGTGCATTTATGCTAAAAGATTCCAACATTTCACAAATAACTGTTACCTTCGCATGAAAATTACTGTTCAGTGTAAATGAAGAAGCACTTGGAGTCCATTGTCCCACAGAAGATAGTATGACTGTTTGGATAAGTAAGAAAAAATTCAGTGGTTGCATATAAAGTGATTAAAATGGCATTTTAATGAATGCTTTGTAAATTGTTAAACATTGACAATGTTCCTTACGTTCCATTGTATTCATATTCATCTGTTATTCTTATTTGAAAGTAGATCTTCTTTTTCTATATAATTCTTATGTAGTCATGTTTGATATTGAACTGACTGAACTGCTCTGTTGAGGTTACAGCTGACACGAAGCCTGACTCTTATTCTGAAGTTTGTGAGTTTTTTTAGGAATTAAATGCACATGATGAGGGGAGATGATGGTTGAACATGCAGGCAAGGATGCACTGTTAGCTGGACAGCCATTTTCACAGAGACATTCTGTCACAAATGATGTCACGCTGTCATCACTGACTGGGACTCTTGAGTGTTACTCTGACGTGTGCTTCTTCCATGGCAAGTCGAAAGTATTGCTTTGAAAACCTAATGCTTTTATTTTTTAGTTCACATTCTTAGTTAACTAAAAATCTATATCATGATAAGCACCTTGTCCCTTAAACAAGATAAAAGTTGGATTATTTTGTTGAACATCGTCAGCTTCAGCTCCCATGATGCTTTGGCAGAGTAAAACAGCGACCATCCTCTGTACCACTAACCTCTATAAATCCATGCAGGCTCTCATCAAAGGGTTCTTTCATCAGTGTTCCCTGTCTGTATATGAATATAAATGGTTATTCATACCAATGTCTTGGGCTTGTGGGAAATGGTGTTTGATGAAGGCAGCTAAAAACAGCGAGGTTACTGCAAATGGGACTTTTATGGAGGTTTAGTGAGATATATCGTCGCTGAATGCTGGCAAAATTAATGTCGTATTGTCACAGTTATTATCAGGAGTTTACTACCCCGAAACTTTTTAGCTTCCGAGAACATGTTTCAAATTTTTAGAAAAACTGATGTCAGGAAATTCACTGAGTTACAAAAGTTAAATGAACAGCTGGACCTCTGATGCCACCTAATGAGATGTTGTGACCAGGATTAGAGATGGCTCGTGTTTACTAAGTGTTTGACATGGTTGCGTTTTAAAGCAGGACTTTGACAACAATTTCGACATATTTTTGGAGTATGTTTGGCTCTCTGCGCTGTGACCAGACTGATGTGTTTGCCTGCATGTTGGGTGTCACCTCAATGCTACCTGAAGGTCCGTCCACGTCTGTTTCACAATTTAGCTTTGAGTTTCTGTTTAAAATACTTTGTTAAATGTTTGCACAAGGTGTGAGGACTTACAGTATATGTCACAAATAAGTGTTGTTTACTTGATGAAACGCACTGACATTTTGGATCTTGACCCTCTGAGGAGGATTTTTCATTAAGGGATGATTATGGAAAATACAGTAGATTACCTGAAATAGACTCACTAACACAGTCAAGTTATTGTCATTGCTGTCAGTTTTAGCTTTAATACTTCAAGTTAAATCAGTGCTGATGCAGCACAGAAACTAATAGTTTGCTACATTTTTTTTAAATTATTGCTTCATTAGTGATTTTTTCTCTCACCAACTTCAGCATTAAATCAACACATGGTCTGTTGTCTCTAGATAAATAAAAAAATTACCTCACATTTTGAGTGTTTTTGAGAAGACATTAAGCCCAATTATTACTAAAGTGTGATTGGCGAAGCCTGTAAAGCTTTGTATTATTCCCATTTTATTCCTGCATGGTTGTTGTGGAACGTTTAAAAGTTGTGTAATAAATCTGAAATTAACACATTCTGCCTAAAGTTTGTCATGAGATGTTTGTTTTCCTTTGCAAAAGAGCCAAGATTTCACAAACGTACAATCATTTCAGGACTGTGTTGTGCTGTTTCTGGAGAAATTATCCTGCTGGATTCTTGATATGCCTTCATAAGTCACCTGTGTGTCTGTTTCCAAAATAACACTTTTTTCTCTCTCTCTTTTTTTAAGCATTGATTTGAAAAATTTTGTGATTGACAGCAAAAGGAACAGTATGTCAGTGTGACATTTTGAGGAATAGATTTTTGCTGTTAAAATGATGACAGACAACAATTAATTTTATCATTCATATATTTTATTTGAAGAATTTTGAACACTGACGTCTCATAAATCTTTTCTAAAAATTGTTACCATGCAAAGACATTTGAATTCACTTTTAAAATGATGATCAAAAAAAATTATTTTTTTCAGAAGCTTATATTTACTTCTATTTTCTGTATTTCTGTTTCTAAAAAGCCAATTTTAATGTTTTTTCATGATTTTCTTTGCATACATTTAAAACAAAGACAATAAAACAATGTAATTTTAAGTATTATTGGCAAGGGCCCAACTGATGTATTGGTTTGCCGATTGCCGTTATCTGCCGATATTGGACTATCACAGATATATTGGTATCATTGTAAAAGTTCTCCACTTCGTGCCAATATTAAAACTGTTTTTTAAGGTGGGAAACAGGTTGTTAAAATGTAAAATATCCTGCTTCCGTTACATATCAATGTCACAAGCATTTCTGATAACCACATTGATCGTGCCCTAGTATTAGCAACACTATATGCAATCCAAGAAATTCATAAAAGAGATTCATAAATTTTTCCATATGTGTAATGCTTGACATAGTTGATCATTGAATGTTACAAGTATGACAAAAACAGATTTCTCATCAGCCTTAACAGTCATTTCTTATTTTCACTCAGCCCAACCACTCATGGCAGATTGCTGCACCAGGTTCTGTTTAAGGTCTGTGCAGGTTAAAAGGAAGTTTTTATTCCTTTTTAAATGTGGGAATTGTTGACAACGGTTGGGTTTCTGTAAATTATAGAATGTGGTCCAGACCTGTTTTACCTGAAAGGTGATTTTAGACAACACTTCCTGTGATTTGGGACTATGTAAATAACTCGCCTGACTTGACCCCTCACCATGTGCTGTAAAGCGCCACAGATGAATCACTCATTAAAACTCTTGTCTATTTGAGCTCACACAACTCAGCAGTACCTCCAGTAATGTTTGGAAGCCAAAATCCAGCATAGAGAGGCTTTGTGACTTTGGTCTGGACTCTGTGAAGGAGAGTCATGGTTTCAGTGACGCTGTAGAAAGACAGAGTACCTGTTTTCCAATCCAGGTAAACTCCTATTGTGGAGGACAGAGGGCCTGAGACCGGAGTAACAAAATTGTTATGAATGAATGAATAACTCCCACAGTCACATCTTAATGACCAAGATTTACAATTATAGCCAAATTCACATTCATCGAAGGACCCCTTTCTGCTAATATCCTTGTATGCAACTGCTATGTGAACAACCCCGCTCCACTTTACCTCCCAGTAACAACGTCCATACAGACTCTCTTTACTCAGGACTTGCCACCTTTCAACAAATCTGTCTGGATGATCCAAATATAACTTTTCTGTTGACATTATTGTTACTTTTCTGTTGTTGTCACTCAGTGACAGATGATTGTGTGCTGTATTTGGATCCAGTGTGATTTGACGAGAATATTTCAGAAAGTCAGCTCTGGTTTTGGGCTCTGCTTGATGCCAAAAATCATCCACTTCAGCCACCGCCAGTGAAATCTTTGACCACTCTTCACTCAAAACTGCCTGCACTTTGTCTCCAGCCTCTGACACAGCTGCTGTCACACCAGCAAAAGAGCACAGAGGATGGATATTTGTGCTGGATACCTCTTTGGAATTGCTTAGGCGTGACAATGAAGGGTAGTTGTTTAGGAAATGGAGGTGATCCTTTGTGCTCGAGAGCTTCTCCAGCTCAGCATCTTTCCTCAGCAGCTCAGTTATCTCCTGCTGCAGCTTCTCCTGAAGCTCTTTAGCTCGATTCACCTCAGTTTCCTCCTGGGATCTGATCTGCTGCTCCAGGTCAGAACGTCTCTTCTCAAAGAGATGGATCAGTCTGTTGAAGATCTTCTTATTGTCCCTCACAGCTTCATCAGCAGAGAGACTGATGGCCTCCACCTTCTCCTGAAGCACCTTGACTTCCTTCTCTCTGTCCAGGATTCTCTGTTGGATGTTTTGCTGACTTTCCCTGAGCTCCGTCTGTCTCTCAGCTCTTTCTGCTGCAGCAGAAACTGTGACATGGCCTTTATGATCATCCATGGTGCAGAGGTAACAGATGCACTGCTGATCAGTGCGGCAGAAAATCTTCATCACCTCGTCATGGTGAGAGCAAATGCTCTCTGAAAGATTTAAAGTGGCTTCAACCAGCCTGTGTTTCTTCATCAGAGCTATATTGAGGTGAGGCTGGAGGTGTTGTTCACAGAAAGAGGACGTACACTCCAGACAGGACGTCAGGGCTTTAAGCTTCATCCCAGTACAGTAATCACAGGCAACATCTCCAGGTCCGGCATAGGAATGATCAGGTGAAGCAGCTTGAAGTTTTTCTTTCTTCAGCTTCCCCACTATCTCTGCCAGCATTGTGTTTTTCACCAGGACAGGCCTCGGTGTGAAGCTCTGCCTGCACTGAGGGCAGCTGTGCGTTTTCTTCTCATTCCCCTCATCCCAGCAGTCGGTAATACAGCTCACGCAGTAGTTGTGCCCACAGGGAATAGTCACCGGATCCTTCAGGAGATCCAGACAGATGGAACAGCTCAGTTTTTCTGGATCCAGCTGAATCACTTGCTGCGCCATTTCTCCTGTCGACGACAGTGAATCCATTAAGTTTCACTTCCTGATACATGAAAACAGGTAGGTATGTGAAAGGGGAGGGAACGCCAAATGTGGGCCAAGCAGTAGGAGCCAATCCTAGCCAGTAAATGAAGTCTGGGTGGTATCAGAATTATAAACTTTATCCAGGAAGTAAAGCAGTTTGAGAGTTGCAGCGTGTATTTGGCACTCAGTCACAGTAAACCTTTCAGATAAGTACAGAATTGATTTAATTTAATCATCAGATAAACTCATTCACTAACTCATTTAAAGAGTGCCACTCAAAGTGCTTCACAGCTTTACTGTAGGTGTTGGTGTTTGGGGAAAATGAGAAGCGAGGAGTTTGTTGTACCAGGGACAAATCTTTCCATTATGTCAAAAAATTCTATTTCACATTTTTACAGAGACAGGAAACAAGCTTAAAAAGAAATGTATCAGCAGTAAATTGTCTTTCACACAACAACAAAAGATGAGGTTTAGTTGGAGGGTACCAACTCTAAAAAAGGGCAAGGACCAAAACATTAGGTTATAAAGTAACATCAACATCGGAAATAAATAAAATTTAGAGAATATAAACGAAAACAGATTCCTGTAGATAATGCTAGACATGGCAGTCAATGTATTCCATAATTATTCCCCCTCAAATTTTTGAAATATCAGTCAATCACAAGATAAAGGTGATATTGCAGTGTATGACGTGATTTTTTTTAACGTTTTTTATTACAGAAAAACATCAGCACTTAGTAAAGTAATCTACACTTGTAAAAACATAACGTCGTGCCTTTTATTTTTCCGCAGTCGGCAAAATTTCCGGAAGTTGTTCATCTTTTGTGGCGGAAATAGAACTCGTAAGTGTAACATTTATTTTGTTCCGCCGCGGCGCAAAACGTTCTGTCGTAGGAGCGAAACACCATCACCTCACATCTCAACATGTCATGATTTATATTTTTAGCAAGCTAAATTAGCAAAATATGACGGGGATTTTGAAAACACTTTACATTTTATATGTTTTCTTATTTATGTTTTTTCAGTCCGACGTTTTGAGGTTTTCGTCTGTCACCGCACAAGGTACGTTCAGACAGCAGCTTGTTAGCTAAACGTTGCTAGCACAACACATCAAACTGACAGTTAACGTTAATGTGAAATAATAAGTAAGCTAACTGGTTATCATGCTAACTCTAACTGGAGGACAGCTTTGAGGAAAACATGTTATGTAGGTCCACTGTGCTTGAACTGCGATTTGCTTTTTTTTTCAGAGAACGATGAGTCACTGGAGCTCATGTTGTCAGAGAATGGAGCGTCTGACTTGGAGAACAGCCCCAAGTTTGTGGACTCGGAGGACCTGGACTCTCTGCCCAAGAGGCAGTTCAAGACAGCTGAGATCGCGGATGCTGTCATGGGAACGGAAGCACCCATCGACCGATCGGACATCGAGTCCCTCATCCCTAAAAATGTAAAAGACTTCCAGTCAGGCTTTTCTCCGCCTTGTGATGAGAACAGTGCCCAGTGTGGGTCACCCGCTCCGGATGATAAAGACGCGTCACTGGAGGAAAAGGGCCCTGAATCTTCACAGCAGGTTATTAACTAGCAGCATTATAACATGAATACGAGTTGTTGTGTGAGGTTGCATGAGGTGCTTGTGTTTCACCAGAAACCAGGAAATAAACATAAAGAAATGCCCTTAAAGTTTATAATTTAATGCCAGTTTTTTAAAAGCATGTCTCAGCTGGAACAGGTATAATAAGAAATGACTATAGCAGGAGTCGCAGCAGTTGTGCAGAGGTTGACTTCTCTGTGGATGTTTATTTTCAGGTCACTCTTGACATGGTGCACGCAGACATCACGCCAGCTGAGGAGCAGAACACCACAGAGACCACCAAGACTTACAAGGTGAACTGTGACAAGAGGAACATCACAGGCGTGGACAAATTCACAGTGCAGGTCCTCAACGCTTCACAGGTGATCATGCTGCTGTCTGACGCTCACAGGCTGAGAAGTGTTATGAATATTGAATGTTATTTTCTTTAGGGACCATATCAGTGTTCCTACATGTCATTGTCCTTTGTCAACATCAGCCACACAGGTTACAGAAACCCCTCCCATTTTTCCCAAAATAGCTTTTTTATGAGATATCATGTTTGTTTACATTTTGTCCATATTTAATAAACCTTACAGAAAGTACCTAAAAATGTGACACAGTGTTAGTTAAAAGAATGTCCTTGTGAAAATCCCTCTTCACTCCAATATTTGAGCTAGGAAGGCAGCGCTTGTAAGGAACTATTTTTCCAGGCGTAATAACTTGTGTCCCAACAGCTCCCCCCTCTTTCTTGCGCAGCGATTTTTCTTTTAAAGAAATTTTTTGGGGGGCTTTTTGTCTCTTTATTTCTTGGATAGGACAGCTGAAGAGTAGACATTAAACAGGGGAGAGAGAGGGGGAATGACATACAGCAAGGGGCCCCAGGGGAAATCGAACCCATTGCCACTGCAGTGAGGACACAGCCTCTGTATATGGGGCACCTGCTCTACCACCTGAGCCACCTGACGCCCCATTGTGCAGCAATTTTTGAC
>JAQFJA010000006.1:20143910-20159920 GCA_029874485.1 Naso brachycentron
ATACTCACTACTTCTGGAGAGCTCTCCACTCAAAGCCTGAAACACACGCAGTTAGTCAAAACAACAAAAAGCTTCTCACTCTAATCCCATCGTTTTTCTTGTGGAAAGCTGTGCAGATATCTCCGCCTCCCCTCCACGATGCTCCGACAACCCCAACACTCACGTACGCTCTCACTTCTCTGCCTCAGGAATAAAGTAGTAGTTGATATGACAAACCCAGTCCCTGAAAATCTCTCAGCATTAGGCCGTAGCCACTGAGTTACTGTGTGGTGGAGCAGGCCGCTCTGACAGGAATGCTGCTCCTAATCCACTCTTTATTAAAGTGGCTGTAGAACAGTGCTACAGGTCTCTGGGCCCCTGCAGCACTTTCCACCAGACACTTACACTCAAATCCTACTCTGACTGAGGTTCAGCCTCGACAAAATAGATGATGTATGCTGAGCAACTGCTAATATTCTGGGATTATTCATTCATGCTTTGCTCGGGTTTCTTGGCTCCTAATATTAGAACGTTAGTTTACAAACACGAAGGAGGAACCTTACAAGTCGAGTCAAACCTTGATGGGTGGAGCCAAATACGTTCTCTCAAAATTTAAAGTACTCCTGAAAGCAGTGTCCACTGAATTCATCACAGTTCCTGCCAAATAACAAAACTCTAAACAGATCACGGCTTTAAGAAGTGGCTTGTTTAAGAAATATGCTCATTGGTTTTCTCTGAGTACAAAGCTGGAGTAAAGATGAGGCTATAGCATAGCTTAGCATTGACATAGGACAAAATGGGGCACAGCTAGCTTGTTCTATCCAAAGAGTAGTACCGCCAAACACCTCTGAAACACACTCAACAGTGACGTAAAAACAGCAGTTTGTGGTTTTAGGGGGGAGTTGTGTGCACTGCGCCTCTGCAGAGTTTCATGAAGTTTTGTCATCAAAGCAGAGTCACTCAGGAACCAAACCAAAACTTGTGCGAGTGGGCTGAATCTGGCAACCAACTGTGATTGGAGAAGCTGCACAGAAGTACTGGGATGTACTGGACCCAGTCAAGAAATACCTCAAACACCTAACTTCCCTTACAAAAAAAAAACATCGGTTACAGCAAAAGTTATCCAACAAATAATCCTTTTTTGGGTAGAAATGTTACTGCCTTGTGATTGCAATCTGTGTGAGTGTGTGTGTGTGTCTTCACAGGTTCAGATCACTTTGACTACACATGACTGTGGAGGGCTTTCGAAAAGGGACATCAAAATGGCCAAGTTTATTGACAAAATTGCACTTTCAATGTAACTTTTTTTTTGTCTTTTATCATAAATTTTCGCTTTTTTAGTTTCCCTTGTTCTCCTGCTTCAGCCACAAGAATGATTCTGTCTCCTATTGATCCATCTGTCTCAAATAAAATCTGTGAAAGATATTCTGTTTTGGTGCTTGTTTTTTTTGCAGCATATTTTGTACAAACTTTCTGTCATAATAAAACTCTGATTTTGTGAAGCAGTCTTTGTCTCTGTCGTTGATTTATAACAATTAAGCTCTGCACCAACTCTTGACTCAGATGGAGTGTGTACGACTTTGTGGAAAAGTTTGCTGTGGTTTAGATTCAGGATTCTGTCACTAACTGATTAACTGAGATTTCCTTTCATTGTGTGTGACACTGTGTGTGGTTTTCTAGTTTTCAGCAGTGTTTGTTTTCACGCGACATTAGAACAAAGTGTAAGCGCTCTGCAGCACTCTGTCCGCTTCTTGCAAATCAGCCAAAAGATGCTTTTCCTTGTAAGTCCTCCACCAGACCACATGTTCTCCTCCTGGCCCTGCAGAGTGGAGCACAATGAGGACGGGGTCAAAGTCAGTAGGAAGGGGATTTGTTTAATTTATGGTTTGGTAAGAGATGAGTCAGATGGGACTGGAGAAGATCAGCAAAGAGAAGGAGTGTAATAAAAACCAAATCAGCAAGCCTGTGCTCATGCTGCCAACCTACTGTATGTTGCAAAAAGCCTCTTACTCTGTCCTCTTGTGCTCTGTGCTTTGAGCCTGGAGTTACTGTGAGATGCTCCTCTAGTTTGCAAGATTTTAAAGGTACCTCAACTTTTTCCTCACGGGGCCAAGACTGAAACTTGAAGGTGGACCACCGACAAAAGGCAAACATCCGTTGTATTTTATTGTATTGTTATGATGCAAGTGCTCCTCCGAAGTTCCTTTAACTTTACTTATTTACACTTGGGGTATTGCTTTACCCTTCAAAAACCTTTTCTACAGGATTCAGATGGATGAAATGAGCGGCATGGGATAAGGATGCCTGGCAATGACGTGCAGTCCCCACAAGAAACTTTAAGCTGATTGTGAATCTGTCTAAATTTAATACTGATGCCTCACATCTTACCTACATTAGCAAATAAGACCGTCAGCAAGGATATTGGAGAAACTATCGTGTCTTTTACAATGCCTTTGCTTGGTCTGCTCAGTCAGCAGAAACGAAATGCTTTATGACACACAGATCAGAAGAGAGGATTTGTTGTTTACATGCGTGATCAATCCACCCTTTTGTAATATCTATGGTTGGAAGCAGGAGGATATTTTTCTTTAATTTCAATATTTCGTGTTTATGGCTGGTATTGTGCAAATAAGTGGTGTGTTTCTTTCACTTTCTCTTCCAAAACAAGATCTCTACAACAGTAAGCAATACCGCTTTGGTCCACACATGCTGCTACAGTCAACACAAATTGAAAGTTCATCGGAAACAGAGTTAAAATTGTGGTGATTTGGCTATTTGACAGTCGACTGGGTAGTGATGACTTTGGTATGTGTGTGATATGAAGAAGGAGAGGTGCCTCTGTCACAATAAGGAGCAGCTTACAGCGATTAGATGCCAAACAGCTAAGACTGTTACAATAAATGCAGTTGCCTTGACCCTGCATAATGGCATGGCCTCCCTGGCCTCTTATCTTTACTTTGATGATGCAGATAAGATACCACACAGATAACAATAGTGCATTGCGATGTAAAGGTGCACTTGTGATAATAAACAAACGTGTTAACCAAAATGCTTATTAAGATCATACGCCCCATAGCCGCCAAATTTACTCCTAGCAGGGAACAGTTGAAATGAAGTCATGTTGGTGATGTTCGCTGCACTTTGATGATGCTAAGTTTAGTTTTTTAATTTCTTTGACTTGACTTCAACAAACATTGTAACCTGGATCTTATGGGCTGTAGACTGGCTGCAGACTGGCTGCATTGACATTAAATTCAATAATTTGTCAAATTTTCACATTGTTTCACGTTTTTACGTTAAAGGCCACCCAGCCCCACAGGATAAAGCTCTTAATATATAACATATTGCAAACATGATTCGGGTGCACTTAACCCCCTGTTCGTTCATCTGTACAGTCAAGTCCTCCCGACCAAAATTGGAGAACTGTTGCATCTGTTGTGTATTAAACTGCACAACACTGATCCACAGCTTACAGCACAGGAAGACACTGCAAGACTGGAAGCAATATGAGACTTCTTTTTAGGTTTTCCTCTGTGTGTGCTGTCTGTGTACCTCATTCAGTTTGTCTCATCAGCATGACAACGCCTTCATCTGTGGCAGCTCCTCCTTTGAAGCTTTGGGATGTTTGTAGGAACCATGTCATCAGTAATGACGTTCTCAGATAACTTTCTCAATAAAAGTCCTGCATTCAGAATTCTACTTAAAACAGTGAATCATCTAATGAGCTGAGACAGCACATTTGATCTGCTGACATATCACTTTTAATGCTTTCATTTCTAGGATTGCAGTTAAGAACAATTACTCTCTTTCATCTGTTAATATTTGATTTTTTTCCCTGTTTGTAGTTTAGTTCATAATAAATCAGTGATTTGTAACAAATGCCTGTCACAGTTTGTCAGAGCTAAAGATGAGGACTTCAGATTCCTCTTTGTCCGACTATCCATCAAAAACATCCAAATTTCCAATAAAATCCTCACTTGTAAGAAGCTTGAACCAGGAATGATTAACTTGATTAAATGTTAACCAACATGACTGATGATTAATTATTTTCTGTTTTTTAAAACTGATGATTGTTTGAATAATCATTTCAGCTTTCTGACCACGTGGCCACTGTCATCTGTCCCCTGTGGAAGTGGAAGCGGAAGGGGACTTTCAAGTGACCGGACAGCCTCTTCCTACAAGACCAGACCAGGCCAGATGTGGCCCCTTCAGATAATTGGCCTCAGCTGATGGACAGACGCAGCATGCAGCCAAGCCAGCCATCCCATTAGAGAACTCCCTGGATTCTGGCTCCTTAATCCGTTTTCAGCTTCACCTACTAATTCTGCACCGCCAGCAGTCTAGCCTGCACACACACACTCACTCACACTCACAAACACACACACAGACCCATGAGAACCTGAGGCAGACAGACAGACAAGGGGAAGGAATGAGGAAGAAAGAAGAGGCAGAGAAAGTGGGGAGGGGAGAGGGAAGGGTGGAAAGGAATAGAGCTGAGAATAGATAAGTGGGACGGGCCAGGTGGGGGATGCCTTTTTCCCTTTTTTTTGTGTAGACGTTGAGATGGAAAAATAATAATTCTCCCCAGCATAAATGTCTAGTGACTGACTAAGAGCGACAGAAGTGGAAAGAGAGCGATGGAGTGGGGGGTTTCATCAGTGAGTGAGAGAAGAAGCCGCAAGCAGCAGAGAGGCTTTCTGGGATTTTTCCAAGTAGCTGCTATGTGCGATAGCAGCCCATTTTTCTCCTTGAGTGTGTGAATCGCAGTCTCACTCCCTGGCCATGTGGTGGATGGGGTTGGCGGACCAGTAGTTGCAATCTGATACTGCCAAATAAAGATAACAAGGTCAAAGAAAGTCAATCTTGACTTAAGTCTGCTTTCGGAGTCTCCAGGGGGAGTGTGCAGGCCAACGTTTAGCATGTGGGCTTGTCTGATGTGGGATTCACTGCAGACACAGTGCTGATAGTAATCACAGTGTGCGCCTGATGCCAAAAAGCAACCAGGGGCTTAACATTTGCCGAGACATTTGTATGGCATTTGTTAGCTGATCAAATGCACCCCGTTTGTGGTGCGGCAGGAACTACTGGACGCTCGCTGACTGCTCTCATCTGCGCAGAAACATACTGTTGTCTGTTTTGCTGGCAGTTTCGCTCTGTCTTCTTCCATTTAGAAGACAAGCTGACAGTAGTTCTGTTTTTTTGTGGAAAAAGAAAACACATTTTGTCTCGGATATGAGGGATCACAATAATAGCTGTCATGCTGTTTCAAGAGTGGAGTAAAGTATCAGAACAGTGAGGCTCCTTAATACCGACATCCATTACAGTCAACAGCCCTAAATAAAAAGTTGCTTTTTAGCTTTGTGACAATGCATTTAAAAAAAAAAAAAAGACTAATAGGATTTTCAATGGTTTATGACTCAAGGGGAAGGAGAATTTTCTCATTCTTGGAGATATATTTGATTTACAGATATGTTTTGGAGAGATTTGGACATATGAGTTTTCAACTGGGAAACAGCAATAGCTCTATCTGAACTTAAAGGACCATACCAGCCTATTTCTGACTTCTCACCACTAGCAGAGACCGCCTCTATCTTCTACAAATGTTGGTAAAATTTGAACATGTGTACTCTTTAGTAGATCTCAGGCTGAAATTTTAAACCCCAATCACTGCCATTCATGTTGAAACAGGGTATAGAAACACTGTACGACACATGAAAGTTGCTAGGTTTAGGTAACTCTGAGCGAGAGACAGAAGGAGCTGGGAGCTGTGGAGACCAAATTTATTACACCTGGAAAAATAGTTCCTTACAAGTGCTGCCCTCCAAGCTTGAATATTGGTATGAAGAAGGATTTTGTTTGGTGGCGTCCATTTTAAACTAATGTTACACATTTTCAGCCACTTTCTGTAATGTTTAGTGAAAATGGACAAAATGTAAAGAACAGTCTTCATTTCCTAAAGCCTGGATACAGAGCCAACGATAGATGCAGAAGTCCAATGTTCTTTTAGACCATCTAAATTACAATATTACTGCCCAATGACACCAAAATAAAATGCTTACCCCAGCTTTAAAGTTAGCAAACTGAGCTGTTTTTGAGTTATGCTGTTTAGTGTCAAACTGAGTCCATTAGTCCTTTATTTGTCTGTGAATCAATAGAAGTAGTTTCATCATTACGACTAAGTCTACACCCATGCTAGTAGCTTTGAGAGGCAGTACTTACCCACGAAAAGGTCTGACTCGTTCCATTTCATCCCATAAGTGTGTGATGGGGTTAAGTAGTAATTCCCTACATCTCCCAGAATTCCCTGTCAATCCCCAACAAGTAAGTATTTCAAAGAAAACAACAGTTAAACTCAGGACTTCAGTTTTTCATCTCTGTTAATGAAAGTAAATGTTTTGATAAATTGAGATGTCAGATAATTGTCTTCCTGAACCAGATTGAAACAAATGTTACAGTATTCTTCATTCTTCACTCGGCCACCCACAGCTCTCTTTATTGTATGTTACACATGGACACACACACAAAAACTTGGCTGTGAAGTCACTACAGTTCGACTCAGCCTGGTCACTAATCCCAAAATGACTGTCATGTGTCAGCTTTGTCAGAAGTGCTGTGGTACGGTGACTGAGACCTGGCGGTAATTACATCATTTTCTCAGGACACGTATAATTATAGTAATTCATGCTGTTGTAGGTTATCTTGGCTTGCAGAAGCATGCAGTTATTGGCCAAGTGCTTCTTTGACTGTGTGATCCAATATTTTTTTGTGATAACTCTTCAACTCCATAAATCAAAGTGTATCTGTTTGCAAAACATATTAATGCTGCCTTGTTAAGGTTAATAATACAATTATCAGGTTGACTTGAGACTGATTAAAGTATATTTATTCAGATAGCACACTGTATTTAACTTTGGATGCTGAACATGGATGCAGCTCTTCGGTTTTAGATAATATTGTTACAGTAGAAAATGCAAATGAAGTACAGGAGGAGCATGAAAGTAAAAAAAAAAAAAACAGCCACTGGGCTGTTTGAAACATTTGGCTGATGCTCCAGGAAGATTTGGAACAGAGTGTTGGTGTCTTGTTCAAGTTGTTTTTGTTGGAGACAGCGAGAGTAACTGTATGCTTCCTCATCCAACCTGCTATTCGCCAATTAAATACTTTATGTTCATGCTGTGGAAATCAAAGTTCCATTAGGGGAATCTAATATGGCAAAAAATGGAAAATAATATTCATTAATATGCTTTCATGCTCATATAATAACTTGAAATTAAAATTTGTTGTGTTTTCATACCTTAGAATGAGCCTTTTGTATCTGCAGAGGGATCTTCCAATCCACCATGTTGCACCACCATGTTTCTACAGTAGCCCAGACAGGACAAACCAAACACTGGCTCTAAAGAAGCCTTTTATATTTTTGACTCACAGGCTTGGAGAGAGAGGCTGATGCTATATTCGCTTGTTTGTTCTGCAACCTCGCCACTAGATGTCACTAAATCCCTCACACAGGACCCTTAAGACATACTAACTTTTTTTTTCTTTTTTAAAATTTCCTATTTGACTGTGAATTCAAGAAATACACAGCTTACTATGGCACGACCAGTACAGAAGACGCACCAGACATAATCATTACTTTTATATTTCATAAGCTAGCCTACTATTTGACCTGTCAGCATATTCCACTTATAGACCAAATCAACAACATATTAGTCCATCCCTCAACATTTACCATCTTCCCTACTTTCTGTATGGATCTGTGCCCCAAGTTGTTGGTTCCTACTGCATATGTAAATCTTTAAGAATGAATCAAAAATAAAGTTTTATTTTTAAAAATACATTTGTAATGTAAAAATGTAGATTTTAATGCAAACTTCACTTAAACTAAACATCAGTTTCTTAGGTTTTTATTAGTGGTTGGCAAATCATCTCACTACCACTTACTGGACTGAAGTATAGTCTTCAAAAAACTTACCCAACCACCCCTTATATACCCTCCAAATAATTAATTGGAGTGGACCACACCACTAACAAGGGAGCTCACTATAAACACAAATTTAACAGAGAATTTTGCCTTATTTACAACTACAGTTTTTGTTCATAAATCTACAGGAAATTACAATGCTAAAGGTATATCTATCAATTTCAGAAAAAACATCTTTAACCAAAAACAGATATACCCCCTCCCCCATTTTCTTCAAACATGGTAGAACCAGGAAGTAAATAGGAAGACACAGAATCTAGGTTTTTTTTTTTTTTTTTGTTCTGTTAATCTAATGTCCCACACTCCAGTCTAGTAGGTGGCGATAATGCACCACAAGCCGGTTGCCAACCGCCAATAAACCGGAAAAAAGAAAGAAAAAGAAAGTAAATAGGAAGAGATCAGTGCCATGAGGACCAAAAAGAAGACTGGTAACAAAGGTAAGACTGTTCCTTCATTTTGCAAATTTGTTAGCAAAACTTAGCTTCCCATCAAACAGTAGGCAAACATTCCTGGTTGTGGTACTATCAAACTTATTTATTGTCCCATGCTTTGTGCAGCCTTGAGTCCCATGACTGCCAAGAACTCAGAGTCATGAAATATAACACCATGAAATGTGTTAGTAGCAACATTTGCTTAAGTAGTCACTGTCTAAAATTTGTTAAAATAACACTGTAGTTCAGCATAGCACAGGACAAGGGTCCAGTCCATTTTAAATTGGTGTGTGTTTTCATTTCTTTTTTTGGCAAGTGTGCTATTGTAGCAAAAAGCTAATCACAGCAAGGTTGATACCAACAGCCTTTGCTTACCATGTTATATCAAGTTATAGTGATGATGAAATATTCTGTAAATAAGAAGATTATGGAAAACTATCTACAACACAATGAGGGTTTCTGTCAAGGTGACACTGTTTTGCCCTCACATGCCATGTATGTTCACCTTATCCCTTATCTGCTCCTTCAAATGCCACTGAAACAAGAGCTGATATGTGCTTTGAATAAATGCTGATCTGAAAAATCTTTTAATTGGATAAAAGATTACTGTTCCGTAAGGATGTTTCTCTAAGTGGTTGGTGAGTGAAAATTTATAGATTTTTTAATTGAGTTTGGTGTGATATGTTACATAAAAACTAACACAAACCGTTTCAACAAAATCTGAACATTATAACCTTCATTCAGGTAGGATACATGCTGGACTCCTATACTAGGATGGATTAGTGTTGGCTAGGTGTACCTAATAAACTGGCCAATGCATGTGTTAAAGTAGATTATGGTGTCACTATGATTACCATCTGATTTTATTTCTCTCATTTGGAATATTGGAGTAAAAAAACAAAACAAACAGCAGGCTATCAGTTAATTGCAAGACATCCTCCATAGATGCAGTTTAAGGGGAAGGGAGTTATGGGGAGCAAAACGGGGAACTTTTTTATTATAAACAAACAAAATTTGGAACCTGGCTGAAAGTTATAGACCCACGATGTGCAAAGTGTTGTCTTGTAAATACAGGAAAATGTATCCTCCAAACTGCTTTTGTGTAGCATAAAAATTTCCACAAATAGCTTTAACTTTTTGATAGCCCAAAATATGAAAAACAGCCCTTGATAAAGTTAAACAAATGTATGGGAAGACATGTCCACATACTTTTGGCCACATAGTCATGATGTCATATTCTTGGTCTATTGTATCTTCCTACTATCATTTTAATGCAGAATGTTGTCTTAGTAAATGCACTTAAATACATCTGTGACTTGTGGTTGTGGGGCCTCCATTTGAACATTTACGCCGAGTTAGTTGGTCTTGTGTTACTCACCTGTGGCAGTTGCCATAAGTATATAACCCATGACGGTCTGACTGACCCGCGGTTAGCTCAGGCCACATTGGCTCAAAACACAAGACAGAAAGCCAAGCAGTGACTTAAAGATGTGTGCTTCAGAGACACATTTCAGTTCTGTACGGAGAAAACTGAAGAAAGTGTTACAATAACCCAAAAGCATCTGGGGAAAAAAAAAGTAAAACATGCGACACCTTGAGTTGTTGTTTGTGATGTTTGGAGTTTCATGGCAACAGTAATCTAAAAGCAGTCAAACATGAGCAACAGTTCAGGATTCAGCCTGTCGGTTCACTTTCATGTGAAGTGCGATTGTAAGGGATTATTTTATAAAACATTGTGCAGCTATGATGGACTATACAGCAAGTTTATCAACATTTACGGCATATCTTTAATACTGTTCATCACAGTCAAATTGTTTGGATTGATTGCATTGCCTTTTGATTTTGCTATGGTATATAAAAAAAACAACAGCACCTTGAAACATCCTTGAAATATAAGTATACATAAGTCATCTATCACTCATACTCATTGTTTTTATTGAATTTTGGAAAGTCATTGCCCTAAAACACAATCACTTTGATGATAATAAACACATGTAAGATGTTCATTGTTGTGGATTTCCTGCACGTCTCAGTTTCTTGTGATTTGATTTTTTTATAACATATAAAAATTAAATGCTTCCTAGGAGACTGGAAACATTCATATGCTCAAAACCTTGGGTAGAAAATGTTCAGCTATTGTAAAGTGCATACTGTATACCTGCATACTGTCCTGTATAGGCCAAAGGTAAAGTCACAATCATCAAGAGAGATGATGGCTGGTGGTGCCATCTCCTAATAGGCCCCTGCTGCTATTATTTGATTACAGGGTCAGTGTTGTTATATTATAGAGTCTATCTAGTGCTCCTAGATAAACTACAGGTTCTGATCTAAACAGCGACTCTGTGTATTTACAGGATGCCGCAGCTGCTGTGCAGGTTTCAGGGATCAGATAAGCTGCTGCAGGGACTCTGTGGCAGCAGCAGCAGAAAAGTTACAGAGGCTGAGCAGCACTGCATTCATAGGTGAGGGAAGGTCTTACTTTGGCAGCGCTTGCTTTGTTGATAAGGGTACAACAGGTCTGTAGGACTTTAGAGACTATTAAAATGTCACAGAAATGCTTACAACATAAGCTTATACCTTTTATTTCATCATGGAGATATTTGCTAAATTCTGCCGGTCAAACACACACATGAAATATAAATTAATAATTAATTGGGGCGGAAGTACCTCCATAATGAATACGTCTTTAGTTTTTGTGGAGGAGTGCGGATGTTCCCACATTTATGCAACCATTCAGGGCATCAGCAGTTTTATTTGACTCTATTTCTCTCATGAAGGCCACTACAGTGAAATCTTGAGCATGGCTGTGTTAACCTGCCCTAGGACAAAAAAGCAAAACAAAACAAAACAAAACAAAACAACAAAGAACCCAGAAATTTGTTGAGCCACTTTTGACCCCAACCACTTCACCCTCGTGGCAGCTTCTTCGCAGGTTTATAAGCAGTAGTGTCGTGCAGGGTGTATGCAGGTATACGGAGTATGTATGCCCACTTCTAAATCCCCTCTGATCCCATCTGTTGCAAATCAGCTCTTCCAAGAGACTGTTTACAAAAGAAACTACCGGCCCATGGACTACTTGCAAGTTGTTTTTTTAAATATGTGGGTGGAGTAAGGAATAATAAAAAATACTTCACTTAAAATGACTAATTATGTAATGTTACACTCAATGGTCTGACTTTGGACCAGGATTGATTGTAAAATCTGCACCTCTGTTGTGGCTAATGTCAGTTTCGTAATGTTCTTCCTTACTGTCTGAAGTCAAGCAGCAGAGGTGACAGTGTGGATAGGCCTACAGCTGTCCCATTTTTGGATGAACTAAGTGGTCTTACATGCCACTTTTATGACACATCACTGTTTAAAAAGGGCACTGATCCTTTGCTGGACAGGCAGCTTTAAAAAAAAATTGTGGGGCATGAATCAGGTGTGAATCTGTTTTCATTAAATTGCTTAATAAAAAACAACAACAAAATCTTCATTATGCTTCTTTGTGCTCCTTGTTAGCACAGTGAAAAATAGAATTGGAAGTTTTAGAATAGAGTTATAAAACCAAGCAATTAAAGCAAAAAATTCCTCAGTGTGTGTGACATTGACTGGGAGGGATGAGTTCTCCGGCTCGCAGAGCCAGGGCCTACATGTAGGCTATAGGATGCATTGTGCAAACATTTCTTTAACCCAGTGAGAAACAGAGGCAAAGAGAAAAGCTACTATCAAGCCTTGCTACCTGTGCCTGAATAGCCTGTATTTTTCCATAACACCAATGACATCACTGGTGTCAGAACGGATTTTGCAACAGCAGATCTCAGTTGTCTCAGCCATACACAACTTCAACTGTTAAAATCTTTACCATAAACACTGATTAGACATCCATCTAAAATGTAACTTGTTTCCCCCTTTAATCAAATGAGCAAAATCTATCAATGTGCAATTCACTTTTAGGCTCATAGAGCGGTTGCCAGTTTTTTTCCTGCTGTTTATTCAGACTTGCCTGTGCACAGTGTGGGAGGAGCTTGGGTAAATACCAAAGGGGTCTTGTGGAAAGCCTATGTTTATTTACAGTTTAAAAATAAAACTTAAAGACATATACATATTCATAATACATATGTGTGCAAAAGTACATATTTATTTAAAACCAATTTTTGCTGTAAGGCTGTATGGTTAAGTAGAAAATACCTCTGAATATCCTCTTTATGTTTTGTTTTCTGTACATTGCTGTTTATTTGCAGTGATTGTTAGAAGCACTGAGTCCAGCAGTCTGCAGTGTTCCCTCTTGATGACCAGGTAAAAGTAGCTGTTGTTTAAGTTGTTTAATTGATTCATGGTCGTAACATTTGAATACCTGAAAACTTGTGGCAAATCTTCACATTTTAGAAGCAAGCAAGGGAATGTTTGGCCTCTTTTTCCTTTTTTTCCTTTTTTTTAGGCCTCCGCCTGTTGAAAATTATTCAGTCAGGTCTATTTGATTATCAAAATAGCATCATTTTAAGTGTATGTGGTTCTCATCGTTTCTCCTGAAGTTAGGCCATACTGATTCTGTGCAGTGAAACTCTCTGTCAGACACACACACACACACACACAACCATCAGTTATGATAGTGTTCAATTAAGTCGTTTGACAAATAATCTTGACTTGTACTCTTGAACTCAGTGGTCACATGTCACCATTCTGTCCGTGTGTGTAGTGATTGAGGTGAAATGGTGACTTTCTTACCCAACATTGACATTTACCGGCTTTAAAGCGGCTTTTGAACTTTGCCCTTCAGGTTTCTGGCGCGCTCATGGTGCCACGCGCTCGTATTTATAACTGAAAACAGGTATTATGGGTCACATTTACGACAGTTTGTGAGCTTTGTTTTTGTTACAGATCACGATGAGTGTCGGGTGCGTTTTCTCCTCGTCAAACATTTCCTAATCAAAGCGGTTCGTCGCAATTACAGCCGGTGCGCGTTCCCGCCCTGAGTAAACGCTTGATCTCTCGGTGCGCGCAGGCGCGCCCATGGAAAGACTTTGGAGTCGCGCGCGCTCCTGATGCAACTGTTGTGACTTGTTATGAATGAACCTCAACGACAAGAGCGCCTCAGCGCACCAGTGACAGAAAGAAATGGAAACATCAGCGTGTCCATTAAAGTTAAACAAAAATAGGTCTATAGGATAGTAGAATCACCACATATTCTACTGAATTCCACCTTAAGTACCAGCCTAACACAACCGAATGTCGAGAAACTGTAGTCCGAGTGTCAGAAATGCTGTATGGTAAAATATTAAAGGAATATTTTAGAGCTGTAGGAGACTCATCGTACAATTTAGCAACAAACTCACTTTTAAGGATCACGTAGGTTAGAATACACACTACGGTTCACCCTGAAATGTTGCAGGAAGAGGTCAATCATTGAGGAAATATATGAGAGTAATTGCGAAACAGGCACTAAGGTCAAAAAAACACTTTTGATTGCCAGACACATGTCTGACAATATTAAAATAGCCTATGATACTAATATTATAGAGCCACTATAACAAATTCATTTCCCAAAAATGTATTCTAGCCTACGTCAGAGTCAACAAACTCGCGTCACAGACTCATTGTAGCTGATATTAAAGTGAAATGTTCTAGGAATATTATGGAGCCCTTACAGGATACAAATTCACCAAAACAGTAGCCAGGGGTCAAAATAAACTCGCTTTTACGTGTCTGACACAATAAATGTCACGGTGAGATAGTCACTTCAAAAGAAATATTCCACAAAAATCAACATAAATTAACTTTTGACTGCAGACGCAATAGGCTACATAGATAAAATATTATTGGAAGCGGGATAGAATAATAACCGAAAAGCAAGAAAAAAAAATCGATTTCAAGGCACATTTCAGAGTCTCATGTAGGCTAAATTATTCTGTTACAGGACTAAAGACAACGTCAACATGAACTGACTTTTGATGGATTAAAAAAATAATACGGGGGAGAATAATTACCAACAAGTCACCATAATGTCAAGATAGACTCACTTTCAGAATATGGTCAAATATTTTTTTGAATATTTCGAGCCTATAGGAAATTTGTGACAGACGGGGTGAATTCTTTTTTAAAAAAAAAATATTATTAACAAGTCCATAACAGGTAGGATAGAAGAATTTAGGTTTTAAAATTTTCAAATTTAAGAGGAACTGGTTTACATTAATTTGCACTGGGGGCTTGAGTCTAAATAAAAATAGGCTGTTGGTTTATTCAGGTGTTATCAATGCATCCTCCTTTCACACAGCACTATCAGTTAAAGCACACAATCATCACAGCGACATTTGTGCCGCGCGCTAATATCAGTCTAAAGGTGATAATAAAGATATGGGGATTTCTGCAGGTGTCAAAAACGAGATATGACATTGATCGAATTCTTTTAGGTTGCCCTCGAACAAACCTGCGCGGGCCGCGGCACCGACGCCACATCAGTAAAACACAGTTAACCTGCGCAGGCGTTTGACGCACCGCGACACACACATTTAGATAAATAACTTGAACTTGCATATGAGGTTCTTTTTAAATAGTGTAATTAGCGCGTAATGATCTGAATGATCTGCCACACCAATATGCTTCTTCTTCTTCTTCTTTCTTTAAAATGGGAGTCAGGTAGGCCCTGAATGACTCCAAAATAAATCTTGCCTGTTAGCTATTATAGTGTGAATAAAGCAAAATTTTAAAAAAATCGATCGTATTTGGACTTTTATGTTACAAAATGAAACTCATCAGGGGCGCACGTGGGACTATTTTCTGCACCGCGCGGCGAAATACAGCGATTAGCCTGTCGCACTCACTAGGCTACATGACTGTGGCCTGTTAAGTAAGGTTAAAGTATTAGGAAAATTATATTTGCAGCTCCTACAAATAGCAGGCCTGTTATCATGATTTGGATGTTTGCAAGATGCGCATAAACTCTGGATTTATTTCTCGGACAAAGTTCAATTTGGTGTGTAAAAATACAAGAATAAGCTTAAAATTGGTAAAGAAAGAATAAAAGAAAATACAACAGTTGAAGCCCACATTGTTACAGGCTAGTCCCATTAATCCGTGAAAATCTCCACAGGCCTATTCCTGACATAATCCCTTTGAATTGAGCGGATCAATAAAATGCCGATATGTTGCCAAGTTATTTGTTTTGCTCCTCTTCGGGAGGAAAACGGACCTCTGCGGCTTGTCCCGTTAAACAAAGACTCCTCTAAAACATACTTGAAATAAACCTCTCTTTTCCTGGAGTTTATTCAAACAAACATGTTACCATAAACACAGTGACTTTGAATCACCTTTTGTATACAGTTTAGGCTAATGAACGTGCTTCTGCAAAGTCTTACATTATCGTACAAAACACGTTGCACTCAAGTTAAACATGCGGGGTTTTCTATTTCAAACAAAATGAAAAACATTTCAAAGTAAAAGTCACTGAACGGGAGGCGTCACGGAGTCAAACGGGCCGTTGGTTTCCTGCATAGACGGTAAATAGAAGCACACAGAAGCAGTATAAAATATGTACAATACAGGCTAGATTTCTTGTTTCTTATTGAGTCTGGATTCGTGATTTGCTCGACACTTTATTTTTTTTTCTTGCAAATCCGGGCTTGGTCGACCCCCCACCCACT